>KN837112.1:144171-157631 GCA_000827215.1 Sphaerobolus stellatus SS14 | reverse complement strand
CAGGACTGGCCAGGACATGATCAGGTCAAAGTGCAGTTGGCCAGGACTGGCCAGGACATGATCAGGTCAAAGTGCAGTTGGCCAGGACTGGCCAGGACATGATCAGGTCAGAGTGCAGTTGGTCAGGCCCTGGCCAGGCCTGGCCAGGCCTGGCCAAGATGGGCTTTATCCTGGCCAGTGCCTGACAATGCCTGGAGAGGTCATCATAACTGACCAGGCATTTTCGATTTTTGTGACAATTATATCACAATTAGCTGTCCCTATATGAACCTTTGGGTAGGAAAATAATATATTCTGTTTTTAAAAAGACATATTGGGTGGGTTCTCTGAACCTTTAGCAAACTTGTCTTGGCCATATGCCCAGAACCACTACCCAAATGATATTGTCCAAAACTTGAAACCCATTCGCAAATTCTCAATTGCCAATTCCTTAGCCTGGAGCTTTTCATGCGCGCTACCTAGGGCTTAGTTGAATATAGCATCCAAAAAACTCATATTTCCCATGTATCTATCAATCACCTGATAGAATTCTATCAAACAGTATCATTTGCGGAAGTGTGTATTTCTACAAACAGAAGAAAGGCCGCTATGTAGTACATAAACAAAACCTTCTCAGCATCCACCTAAAATCCACCATCTTACTTTCATGCTCGGAAAAGAGTGAGAGTCCACTTCATTCCTGTTGTATCTCCCGATGCCAATCTGGGTGTAAACGGGGAAGAACTGCAATAGGTAAACTACTGGTCAGCAAGCGTACTCAAAAGCAAGGTGTAAATACGTCCTACCCCTGAACGTCCAAGAATTTATCGGGTCCAGTGAAATCATTGTAAAGTTTGAATAAAACGTCCGAGCCGTTAACCTTCTTCAAGCTCCAGAACTGCCCGGTGACGTTCGCAGTTGCAGCTAGACGAACGGTGTCCTTATTCGCGTTGTTAACAACGTCGAGGGAACGTTCTTGTCCAGTATAAAGGGTTTGGAGACGGTATTTCCCGGGTTTGTCAGAGATGAGGATAAGAGCCCAGTATTGCCCGGTGAAATTGCCAGTGTTGGCCATCTTCAACTCGCCAGTGTCACGGTTTGCAACGTCAAGAGCGAGATTGGGCCCGGTGAAAGTGTTGGTCAGACGGAAGTAAAAGTTTGACATGCTCAAGGATAAGTAGTGGACGGTTCAGATTTGCTGAAGCTAACAGGTTAGATGGTCGGAGCTTTATAGGCTGGGCGTGCGTTTCTGCTTATATTCAAGACAACCCTCTTTGAAATGGAAGAATTTATTGTCAATGTGTATACAACAAGTTTAACTCAATAGCTTTTTAACCACTTGTCATGTGAGATATACAGAGCTGGTTCGCGATGGCATATCAACTCGGAATATATACGATGGAGCGTATCACGACATTCATTCTCCTTTAAATTATCAATAATGAAATATAGACATGAGGAAAAAATGTTTATAGTTCACAACAATCCTAAAGCTAGGGCGTTGAAAGGCGGCCGCACTGCGACATAGTTAGACCCCTAAACACACCTGAGTAATATTGAGGACACGTCGATGAATTGAACCAGATTTGTTCTCCTCTAATAACACGTGAGAGCCACCAGGTGGAGCCATGGATGCAAAATAAGAATGGAGCCATTAGTACATAAGCTCCTGCACAAGTGTCCATTAAACCGTCTTGGGGTGATCCCGATGAGCAGTATTAGAAGACGTCAACCTGTGTTTGAAAGCATGCGACAAGTGCATTGGCTTTCATTGAACTTTTGCGGCTGGCTATTTTGTGCGCTTGGTTGCTATTGAAGTAAATGTGTGGTAATATGCCTAAGTAATATTGAGGTGAAGCGAATAAATGGCAGAATTGACTTTGTTAGACGGCCTTGTATTGATGACGATGATTTGTATTAGAAGACGTCAATCTTGCATTTACAAATAGATGTATTAGCTTTTATTGCACCTATTGCATCTATCGGGATACTGAAGTAAATGTATGGTCCTGCTGACATAGATACTCGGGCCGTAGCCTCTGGTAGCATTGCGGTTTCCACATCCTGCCGTTCGCTCTGTGAGCTTGCTACCCGTCTAGGATTGGATAGCAATGTCACTGAGGTTGATCTCACTCCTCTTGCAATCATATCACCGGTCTCCGTATGTTGCCGCCGTTGCCGCTGCTGCATCGACAAACAATGAATCGACTATCGGCAGTACTTGGGTGGACGGTACGAAGAGACCTAGTGAGTATAATTCCGAAGCTTAAATACTTGCTGAATGTGCTTGTGATAGCTCTTCCTCATGCTAAATTCAGCAACATACCGTTCCCCAAATTCAATTAGCGACGTCCTTGTTGGTGGGTCTTCCTTTACCGTCTACCTTTCTGTCTACTAATAAATACTTATGATGTTGGCTTCGGATTATGGATGGATGCTGTCCTGTGACTGTAGGAAGCGGCGCCAGAGAAATTTGAGGAAGTCATTATTGCATAACTGTTGCTTTTTTGCTAAAGCGACTTCCATTTGACCTTCTAAACAGCTTTGGAGAGACTATTCCCGGCGTATTGTGAAGTCGAGCTTTTCAAAGAATGTGTGAAAGTTACTGGGGTACCCTCGTCACTCCTTCCGTCATTTTGTCTTGTGTTTTCGAGCAAGACACCCACGAGCTGCTTTCCCAGACTCAACGCCATGAGCCGTGCATAATCATTATAGCAATGGTATTATTGATGATGTAAGGGTAATCTTGGACTATTCAAAAACCGAGGGATATATCAGAGCTTATATCTATAATAAATCGAAACTGTGATTTAAATTATTGCCAGAATATATACAAGATAAGGTATATGATATAAGAGAATTAGCTGGAGTAACATGGGTATTATTAAGACCTGAACGAAATTTGCTACATAATTATTTATTCGTGAGCCTTTTTCTGCTGGGATCACTCGGCGTCCGCGACTCGGGCACAACCATGATTGCATCAGTAGCTCAAGCCTGTGCCGGCTTCTTTGGGTTGGGGCTGGTAGGAAGCGCGTCCGCGTATTGTAGACTTATGATGGCCGCTTTCGTTACTTCTTGATAGCTCTTTTGACGCTTATCTTCCCGTTGAGTCAGCTCTTTGCTCATATCCTTGAGGTTGTCGATTTTGTTTAAGAGAAAAAGGGGAATACCATGAGTGTTATGATAGTCATATCCTTCAAATTTGAAGTCATTCCCGTACGTCCCTCCAACTCCATCCTGCTTGTGTCACTCACCACATCATCCTCACTCACCCATATCACAGACATCTTTGTCCACCCCAGTCTGCACCGCATTGGCTTCGTCCCGCGCCCCGTCTTCCGTATCTTCCTCGGCTTCATGTTCAACTCTGTCACTATGATCTACTAAGCCGTCCTGCAGTACTTCATCTATAAGAGCAACCCATGCGGCGACTTTGCCTCAGACTGTGTTGTAAATGGTGGACTGTAGACGAGCTCCCTTTCCGTGTGAATCCAAATCCCACCCTATGTCTTGATTGCCAGTGAGATCTTTGCGTTGATTACTGGGTATACTGTCCTATTTTGCCCATCTTCAGCTCTTGTTAATATGAGGGGGCATTTAGATTGAAATATGCATACAACAAAGCCCCTAAGCATATGAAGCCCCTCGTCAAGGCATGCTTCCTCTTCACCACTGCCATCGGCAACATGCTCAATGCGGCCCTCTCTCCTATCGCCATCGACCCCAAGCAGGTTGGCAACTACACTGGCATTGCGGTTCGACCTTCATCGCCTGGTGCATCTTCTACGTGCTCTTCTGGAATCACGATCACGTTGAGGAGTGCGAAAACCAACTCAGCAAGGAGAGTTGAAGGTACGAGAGTGATGAGATGAAGCCGGCAAGCTCTTCATGAGGGGAGTACGACATTGGGTTTATGTTATGACTGGATTAATGACTCAAAATGAAGTTCTGACATTCTTCCCTTCTTCTTACTTCACTTGAATTTGGATTCCCCAGTATACCTTGGTGTTGTCGTTTTTGTTTTCCGGCATGCATGATACCTCAACATTTCTCTTCTGCTCACGGCACCCTCCTCTCCTCTCCTCTTGTTGTCGCTGTCTCGCTGTGGCATAATGATGCTTGATGTAGTTTTAACGGTTATTTTGATGTATTTTCTTTACTTTTTACGCATTTTGTGTCACGCTTCGTTGTCATGATATTTTGATGTAATTACTTTTACGAGCGGGTGGACTGATGTTATTGGGCATGCAACATCACACTTTGTACCAATATAATACTTCGCAGAAATTCAAAAGCTGAGAGCCTGAGGTCAGACAGAAGGCAGCCAGTATCCATGCTCAAAAAGGACAGCTGCATCACCTTGCCTAATTCCCCAACTCAAACCTATCCACCAGACACGTCATAATTGGAACGCTTGATATAGAAGCCCATTTGGGCATTCGGAAAGTCACATCTTGAGAAATAAGAAGCCATGGATTCGAGAAACACGTCATATGTGTCAATACTGGGCAAGCTCTGCAAGCTAAACTAACTACATCTGAACTTCTTCATCGGAAGAGAAATCAACGAAAAGTCCCCCGCCTATGGCACAGATAATATTATTTCCGTCACTCTCTTCTCCGTCGGAGTTAATTGGTACCTTAAGCTCCAATGTATACGGACGTAAACGGGTTGATAATCCAGCTTGTACTTTGGCACGGCACAGACCTGGTAGCAAGTGGATCTCTTCATCTTCCGGTCCTGTTGTATATATGAGTATCGTAAGCTGACACCGCGGATAAGCAAGTATAGCTCTCCTTGTCTTTTGGTGTCTCGCTTATCAAAATCCCCATTCCGTTTTCTTTCTTAAACCTTTATATTAGACTTTTATGATTCATACTTGATTCATGTCTTTTTCCTTTTATTTTGATTCGACAAACTCTTTATCTTAAAAACTTTGTATGTCTTTTCTTATATACATTAAATAGAGTAAAGTGCGATCCCTTCGCACTTTCCTGTATATAGAAAAAGGCCTCCTTGTATCTAGAATAAACAACTCTCTTACTCGCTACTCTACCTAAATGGTAAAACCCTATCACTGCAGTTGACGCGTATCGCTACATACTGCCTCTTGCGGAACTAACGTGTATCACTATGGTTCTGCCTTAAGTTCAGCCGACGTGTATCACTAAGCTGGACAACTGTTATTATTATCTATATTTACAAGCTTGACTATTCTACGAGGTAGCGAATACTACTCGTTGAACTAAAACCCTCAAATCCCTAACATTCAGCTTTTAAACTAACTATAAATATGACCTCTCCGTGAACAACAGGAACACTGTTCCGGTGGGATTGAAGGAAAAGGAAGAAAACTATCTAGAGTCTAAATATGAGTCGAATGCGAGACTTGAATCATAAAGAATGAGCCGGTCGGTTACTGGCTTGCCCGAGACCTTGGCCCTCCCTACGGCCCTTTCGACACTTCTTGTTTCGGATACCTACTTCGTCAGAGTCTTAGATTACTTGACCAGGTTCTCAGACTACATGTTGAGTTGGGAAGCAAATGAGCAACTGAGGGGAGTAGTATTGCATAATACCATAACACTTGTAGTTTTGCTGCATGGTATGTGGTCTTCGTTCCCTGCTAGACTTGCAAGATATTGTAAGAACGGGAGGTAATATTTTGATATATGAGAGGGTGGGCAGATATTGCATCATCATATCAAACTCAAACCCAATAAATATATTTGTGAATCAAATTATGGGGCGCATAACGGCAAGATAGTCTTGGCGACTGCTATGAACCAAAATAGATCATTTGCGCGAAATGAGCGCCCATCATTTCACAGACGTGGACAGTTCAAATCGTTTCGGAAAGATAACACAAAAGTTTGTCCGCTCTCGTCTGACACTGTCCAAGGCAGTCCGCCAATCGCATGCCCGTCGCTAGACCAATCGTATGCACTCATCATGCTTAGTCATTCTCTGGGGTATGCTAAGGTAGAGGACATCGGGTTCCAGCGACCTCTAAGCGCCCATATGCTGATCAGACAAACTTATTGAATAACACCGCACTCGGGGCAAATACAATTAATCTGTGACTGCTTCAAAGATCTAGAAGCCCCAGAGAATGAATGAGCGGTGGGACTTTTTGAATAAAGTATAGCTCTAAGATGTTATTTCACAATATTTTTTTTTTCACATTTCTGCTCCAAAAGTGTTTTAACAGATTTTACAACTTTTCAATTTCATGACTGCGAATATTCAGCAAGCGCTTAAGTTAAGCGACGAGTGTGTGATTACGTAATCACAATTTCACCATGCTTATGTCATTTCTGAGCCACTTTTATGGACCTAGACAGTCATTCTCTCTTGCTTTCAACAACAAAACCCTTCTCATTAATCATCTATGCCATG
Organism: Sphaerobolus stellatus SS14; assembly: GCA_000827215.1. Lineage (NCBI taxonomy): Eukaryota > Fungi > Basidiomycota > Agaricomycetes > Geastrales > Sphaerobolaceae > Sphaerobolus > Sphaerobolus stellatus. The sequence continues at coordinate 151,250 of KN837112.1, read as the reverse complement.
TAGAAAACAATCTGCAGTGAAATCTCACAGCTCCAACAACGGACATCCTGAAAATCAGCACTAACCCTGATTATGTAATTAGGGTTAAAGGGCGCCTAACCCCGCTTAGAGGTCGCCGGAACCCGATGTCCTTTACCTTATGCTCCCTTTGATTCTCACACACGTGGTCTTTCTATCTGCATCGCAGCTGGCGACACTATGGCCGCAGGGAACTTGACCTGGTTTGATGCCCCGAAGCTATTTTGCCAACATAAATTTGATGTTTTCAAGTTGGCGGAACACAAGGTCACAGAACGAATCTATTCGTCAGCCACCACATTACAATGGACTCACTATTTGCTAGGAAAGCGTTGTTCGCTTTGCTTTACTCTTCGTTAATGAGGAGGAGATGCTGAAAGGTAATAATATATTTTTGTGTTTTGTTTTGTGAGCGTAAAGATTAATCAATCCCTTCAACTTGCAGTGCCATCAAGAGAATTCTGCTTGTTCCATATCATCGATGGACATTTTGTATGCCAGAATGCTACTATATAGTATTTTATATTTGAGGATAAAAGGCACAAAATCAAAGTGGTTTCAAGGTGAGCATTTCGCCGGCGGTAAACAGAGGCAAAAATGACTGGGACTTTACATACACTGAGGGCTGTAATTTAAATTTTCAACGGACATAATAACCATCCAAAATATTTGAAAATTTCATTGAAAACATATGACAAACAAAACCCAGTAAAGGCAGAAAAAAGAAGGCTACTAGGAGATTTCAACTCCTGGTCTTCGCATTACAAGTGCGACGCTGTACCCCTTAGCCAAGCAGCCAGTTAGTGCATCACATCTCTTATTGCCTCATCACCGCTGACTAAGCGACGCCGCCGAGTATTACAGCTGGTCGTGCTGTATAATGAGAATAAAAACCTTGTAAAAACCTTGTTGGGAAACAGTGTACCGAAGCTTAATTATATCCCTGTAGTTTCAATGTATTTTAAGTTGTATCGGTTATCAAAACCATGCTAGAAAAAAATATAGAACACCCGAGGTGAAGGGAATACTAAAATCGCGTGAGCTACCCACGCAATTTTTTTTATTCATATTGTCATCTTCAAATGAATCACGCAGTTTATTCAAGCTACATCTCCGCCACGGTCCTACTCACAATGCAGCTAGAGGCTCTCTTTAAAAGTAAGGGTCTAAATTTCATGGAGAGTATTATCGCATCGACATTCAATGCTTAATATGAGGATAAACCCGCAAAGTGTTTCCACTTCCAGCATTCTCAAATATTTGGCGATACCAGAAATCAACGCTTTACTGAGTCAGAGTTTTCCCTCTAAGTATGCTAGAAACTTGTTTTGTTTTGCTTTGTTTAGATAGTACCTTGCATAAGTCGTTTATACTGCGCTGAGCAATTTATTAGTACCTAATCGACCAAAATAAAGAGAATAAGAGAGGAAAAATTCCAGTGACCCACATAAAACACATGGATAATCTATGGAAAAATGTGGGTAACCCAGGCAAAATACACAGGTAAACCACTATAAAATTTATGGGTCTCCCACAGAGAAATACATGGATAAACCACAGAACAATAAGTGGCTTAATACCCACATAAAATGCATGGGATAGCCCATATTTTCATTTCAGTGGGAAACCGAGTCATGTAATTTTCCGTGGGCAGTACCCATGGAATGCTTCTGTGGGTGATAACCCACTAATTCAATACGTGGGTTATCCACGTATGTTAGTTAAAAACATGGGCAACCCAGGTATTTCGATGGGAACGTTTCCCGCTGTGAAACATCATACCTCCGCACATATGTGTCCAAACCGACCAGACCCTCTCGCAGAGCTCGACTAATATTTTACTTCCGCGTCCCGATTTGGGCATCTGCGAGGGCGTCTGGGAACGAGACTAGCTGCTTCGATGGAACACTCACGGCAGTATTTAACTTAAGCTTCTTTTATGTGAATCCCGCCTCTATTCTTACCCATGCTTATCATTGCTGTTTCATCATGCGGTATAGACAGTGAACTTTAGCTGAGTACCTAACCTTTTGATGCTCCAATTCTGAGGCCCAGCTTATGACGTAAGTAGCTTATGACGTAAGTTACCATATAATGCCAAAAACGGAAATCTAGTTTTATTTAAAGTACTTTCTCTATCTATTCTTGATATCATACTGCCAGTGCGCGTCACCGTCGTCTACCGAAACCAATATTCGTCGCTTTCATTCACCTACGGCGGCTTCGCTCTTGGTGCGCCGAACTCAGCTTTTATTGGAGCTTTTTCAGCTGATAAAACTCATCTTAAGCTCGCTATCAATACGGTCTGTCGTGGGTTCCGTCGCAACTCTTGCTTTGGAGCATATGAGGCTTCAATAGAATGCACCAAGACGCATTCCCAGATACCCCTGATCTTTTCCATTCATGGTATAATTGCAGGACCTTTCGAAGGACCCTAGAAGATGATGAAGGGCTACTTCCCTTGGTGTGAAAAAGAACTAACTGCGGAACCTTATCCTCAACATGATGATTCTCATGGCTCGGGAGTTTTATTCGCCTCTCCTACCTGACATCCACCATTGGGTATATAATAACAGTTTCGCAAGAGTTATTATTCATGCCTGAGATGTCTTTCTCTCTGTTTTCAGTAGCCATTCTGGGACTCACAACTCTGATCTTTCGTCTGATAAAGCAAGGACGGATACCGAAAGGTATGTTATTACTGATATAATTAGACGGTCTTCGACGTCATCCCTCCCAGGACTTCGTCTACCCCCAGGGCCGAGACCAAAACCAATCATAGGCAACTTGCTTGATCTTCCCGCGAATCATGAATGGATAACATATGATCAATGGGCAAGGACCTATGGTACGTTACACCTACACCAACCTCCCCCTCCATCTCGGGAATGAACTCTTGTCTTTCCGCAGGAGATTTGGTCCACGTAGACGTATTAGGAACACACATGATTTGGGTTAATTCTCGCGAACTTGCTTACGAGATTTTTGAGAGAAGATCATCTATCTATTCTGACAGAATATCATTTACCATGCTGAATGAGCTGTAAGTAGTTTCCAATTGAAATCCTGGATCCGCTTCCTATTTTACCTTTTTTACTGCCTCAGTGTCAACTCAACATGGAATTTCGGACTGCAGCGTTATGGTTCCTGGTGGCGGCGGCACAGGCGAGCTATGCACACCAAATTTCATTCTAAGGCTGCTGAAGCTTTACATCCTATTCAAATAAAACATACAAGGTTAGACTGGTCTTCTAATGTTGTTACTAGTGATGTTTGCCAACGGGTCATGATCAGAGACTTACTACAAAAACTTCTTCACTCTCCCGAAAAATACACGGCACATCTTCTTCATACCGCCGGCGCCATGATTATGGAGGTAAATGCGACTATATTTTCATAGCAGCCCGGGCGCTGATTCTGTATATGTTTCCAGGTAGCATACGGCATTTACATCAAACATGAAAACGACCCATACTTAGTAAATGCCTTCAAGGTCGTCCGTTCAGTAGATGAAGCAGCGACTCCCGGCAGGTTCCTTGTGGATATACTGCCATGGCGTAAGTAACCTATTCACGAATGGCGAATTTGTATAACGTACTTTTGACTATAGTAAAATATATTCCAGCATGGGTTCCGGGTGCAGAATTTCAGAGGAAGGCCGTCATTTGGCGAAAATTTGCACAAGATTTGTTAGATCTTCCGTTTCAAGAAACTAAAAATCGAATGGTATGCTTGGCTTACATGTACATACATATCTTTGCTAAAGATAATGATTTCCGGTGTCAAGTCCGAAGGAATTGCGGATCTATCTTTGGTGTCATCCCATCTGACGGACATCGCGACTAAGCCAACAAATGAATCGGACGATGAGCTGGTAATAAAAAACACGGCCGCCACCATGTTTGCAGGTGGAACAGACACGGTAGAGCCTTTATGTGCCACTCCTAAATCCTGATGGTTAACTCCCATCTGTGAAGACAGCAAACACTATACGATCATTCATTCTTGCAATGATATTGTATCCAGAAGTGCAAAAGAAAGCCCAAAAAGAACTCGACGATGTCTTGGGTAATCAGCGACTTGTCGAGTTTGGTGATATGGATTCTCTTCCATATGTAATGGCGGTTTGTAAGGAGGCCTTACGTTGGCATCCACTCCTACCCTCCGGTATTGGGCACATGGCTTCTGAAGACGATGTAATACAAGGGTATTTTATTCCCAAAGGAACAGTCGTACTTGGAAATGTCTGGTAACGGTTCTTCGAAACCTTATTATTCTTTCGGAGCTGCTAAGATCGCTTTATTTCAAGGAAAATCCTCCACAACGAAGCTGATTTCGGGCCAGAGACTGACAAGTTCAATCCAGAGAGATATTTCATGCCAGGTATACGTGATCCAGCAACTTCAGGTGCATTCGGTTTTGGACGAAGGTGAGTCTCCTCACAGCACTTCAGATAACCTAGCCAAATTAAACTTTTTTAGAATCTGTGCAGGAAGATTTATGGCATTAAATTCCGTTTTCATTGCAATTGCCTCGGTCTTACAAGTTTTTGAACTATCAAACCCACATGATGAATCTGGCAAGGAGATTCCCGTAGAATATGACTTCGAATCTGGATTGTTTTCGTCAGTCCTCATGATAGTCCTTTAGTGAAACCCGTTGCTTAACTCCTTTGTTCCTCAGCTTTCCTGCCGAATTTAAATGCACAATACAACCCCGGACCCCTGCTGCTGAGGAGCTAATTCTTCGTTCAGCTACTAACGATGTTTAATGATAATGACCTACTTTGTAGGGAGATATACCTTGTTGTAAAAAACAGTGCAGAATGGTCTTCGATAACCTTTCTCAGGACTAGAATACATGATTTATGGAGGATCATGTACAGTATCTACTTAGCCATACCTGGCCGTAATATGTTTTTCGTGATCGAACTCAGGGCCTTTTTACATTTCCTAGAATTGAATCGTTATACATCCCATATAGTAGGCTACTTTGTCTCATTTTACTTATTTTACCACGGCCAGCCAATTGTAGATGCTTCTCTAGCATTTCTGGTTTCCTCATACCTTCACTTCCCGGTGTTTGCTTACAGTATCTGGTCAGGTAATAACTATCCAGATCTTAGCACACTGTATCTTGTCTGCTTTCTGGCCACCTTGCCAATATACCACTCAGTTTTCAATCGGTCGGCTCCGACAGCAGCAACAGCCGCCTTAACGTATTATCTTGAGACGGAGGAAATTCTTTTGCTTCCCGGAACTCGGTTAAACCCTACTGTTGTTGTCGCTTCCACGCTCTGAATTCTTTGGTTGTTTTCGCGTAATCGAAGAGGAAGCATTCGGTTCCGGCCTTGGAACCATCAGGATTGGTTATTAGGGTGTTCCCGCCACTCGGGTCTCCCCTCGACACCAAACGAGGGTGACGATCATGAAACTCACTCTGAAAGCGGTCATCCGAGAGCGTGCGTTCGTAAATAAATGACTCCCTAGTGGTGAGATCGACTCCCTGTCGACTTCGATTGTTGCCCGATTTCGCTTCCTCTTGCTCAGTAGAGCTGGTTCAATGCCTCCCGCGACACCGGTGATGCCTTTCCGTATAACTTGCAAGGTATGGACTATTTCTTTCTTCATCCCGTTTCCTGTCTTCACCCTGATTAGGATGTATCCTGCGCAATATATTAGACAGGCTTTGCAAGAGCCATGGTGCTTCTATGTGGCTTATTTTTGTTTTATCACCCATGGCTCCACTAGTGGCTTCCATGGTTAGATCAGGGCATCAAGGCATTTGGATTTACGTCATAGCCACCTAAAAGTGTCATGGGTTTTGCAAACCTGTCTATTTGGTCTTGTAAGCTAGCCTGCTTGCACACTTAATCCTCGGAGGGCATTTCGCCAAATAATATATCCCAAGAAAGATTGCCCTGCGTCAGATAGAATTGGGGTGATGAATTGTCTAGTGCGAGTACCCGCAACGTCTGATGATTTTGTTTCCAGGAAGTCGCTACCAGCTTTGCTTCACGGCGTAACATTCGGCCTGACAAAAGCAAATTAATCACGAACTCCAGAAAGACTCAGCAAACTACCAACCTCCGAAATCTTACTGAGAAAAACCTTCAATCTGACCCCTTCTACAACAATTGTGGCTCGTCCGCACATCAACTCGGTGCCAATTAGACTGAGGGACCGTATGGAAACGAACTTTTCACTATCCTCGAAAGATTCGACGACCCATTGGATGATATACGGCGACGTAAATTCTTGCAATAGTTTTCGTGGAAAACGATGCGAGGGTTAGTGTCGGTGTCGGTTGTCTTTGTTACAGAGTATATATATGGTGGAATCCCAACCTAGCTGCTTCACTGGCAGGATAAAAATTTTAGCGATTGCTTGAATGAACTGTTCTGGTTGCTAGAAGAGAGATTAGCTACATTGCACATAAGCACATAAAATTTAGCTCATGTATATCGATGGAAGTTAGTTCCAACGACGCCACTGCGATCGAATAGGTATAGATTGAGTTTGTCGAAGCAAATGGTAAAGCCACAGATGAATCAACGGTCAAGCTGCTCTCTTTGAATCTGCCTAGCATAGTCACAAATTTGGATAAGAGCTTCTTCAACCTCTTCCTTTTGGCCTTGACACTTGATCTCGACAACGTTCGACATCTGTATCCACCAGAGACGGAAGAGGTTATCCTAAAAGCACGTCAAAATAAGACAACGCGTTAACAACGTCGGTCTTGTTTGCTTAATTCCAACTTCTTTTTCTGTAAACCATAATTTAACACTAACAGCTGTAGCTAACTTTGGTTTATACACGTACCTCCTTAAGTTTCGTGTTTGCTCCAGGATCATCACCATTCTATAGGCTGGGGGAGTTAGCTAGCTCAAATGAAAGCACGTATTTCTGGCTGATTTTTTTATATGTTGTAACCCTGATGATTTCATGAAGATTGAGCTTTGTTTGAAGAAAATCGGCGGACCGGTTTTTGAGATATAAAAATCACAAGTTTATTGTGTTGGGAGGAGAAGACAAAAAAGCAGTATTTTTTAATGCATATCA
>KN837112.1:120171-140906 GCA_000827215.1 Sphaerobolus stellatus SS14 | reverse complement strand
ATAGTAAATACATAGACCCTACGGTACTGCAAATAATATATATAAATATGGGATGCATTCTATGCAATATTGAATATATGATGGACCCTACGGTGGAGCCGTACGATTGCCCTCACCACGCATCTACCACCTTGTCCGTACATATACCTCCTTGGTATTAAGCACGTTTCCCGTATGCAGCGCTCACGCTATTACCGGACTCTTGTACGTCTGTCTACTGGTTATAGTCCGTGTTGGACATATGTCCTGGTCGAGAGTAGATTAACTCCTTTGGGAATTGTTACAGTTACGAGCCGCTATATCAAGGGTGATGTACAATTGCTCTTAGCCTGCGACTGGTATGCACATACTGACTATATGTCACTATGGGATGCTTTGCAGGCGTATACCACAGGCGGTGCACCACAGGCTGGCTTTAATTGAGGGACAGACATATGTACTTTGGTATAAGCACACTAATATATGCTATGCAATGGAGCCAGGGAGTATATATACACAGCATTGAGGATATATGTCTTCTGGTAGCATACCTTCCACCTACTGCTAAATATAATACATAATATAGGGTCTATACCAGTTATCCGCCATACATATCTTCACTGACAGACTAACATTATGCGCTGAAGTATATGCCTGCAGGTAGACAGCAGATTTTTGCCAAGGTATATATTCACTGGTACCTATGAAGCCTTCAAATGATTAATATACGTCGCCAGGCAGGAAGCCCCCAATGTTTGTAGTATATATCTCTAGGTTTGACACTGACCATGGCTGGGATATATTTGGTAGGTCTGATATGGTAGAATAACATCTCTAGTACTAGACCATGCAGACATATGTCGTCGGAATGATATAATCCATAAAACATATTGCAAGTTGGCCCCCGCTGGTGTATTAATATATTTAGAAGCGAGTTAGATGGGCAGCAATCTGATACACAACAGAATATCCTAGATCCGCTGATTATCTCAAAGAAAGGTCGGCCACAAACATCACGGGTGAAGGCTTCTAGAGAAGGTATGAGAAAGAGTATACGCAGTCCCAGCGGTATGCAATGTACCGTGATACAAGAAAGTCTGCCTCGTGCTGGTACACCGCCCAGTCCGCCCACCCCCGAACAACCTGAACCGAACCTCCAGCCCAACCCTCTTACAGAATCGCCTCCACACCAAAGACGCCGAACGCTTCGATGTGGGATCTGCCGCAAAGGAGGACATGATCGCCGACGCTGCTATGACATTGAGGTGGATCGAGAACGTTCGCAACGTGCCGCAAGGAGAGGACGGTAGAACTTAGAACTTAGAATGTTTATCATAACTATATAACTTACTGTGTAGATATTTTTGCTCTTGATTGTTATGAGTAGGGCATTGGCCAGCAAGCGGCAGGACCAAAGCAGATTTCGATTGCGTAATTTTTCTATAGGACATACCCTGCCTGGAATGCGGAGGACATCAGGAAGCCATGAATACTATGGAAAATGCGTCTTTAGTTATGTGTTAGTGCGGCAGTAACACAGGATAACTCAGTTTGGGTAATCCAGTGGACGATATCCGGATTTTTTACCTAAGCTTCTTTCACAACTGCTCATCTACCCTTCCCAGCTGCGGCGAGGCGATTCCGCAGTTATTAAAGTAGTATGCGATTGCCAGGTGGTCCTTATATCGGTCAGACCCATAGCTTTGCATGGTTGTGAGAAGAGATGTGGACACGTCACAAGGGTGACTCGGCAACTACGGAAGCGGATATCCGGGCGAATGGCTCGCCCTTCTCAGCCTCTGTTTTTGCCCGATCTACTTGCTCATAGAAACCCTATGGAACCCTGGGTTGCCAGATAAGAAGTAGGGTTCCTTTCCCACAGGGGGTTGCCAAATAGAATAATCCGCTGAACCTTGTCTAGTGTGATCTTTGCAACGAGGATGATGTAAGCCAACTTGTGAACACATGCGCTTCTGTCAAGAATATCATCACACGGCGATGTCATCCATGTCCGTCCTTTGCCGGCCTTGTCCCAAGGTGTCCCATACATTCCAGGTCCATCAAATTCAAGTCCGTCACAGTGTTACTAGTCTGTCACCCTCAGCTGCCGTAATATAGACTCATTTTGTCCATAGACTTCAATATAGCACAAAACTGTGGGAAGAAAGGACGAAATAACAGGCCAGTAATAACACGTGTATATATGGATATTCGGCTATATGCTGTCTCTAGATACTTATATGCATGTTTTCTTTCCCTTTTCTTTTTCAAATAAATCATGTTTTACTATATAACTCTTTGGTTTCTACATTTGAGAATCCGATTCCATGTCCGCTGTCGCCTGTACAGCTGCGTTCCTATTTAGGATTAATTACGGCTAGATTAAGCATTTGCTTCCACGAGCGCTTGAGGCAGTTGAAGTTGGGCTCGATCGACTCCCCTGCTCATATGTCAGGGAATCCAACCCCAAATGGCAATCCTCATCTAGCATATGAATTTTACTACTCTATCCAATGCCATCTATGCGGTGCTGCGATGCAACGGATAGCTGTCAATGTGTCCGGAAGGGAAGAGAACAGGGGGAGACTAATGCAACGAGTATGTCCTCCTGTCACTTGTAATATTGTTTATATTGAGTTCAGTTAATAGTGTTCAAATGCCCCACATTGCCTGTTTACACAATTCCTCACTACACCTTATCCTGACCGAACAGAAGCTCAACATGCTGCTGACATCCTTAATGCCAGTGCACCCCGTCGAAACACCAGTCCTTTTGCAGAACGTGCTCTATTGCCTGCAAATAATCAACCTGCTTCAACTCAGAACCACCCACCTGCATCACCCATATCGTCCAGCAATGTCAAAATACCCCTCTCACCAGTGCATCCAGTGATGCAATTTAACCCTGAAGCACCCCCATCGTCTCAACCTCCCCTGAACCCATTTCCACATCCATCTGCATTACCAGATCATGTTAATCACCCTTCTCCACCCTCATTTGTATTTTGTTCCAACTCCACAGGACTGCCACCTCCGCCACAGCAGCCTAACCCCCAAAGCTGTTTGGCTCCTTCCAATAAATCATTCTGTGTTGGAACAAAATGCCTTGGATGCATGGTGCCCGCTGCAGCAGGATGTGTCCATAGAATGTGTTACCGCTGTTGCGATGATCAATTTGCCTTGCTTGTCTCAAAATCACAAGAACCCCCAGTATGCCCCCAACATAAGAACAGGCCTGCTCAGCAATGGGGTCTTCCTACATTCCCCCTTCCTCCTGGTGTTTCTACTCTCATTCCATCACAAGCATTTCCCCTGCCTCCAACTATTTCTCAAGTGACCCCCCCTTCGACACAACAGCGTCAGGTGTATCCAAACTCAATGGATAATGCATGGAGTGTCAGCTGCATCAATGCTCATGCTCAGAATATGGAAAACCTCAAGACACAGAGCTTGGCTCAAAAGCTGAAGGTGCAGTCGGGGCAGCAGGTTCACATTGTTCTCTATCATATGGTGAGATTCTCTTCATTTTAGTATCATCCTTGCTTACTCTTTCCTGTAGAAGGCTACTCTCCCCCACAAGCTCATATTCACTGTTCCAACTTTCCCTCAGTTTACGTTCCAGCAAGCTGCTCCACAACTGCAGCTCCCAGCAGATGTCATTCTAGATCTTTGGCAGCACACCCAGGATTGGTTTGGTATCGCATTAGACACCCCCATGCAGGTGGTCAAGAATGAAGTTCTGCTTGTGAAACAGTGTATCCATGGCACACTGCCTGATTCAGATTGTCCCGGAATTGAAGAGGAAAAGGTCAAGGCCAACAAGAGTCGGGGGATAAGGTCCTGACCCACTGTTACTCCTATTCATATTCCTATTGCTTCTGGCTCCTCCCAGCATCTGCCGCATAGGTCAAGCAGCTCCTGTTTGAAAGCACACCAACGAGAGTCACCCTCCCTGTCAGGTTCACCTCCCCCACGGCCACGTAAGAAAGCACGCAGTTCTTCTGCATCTTCCAAGGCTAACTGGAAGGTTAAGAAATGGCCTGTCAAGTGGCGTTATGCTGAGGTGGAAGATGGGATCCATAGGACTACTGCCTGGCAGAAGCAGGGCAAATCTGCTGGTCAGGCATGGGTTGACGTATTCCCAGGGTCTTCATATGCATCGTCCTCATTCAACCTCAACCACAATAGGATTAAGAATGCCCCTGAGGAGCTCAAGCATGATTTTCGAAGCTATGGAACAACATCTCGGAGAGGGTTGTGGAAGAGGTTTATCTCCGCTATCAAGAATGGATGTGAGTCTGAGTGGGATGCTGAGGAGGACAATTATCCCAGTCCACCGGAAGATGATGATGAAGAAGACTCAGAATCTGGCCCTGAGGAACAGCTCAGCTTATCAGCTGGTAAAGATAAAGGAAAGAAACTCATCCAGACCGGCAACAAGGGCAAGGAGAGGGAGACTGGCATCAACATGGTGGAGGACTCTTTTATGCCTTCAACAGAATCAATCCAGCCCCAGCACACGACATGTCCCTTTTGTGCCACAGCCTTGAAGACCCCTCTTCCTCCACGGATTTACATGCTCACCAATCTCCTCACCTCTGCAGAATCTCAAGCATTTGGTCAAGAGGCTTTCACCAAGCTTCAACTGGAACTTTGTGAGCTCCACGGACAAGGTAGTCAATGGAATCTTCCCTGGATTCCCCAAGATATTGACTTCAATACTCTTACTGTTCGTGTCACTTCTTTGGCAGACCAGCTTCAAGGCATTGCTATGACACCCAACAGCAATATCCTTTTCCTTCACTACTCCCTCAGCCTCAACAAGGCTGCCACTACTTTACTTCCAGCCTTTGACCCTCTCACCGCCCGAGAAAGCCATGCTGGATAGTAAGTTCATCCTTTATATATGCACTCTCTATCTCACCCATCCATTTAGTTATGGCGAGCGAGGTCTACAGCTTATTCTTTCAGTCCTTAAGGACCTATTTCTCCTCGAAGCTCAAGAACACACTCATTCATCTTCCTCCAACATTTTCGTTATCAACTACTCCTTGATCTTGCCCATGACATATGACGAGTTCATCACCTACGTTCTAGCTCCCAGACTGCCATATGGCTCATCCAGAATGACCTCAACTGTACCGCAACAGAAGCCTATCAATATTGGACCCAAAGCCGCAAGCATGGTGAGCTCTTCAACACGAATATGCTTGATGAAGAGACTGCAAGGCACCCCATCAAAGCGGAGGCCAATGCTGAGGCTGAGGCCAGTGTATTGACGTGTATGTATAATTTCGGCACAGAAACCTTTGTTGATGGAAAGGGTAACTCCCAGGAGAGAATTGTCATAGATGACAATTAAATCATAATAATATCGTTGCTATCTTTCATTATTCATTCCAGATACTTTTCTCACTGCTCACTTTATGATTGTCCTCTATATGCTGACACTGCACCACTCTGTATTTCTTGTTGTTTCTGCATTGTGTTTTCTTGTTGCACTGTCTGATTGCCGTCATCACTGTCATGTATTTTTTGTTGCCACGTACACTTTTCTCTGAATTCCTAGCTGCATTGTTTCCTATCTCTTGTTCTTTCATAGATAAAACTCATAATAGCTTTCGAATGTGATCTTAAATTTATAGAAAAACAAATTTATTGTTGATTTTGTTTTATAGTAGTGACAATGTTGAGAACATTCCAACACAGTGATCTGTTCAGAATCTTCAACATGAAGGTTGTGCTCGGGCTTGTATTGAAAGGTAATTATTAGTCCAGCACTTCAAATATAAGAAATAATAACATACTTTCAATAAAAAAATGGAGGTTTAATGACAAAGGAGAGGTTGGATAATGTCAAGCAGAGGCTTACAGGGAGTGGCAGAATAAGCGCCGCCAAACGTTGCGCGTACACCTGCGAGATCACGTGACAAGTATACTTTTTCTGTGCCTGTAAGTTTCGTCTCACAATGCCCTCAGCCTCTATTATGTTTGATTTAATATTTACAAGGTCCGAACTACTCTGAAAACATGAGTCTAATGTCCATCATTGCCATCCTCATCGGATCTAGTGCCCTCTATACTTCTTCCTGCATAGCCCTTGTCATGTCCTACCTTCTCGGTATCAATGTGCAATCAAGCTCTTCGAAATGAGATGGTCTTTGATGAATTATCTTTCATTGGCCATCTCTTCTTTAATGCACAGGTCTCAGTGAATACCAGCGTGAGCTGCCTCTTGATTCGCCTTTTCTCCTAAAGGTTGAAATCGCAAATGGGCAGGCTGCATCAGGGAAATGGCTTTGGCGCTTGTAGTCGATGGCCGCTCTAGCTTCCGTTATGGGCGCTACTGGTACTCCGTGTACTCCCACGTAGCAATTCCGCCCTCTGTAGTGGCCTGTAGCAGTCCATACAACTACCTCCCCCATGTAGTTCTACAGACTTCTAATATCTAATTCCCATGTATCATTGGCCATATTACACTCAGTGGCAGGTAGGAAGGCGGCGAAAACATCATATCTATGACTGCTCTTATCGATATTGTAGTGTTATTTAGCCGTTCCTATGAATGGTTCCTTTCCGGAAATTATATTTGATATGAATGGAAAATCCAGCTTATTAGCCGCTCGAATAGCACTAGGATTCCATTATTATTTATCAAAGAGAAAACAAAGGAAGCGATTCTCACCTGTCTACATTAAGGAAATATCATTTCAGGTAAGATCTATTAGACCATTCGCCTGATGCGATTTAGCATAGTGCAAATTTGAGTGTCACAGATGGTCGCAAAATTTCAAAAGTTATGTTTATAATAGTATATTTATGTCAAATAACCAAGGATCACACACCATAAGAAAGATAAATAAGCACAGAATAACTGGGAATTAACAGAATATTTACCCTTTATCCTGACTAGGGATAACTAACTGTCAACTAACTGTCGTCTCTGGTGTCACACATGTGTGGAATGGGTTGTTGAAAAATCTAAGGTAAATGGGGGACCTAATGCTAAGATTGGCAAAGTGATTTATTAGCTTTTATACTATAATAACTCACTTGAGAATTAATGGATAATGGGTGGGGTTACTGGTGCTCTTGGGAGAGGGGTTTGGAGGTGAAGAGCACAAGTTTCACTGGGGTGACGAGTGCAGGGGTGACTGGTATGATGCTGTATGTACCTTGCCTTCCTTTGCTTCTAATGAAAGTTGATATTACCGATATATGCGTGGCATATACTCCCAATTTATTTGTGAATATGATCTCCTGGTGGAACAAATGGGGCATTTCTCAAGTAAACCACTATGCTCATCCTACCGTGTTGATCATTATACAACCATCCATATGCACAGCACTGTATCTTTCATCTAGAGTAGACTCAAGCTGCTTATGAGCTATCCATTTCCTATTCCCAAGTTATTTTATGATGATTTACGACCTTTACGCTTTATAGAGACTGGTGGGATTTTCACCGCCGAATATTACACGTGGAATTCCACACTCCATAAAAGCGTAATGAACAACTTAACTTTCAAGTGTCTTCCACGGTGGTATGGATCAGTATAATCTGCATGTAAACATGCTACATATTTGTCAATACTAGACCATTTGGTTCAAATCTCCAAAACACATATGCAGTATAATTAGCAACAAAAGATTCTCGTTAGAGTAATACCAAAAACAAAACATAGAATATGTCTTTATGCCTCCTTTGAATATGAATATATGCATTACTTGTTCGTTATTCATCCGCAATACCAATAAACCAATGAAACAAGAAATGAGGGGGAAATAGTCCAACATGAAGCCCAGGAGTGGTCCCATCGCATTTCCAACCGGACTTAGTACTAACAACTGTGCGGCCCATTACTCTCCAAATCCAGGCGATAAAACAGGTATTACCCGTAGCCTCTCACATGCAGTCGAATATCTGATATATATCGTGAGCGCTAGTGCTCCAACCCAGTGATGTTCTCAAAGTTGGCTTTGGCGTTCAAGTCAAGGGCAAGATTTTGAATTCTGCCTACACTATGACGTTTGAGCCGACATATGATTCTCTGTTGGAAGCTGTGAAGGCTGGTACTAATGCTGGAATCAAGGTGAATTCAATATATTTTGAAAGTATAATTATTTGCTAAACAATCAATTCAAGGCTGCTGGAATCGACGCATGCCTAAGTGAAGTCGCGGGTGCCATCCAGGAGACCATATAATCCTACGAAGTTGAGATTACAGGAAAACTTGTTTCAGGTATAATACTTGATTTACTTCATTACTTCATTTTTAACCCGTTTTCCAGTAAAATCGATTGAAAATCTGAGTTGTCGCCTTATCCAGAATTACAGATTCATGGCCCGGCAAGAGCATCTTGTTGGTGAGAAATATCGACCAAACTAAGATGGAGGAAGGGGAATATTATGCAATTGACACTTTTGGGTCAACAGGGAGTGGAAGGGTCATTGACGATGTATGCCTCTCATCATTTTGTCTGCTTGAACCTTCTCTAATTCTCTCACAGGACGAGTGCTCACATTTCGGGAAGTCTTTCAACTCTCCCCCAAATCCTTCAATAAGGTGAGCAATATTTTGGCCGAATAAGTATTGATACTGAACGCACGCTGGCATTACAGACTGAACTCCGCCCATTCTTTCTTCAAAACCATTAATAAGAACTTCGGTACTCTCCCATTTTGTCGTCGACACTTGGATTGTGCAGGAGAGACTAAGAATCTTCTGTCGACAACTGGATTGCGCAGGAGAGACTAAGCATCTTCTAGCCATAAGGATGTTTCCTCTCCAGCTGTTTTTTCCAGACTAATTTTACTCCACAGCTTAACCATCTCGTACAAGCCAGTATCGTGAATGTTTATTATCCTCTGTGTGACATCCCCAGCTCCGTGACTGCTCAATTTGTACGTCTATCATATTCTCTAATTCTCCCTTAGTTTACGGTTATAATAGGGGCATATTGTACTATTACGTCTGACTGTGAAAAAAGTCGTAGTCGGGGTGACGACTATTAACAGCTTCATAGTGATCTGGTTTCTTCCATCCTGGTTATGTATTCAGTCTACTTGGAGAAATGCATCAAATAATATGGAGAGTATGATGTGGTCTGAAGCAGCTTAAGGCGATCACGAAGGGCGACACTGACATCAAATACTTTTGCGAGTTTAACATTATCCCTAATGTCACTAGGTTAGTTTATCGATAAAGGGGAGATTATATTACCTCTATGTAAGCATGCAAATCCTTTCAAAACGAGTGAATAAGTGGGAGCGAAAGGCAAGATCGGGCACCTAACGACAGTTAAATTGTTATACTCCTGTTCTTTCCACCATCATCCTTCCTCCACCTTTTCAACTTAACTTCATGAGTTAGTTCATATATCTCGACATTATGTTCATTCATAAGTTGCTGTAGCAAATTGACTTCCTTTTACAGTCTGAAAAGTTCACAACTTCGTGCACTGTGCCATCGCTCATCTATGCACATTATTAGGCCATTTCACACGTCATTTAGCATGCTGATACACATTATGTGGAATAAAGTTGAATACAGCTGGTCGTTCAACGCATCGTCACGCGATTCCTCCACTTGAAGCCTAATTTGGCGCATAAAACGACCGTCTAACCGAATATTAGAGAATGAGCTTGCAGAGAGGGATGCATATGCTATCTGGCAGAATATGGTTTATGACGGACAGGATAGTCAAACGAGCTTGAAGGCATTGAGTAGAATTGCGATGCTTGTCGGTGCGTTAATCGGTTCGGCGAGGGATAGCGTGTATGATGTGTCAGCGGGGTTGTAGGGGAAATGGGTTGTAAGGGAAATGATGTAAGAGAAATGGTTGACAGGTTAGCGGGAGAGTGTCTGGTGAGCACGTTGCCGGGGTCAGCAAAGCTGGCTGAAGGGAAGGGCGAAGTGGTGAGGATCTTGATGGGAAAAGGTGTTATGGAAAACCGTGGAGGCTGCTGCTGCTGGCACGGTAAGTCTCTCTTTGACTATTGTATTGGCATTTTGGTGCCTGTATTGAGTTAGCCAGGTGATAAGGCGAGATTGAGAACGACTCACCGAGGCAAGCAAGCAAAGGAAGTAATGATCTCAGCCTTCTCCAAAGGGAGGCGTTCCTGAATGTCATGGTGTGTGGGAAGCTGTGGCTGGAGGAAAGGAGGGTCTGGTGGGGCCTTATATACATTTGAGGCGGCCGGTATATCATTTGTATCAATAATCATAATACACATCAATTTATTGGATATGAACATGGATCTAAGCATTTCGAGACAGCATACATTTCAGCTGTCTGATCCCTTAGTTAGTGATGTTGACAATGCGCCGATAGTGCTCTTCTACAGGTGTATTCCCTATCTATATTAGTCTGAGAATGGGGTACCCCATTCGGGGCTCCCGTCGTTCCCAGGGGAACGGGCTGATGGATTCGGCTAATTTTTTCGCCGTATCGTAGGTTTCGGTTAGGCAAGCAGGACCTGCTATATTTGGCATGCGACGTTCCCACGGCTGAATTAATATTGAATTTACGGTGGGTCAGGGAAAGATCCCGTCAGGGATGACCGTGGGAACATGGGTCCGGGACGAAAAGTGGGTGAGAATTTAGCCAGACCTCAAGGCTCCAGGACCTGCTAGGTTTGGGTATTTGTGGGATGGGATGGGGGGCAGAAGGAATTTATTTCTGTTTCTAAGGAGTGGACTTGCTGAAAAAACCTAAGTCGAGACCCTGGGACTTGGTGGAGGCCTGCCAATGAAGATTTGGCAAAAAAACCTAAGTCGAGACCCTGGTACTTGGTGAGATAGCTTGGTGACATCATGTCACACCTATGTTCCCTGTACCTGTATAATCTGTGGGTACAGGGAACATGGGTAACAGTGTTATTCGGGGCTCCCATCGTTCCGGGTGAACGGTTTGATGGATTCGGCTAATTTTTTGGCATGCTGCAGGATTCGGTTAGGTGAGCAGGACCTGCTATATTTGGCACCCAATGTTCCCACGGCTGAATTAATATTGAATTTACGGCAGGGAATGGAAAGATCCTGTCAGCCCGGACCGTGGGAACATGGGTCCGGGACAAAAAATGGGTGAAAATTTAGCCAGACCTCAAGGGTACAGGACCTACTAGGCTTGGATATTTTAGGGACGGGATTAGGACTGATCAAGGGTATTGCACACCTGCAGGTACCTGCAGGTTCACCCGCAAAAATACCTGCAGGTTTTGACACCTGAACCTGCAGGTACCCGGCGCTTAAATACCCGTAAGGGTGGAGGTATTGATCTTGCTAAATGAATACCTGTACAGGTATTTGTAAATATGTCAAAACTTGTGTTAATTTAATACTACAAGGGAAATACTTGTTAAATATGAGTCCAGGATAGCAAATAGGCACCCCCCCTCCCTGTAGTAGTGGAAATATATATGAAACCACCTAGATAACCCTCAGGTATCTGCAGATAACCCACAGGTACCCGTGAGAAATCACCCGTATAGGTATTTGATACCTGCAGGTGTCCACCTGTAAGGATGGAGGTATCCCCAAAGTGAATTGACATACCTGCAGGTATCATCCGAGGGTGCACCTGAGGGTCACCCGTGATCAGCCCTAGACGGGATGGGGGGTACCAGGACTATATTTCTGTTTCTAAGGAGTGGACTTGCTGAAAAAACCTAAGTCAAGAACCTGGGACTTGGTAGAGACCTGTCAATGAAGATTTGGCAAAAAAACCTAAGTTGAGAACCTGGTACTTGGCAAGTGCCAACAAAGTATCCTGGGGAGCAAATGGGTTACTGGATTTGGTACCACATTCAACCCTACTGTCATTCTGCACCATTGGTCTGATGGATATGACTATTTCTAGCATCATTCTGCATGTTTCGCACTGGAAACCTGGACCTGCTATATTTGGGACATGACCTTCCCACAGTTGAATTAATATTGAATTTTTGCCACAGTACAGGATGATCCCATAACCCTGGGCCATGGGAACATGGGTCCGGGATGAAAACTATATAGAATTTTAGTCAGAGTTCAGCACTATGAGACCTGCTAGCTTTGGTTATTTTTGGGGAGGGATATGGGGTGGTTTGTAATTTATTTGTGTTCCGGTTGGCTTATTACCCTTGGGGAATAGGAAGATCCCCCAAACCTGAGGTGTCAGAACATGAATCCAGGATAAAAACTATATGATGTTTTAGCCAGAATTCACCACTATGGGACCTGCTAGATTTGGTTATTTTTGGGGAGGGATATGGGGTGGTTTGTAATTTATTTGTGTTCCGGGTGGCTTATTACCCTTGGGGAATAGGAAGGTCCCCCAAACCTGAGGTGTCGGAACATGGGTCCAGGATGAAAACTATATGATATTTTAGCCAAAATTCAACACTATGGGACCTGCTAGTTTTGGGGAGGGATATGGGGTGGTTTGTAATTTATTTGTGTTCCAGCCAGCTTATTACCCTTGGAGAATAGGAAGGTCCCCCAAACCTGAGGTGTTGGAACATGGGTCCAGAATGAAAACTATATCATATTTTAGCCATAATTCACCACTATACGACCTGCTAGATTTGGTTAATTTTGGGATGGGATATGAGGTGATTTGTAATTTATTTGTGTTCTGGTTGTCTTATTACCCTGGAGGAATAGGACGGTCCCCCAAGGCTGAGGTGTCGGAACATGGGTCCAGGATAAAAACTATATGATAATTTAGCCATAATTCAGCACTATGGGACCTGCTAGATTGTGTTATTTTTGGGGAGGGACATGGGGTGGTTTGTAATTTATTTGTGTTCCGGGTGGCTTATTGTTACGTCCTGATTACTGGAAGTCACTTCGGACTCCGGTGGTAATAGAACGAATGAATAAATTGGAGTCCAGTTGATACAAACAAAAAGGACTTGGCTTCAACTTATGTGTTGCACCGTTATTCGTATGTGGTGTCCTTATTTCAGAATGAGGCTCTTGACGAGTATAAGATCGGGGGCCGAAGATAATACTGGACTAGTCGAGATGATATATCCTGGAGCCCGAAGATGATAAGAGTTGAGGAAGAGATGGCAGACGTGAGTTAACAGAAATGAAGTAGCGAGGTTGATTTCTGACTACTGATCCAAAATACAATTGAGGCTATTTATACTAAATGGAGCCCGAAGATAAATGGGGAAATAGTCAGGGATACGGAGATGAAACAGATAAAGAAGGGATACAAATGAATGTGGTTGGCTGGCGATAAATAAATCGGAGGCCGATGAGAATATAACATAAGAGTCATGTGGAACATAAAACACGTGAAATCATAAGCGATGCTTGGCATCGATAAAAGATAAGGGAGGTAAGAAAACGGAGATCCGAAGATGAAGAATGAATATACGAAAAGAATATAATATCGGAAGTTCGATAACAAATAGAATGTGAACAGAACATAAGGCGGTAAAGGTAATCAAAGATGAATAACATAACAGAGTCCGAAGGAAATAGAAAATGAATATTGAATCAGTGGTCCGAAGTGGATGTCAGGAACAGGTCTTGACAGTAGCTCCCCCTTATGGCCGAACCCATGAGGTCATCATGCCGAGAATGGCCTGGGAAAACCACGTTTCACTGTTATATATATAAACGGAGCCCATCAGGAATTTTGAACTCAGCATCTTGCGTTTGAACCAAGCCCATCCGAAATAAAAGTTTCCCATCCATCCCCTTCTCACTTCCTTCTCACCTCAAAATATGTCTGCTGCCGCTTCCACTCCTAAGCCTCCCACCGCCAACTCCCTACTCTACAAGAAGTCGCAGGATGTGAAATGCCTGCCCGCCGTCGATCCCACGGATGTCCGAAGGACGTTGGCCGGTTTCCGTGGTATTCCCGAATTCCAAATGAGACGGGATCTGAGTTCATTTCCAGACTGGGATCTGTATGGTGCGGAGGAGAAGAATGCGTTAATGAAGGGTTATTGGGCTGCCTATGATAAGGAGTATGAGGACTTGGAGGAGTTATGGCTTGGTTTGTATAGGAAGGAAAAAGCGGAGGCAGAAAAGCGGAAGTCCGAGGAGGAGAAAAAGAAGAAGAAGGAGAAGAAGAAGGCTGCGCCTACGTTGCCAGTGGCATCGTGATCCGGAAAGAGTAAGGGAAAAGAAAAGGAAGAAATAGAGGTAAGGCCGAAATTATGTATTGGATTTTACTAATTCGAGCTAGGTCATTGATTCAGGCTCCGAGTCTGAAACTGACACGGAGTTCCGTGAAACCTGCGTTGGCTGTGAACATGCCAAGTTGAAGTGTGTCTTCAACTACAATTCTGCCGGCAAGAAATCGGCATGCGATTGATGTGTAAATCGCAAAACGAATTGTACCTATCGGAGTCCGCAGGATATGATTGTGCAAAGGGAGCTTCGGAGTGTCAGAAAAGCTGTCACTGTGATTAGTGGCAATACAGAGGTCCGAAACTGACTACAGGCGGAGAGCTTCTATCACCAGTATAACTTACAGGTGATAAGCGGGCTCCAGTGGTCACTAAACACCTTGTCAAATGTAAATGGTCAAGACATCGGGCTCCGGACATTGGAGAACCAACTCGCAGAGGCCGGTTCGGTGCCTGAAGAACTCCAGGATGCAGTAGTGCATGGCTGGTCCCATGTTATTGAGCGCTATAACAACATAGTGCAGATGTGTGGGACTTAGATGAAAGTATTGCGGTCCGGCATAGACTTGGTAAAGGTTTCGGTGGCCGTGTTCCCCTGCTCAACTGGTATGGAGAGGTGGATTCCGGGGTGAAGAGAAGGAGGCCACAGGATGAAGATACGAAGTCCGGTCCCAGCAAGAGACCTAGGGTGGATAGAGGAATGGCGCCCGAAGAAGTAGAGGCTGAGAAAGATAAGGGGTCTGAAGTGGTACCCAATGTAGATAAAGGAAAAGGAAAGGAGAAGGAACCAGGATCCGAGGAGGCCGTGGAGGAAACAATGAAAGAATAGAAGTGGGATCCGGTTTTGTACAGATGTAATAGTAGAATAGAATTAATTTGTAGAATTGCGTCTAAGACTTAAAAGTGAAAGATTGGAAAAAACTGAATAACAAGGCTGATTTCAAAAGAATAACCAGAGACCGGAATGTAAGACAGAAATAAAATAACTGAGTTAGAAATTGATGTAAACAACAAAAATAAATGATTTTGAAAGAAAAATGTCATGACAGATAAAAACAAAAATGAATCATTGGCGGAGTCCGATGTCAGGATCCGATCATAACTTGGAAAGAGGTCCTGGCTTATTAGGATATTTGCGATGAAATTCTTCAAGGAGGTCCGGAGCATTGAGTTCAGTAGCTAATACCCAATCAGTATCTTGTCCGGTACCCTCATAGCCCATCCACTTGACGAGATATTGATTGAGTTCAGTAGCTAATACCCAATCAGTATCTTGTCCGGTACCCTCATAGCCCATCCACTTGACGAGATATTGATTGAGTTCAGTAGCTAATACCCAATCAGTATCTTGTCCGGTACCCTCATAGCCCATCCACTTGACGAGATATTGAAGTTTACATTTACGCCTTCTATCTATCTTTGAATCAAGGGTAGTGTCGAGTTCGTAGTTCTCTTCATCATCAATCATAATAGGATCGGGGGCCGGTGGTATACAATTTTCAAACTGATTAATTGTCGTGGGTTCCAGCATTGAAATGTGAAAGACAGGATGCACCATCTTGTAAGCATCCGGAAGCCGAAGTGTATACGAGAGTGAGCCATGCTTGGCTAGAACCTCGAAAGGTCCCAGATACTTTTCAGCAAGTTTCTTTGAAGGTCTCGTAGTCCGAAAGTATTGAGCTTTGACGAAAACATAGTCGCCAATAGAAATCTCGGGGCCCGATAATCTTCGGCGACCAGCAGGGCCTTGATAACGCTCTTGAGCTTCCTTCATACTAGTCTTGAGGTGTTGATGTAATTCATCAAGGTTAATCACATATTCATGGGCACGGGCTGAAGCAAGATCGCACTCCGGATGAATAGTAATGTTAGGATGATAACCTTTGTTAGCAAAGAACGGAGATATATTGGTAGTAGCATTAGGAACATTATTGTATGCAAACTCAGCTAATGGTAGTAACTCCGACCAGTTATCTTGTTGATAATTGCAATATATTCGGAGATATTGCTCCAAGGTTTGATTAACACGTTCAGTTTGTCTGTCGCCCTCCAGATGATACCCAGAAGTGAGATGCAAACACATATCTAAGGCTTGTCCGAGGGATCTAAAGAAATGGGAGACAAACTTGGAGCCCCGGTCAGAAGTAACATGGGATGGAATTCCGTGTTTTGAGAAAACGTGCATAACAAATAGACTTGCCAGTTGCGCAGAAGTAATGTTAACCGTGGTTGGTACGAATATACCCTGCTTGGATAACCTGTCAATGACTACAAGGATTGAATTGTAGCCATCGGAGTCCGGTAGTTGTTCAATGAAGTCCATTGATATGGAATTCCAAGGGAGCTCTGGTACAGGTAGTTACCTAAGGAACCCATACGGCTTATGTCATTGTGATTTCGACCGCATACAAGTAACACAGGACTTGCAAAATTCCTGGACAAAGGATCAGAGTCCGGGCCAGACATAATCTCGTTGAATGAGCTTGATAGTTTTATTCTGCCCAAAATGTCCAGATAGAATGTGGTCATACTTGTACTGCAAGACCTTGAGTCGGAGTCCGTCAACATCAGGAACATAGATTCTGTTGTCTAAGCGTAGGATCCGAGGATAGTGCGTCTTTGATGTCATTGTGAAGTTTGTGAACGTCCACAACAACGGAGCTCCGAAAAGCTGGCACAATCAGGGATGTAGCTCTGAGGGAGGCCGAAAGCTGATCCTGACTAAAGATCAGCCTAAGGTTCTTGGGATTAATGCTTGCATAATCATTACCCCCCTCTTTTAGGTAGACGCCCATCGTCTAGTCAATGCGTCCGGTTTAGCGCCTAGGCGTCCGGGGCGAAAACATATTACCATATTGAATTGAGATAAGAATTCGGACCACCGAGCTTGACGGTGAGTAAGCAACTTTGTAGTCGCAAAGTATTCCAAATTCTTATGATCAGTAACAACGTCGACTGCAGGGTCCACACCTTCTAAGTAATGACACCATTTTTTGAAAGCCTCGAAAATGGCTAACAATTCTTTATCATGGACGTCATAATTATGCTCTGCTTGATTGAACGTTCTTGAGTGGAATGCAATAGGGTGGAGTTCGCCATCTATCCAGAGCGATATGATAGCCGCTAATGCATAATCTGAAGTGTCAGTCTCCACCACAATAGGCACATTGGGAACCCAATGCGTGAGAACAGGGGCCGACGTGAAAGCCTGTTTGATTGAGTCGAAGGCAACTCGACATTCTTGAGTAAAGGACCACGGGGCCCCTTTCTTGGTAAGACATGTCAAGGGGACCGTGAGGTCCGAATAATTGTATATGAAGTGTCTATAGAAATTAGCAAAACCTAGAAATGATTGTATGTCCTTAACCTTTCGGGGCTCCAGCCATTCTAATATAGTCTTGACCTTATCTTGTGACATTCGGAGCTCATTTTCAGATATAATATAACCTAAAAACTCAACTTCGCTTTTATGGAACTTGCATTTATCGTGATGAGCATATAACCCATTAGCGCGGAGTCTTCGGAGTACCTCCTTGACATGTTTTCGGTGTTCGTCAAGGTTATCTGAATAGATTAGAATATCATCCAAATAGGCCAATACAAAGACATCCAATAAATCATCGAAGATGTCATTAATAAATCTCTGGAAGGAGGCCGGTGCATTAGTTAAACCAAAAGGCATTACTAACCATTCAAATGAACCATATCTGGTTCGGAATGCGGTTTTGTATTCATCACCTTCAGCGATGCGTACAAGGTGGTAAGCGTGTCGGAGATCGATTTTGGAATAGATCCTAGATTGTTTTGGAGTGTCCAATAGGTCAGTTATTAGGGGTAACGGATACCGATCCTTCTTCGTGACCTGATTGAGACCCCTGAAGTCTACACATAACCTCAGGGACCCGTCCTTTTTGCATACAAATAGAACTGGAGCACCATGCGGAGACCGAGTAGGTCGTATATAACCCATGCGAAGATGTTCGTCCAAGAACTCTCGGAGAGCGATGAGCTCGGTTGCAGAGAGCGAGTATATGGGGCCCAGCAGTACAGTGGCACCGTCCTCAAGATTAATCTTGAGATCATAAGGTCTATGTGGAGCTAGAGTATCAGCACGTGACTTTGAAAAAACATCAGTGAATTCATGATATTCTTTGGCACACCGTTTAACACATCAGGGTCTGGATCCATAGATGTTGCTCTTGCACGGAGTTCCGGATCTTCAAGGTTAATAGTGAAGCACTGTGAACCTTCCATCTTCGCTGCCCGAATATAAGCAGCAGCATTGACAAACGATATTGATGGCTTGACAGAGGTTGACAATGCAGAGGCCGTTTCTTGATTGATAGGTGTCGTGGAGTCCGCAGACACAAGGCTTGATTGACCAAGAGGTTGCTTGAACGAGGCGGAGGCCGCGCAAACATTGGACGAGGCCTTTAACAACCCATTTATTGGCATCCGAAACGAGATACTGCCCAATACCCAATCAATCAATGGATTGTAGTGGGTGAGCCAGTTGTGTCCCAGGACGGCGACGCACGAGGAGTCCAGAGTGGTAACATAGAACATCATAGACATGGTTTCCCCTGAAGGGAATACAATTTTGAGGTCCGAGGCTTCTGTGATAACAGAGTTAACTGAACTGTCGAACAGAGATAACGGAAGAGGGTCAATAGGATATGTAGGGATAGATTGAGCCTTTACAAATTTCGTTTCAACAAAACAATGTGAGGAGCCCAAATCAATAAGAGTATATACAGGAGCCGGAATGGATTTAAAAGTAAGCGTAACCGTGAGAGAATTTGAATTAGAAAGAGCAGATGCATTGAGTCTAAGATTAATAACCGGGGGGATTTGAGGATCAACGCAGTCTGACCACCCGGGGTCCGACGGACTGGTCACTAGTTTTTTGACCCAGAAGCGGAGTCCTTAGCCTTGGCCTTGTCATCCGTATTGGACTTCTCCTCAGTGTTGGAGGCTTGTGCTTTAGGCGCAGGGCGATTGTTGGAACCAGAGCCCGAAGCCTGGTTGTTGTTATTGTTCCACCTAGCTTTGCTGCAATCCTTAGCAACATGCCCCTTAAGTCCACAAACAATACATAAGCCCGCATCAATGCGGTGCTTTCGCTCGGCATCCGTGAGTCGACCATCAGGTCCCAAATGAGTGTTTTGTGGAACACTAGTATTAGTGACCGTGACTGTGGTCTTGCTCTTTGAAGTATTCGGAGTCCGAGACTTGTTACTTTTAGAGCCACTATTGTTGCTGCTATTAGTATTATTGTTAGAGTTCGGCATGTTCGAGGTCGTCAGACCCCGACGTGTTTGCCAATAACGTTGGTCAATTTGCAATACAGCTTGACGGAGCAACTCATAAGTCTTAGGTTTGGACCAAATGTGAGCAATCTCGTCCAAAATACGATCGGGGAGCGCGTTCTTGACCATGCGGTAATAACCCCTATTGTTGAAGTGTGTCCTTGCCTTGTACTTGGCAAAGGTGATAAAGAATTTGGTCGCCCGATGGTTAGCAGCCATCTTAAGGTCTTCCAAATCTACTGGACCAAAGTGTTCTTTGAGTTCGTAGACAAACTCCTCCCAGTATAATAAATATAAGGGAGTCGCTTCCCGGGAAGGATAGTCAGCCATTACAGCTGGCTCGAAATTTTCGAGGGCAGTGCCCCAAAGGAAAGAGAGAGCATAATAGATCTTTGGCTCTATTTTTCTTAAATTTTTCTGGCTTTGATTTGAACATCAGCGCACATTGAAACAAGAAAGAAGAAAGCTTCTCTGGATTTGACCCATCAAATGTATCCGGGTCCCGAACTTTGGTACCCTTCTTGACTCGATCTTCTCCGGAGTCGGAGTCGGAG
The DNA here is from genome assembly GCA_000827215.1 of Sphaerobolus stellatus SS14. NCBI lineage: Eukaryota > Fungi > Basidiomycota > Agaricomycetes > Geastrales > Sphaerobolaceae > Sphaerobolus > Sphaerobolus stellatus. The sequence goes on along the minus strand of KN837112.1, from coordinate 120,930 downwards.
TCGGAGTCGGAGTCGGAGTCAGAGTCATCATCGGTGTCCAAGTGACAACGACGGTGTTTATGCTTCTTGCATCTTCTTCGTCGGTCATCGTCGCTTGAACTTGGGTCAGAGTCGTTGCCTGAATCATCGCTGTCCGAATCTTTATGCTTCTTCTTGCGAGATTTCTTTTTCTTCCTTTTTTCGGGTTCCGAGGAAGAGCTGTCACTACTAGGGTCACTATCATTAGGATCCTTCATAGGGCTACAAGCCGGTTCAGCATGTTGTTTGCCTTTGTCACAGGAAGATCCTGCCACTGGTGTCGGTGTCCGAGATGGAGGTTGTTCGTTCTCAATTTATTTTTGAATATGTTCTTCCTCACTGGTGTTGACTTCTTGAATCGTGGCTACTGATATAGTTGAAGACATTGCTGGATCTTCTTCTTGCGGAGTCCGGTCGATATAAACAAAAAGGACTTGGCTTCAACTTATGTGTTGCGCTGTTATTCATATGTGGTGTCCTTATTTCAGAATGAGGCTCTTGACGAGTATAAGATCGGGGGCCGAAGATAATACTGGACTAGCTGAGATGATATATCCCGGAGCCCGAGGATGATAAGAGTCGAGGAAGAGATGGCAGACGTGAGTTAACAGAAATGAAGTAGCGAGGTTGATTTCTGACTACCGAACCAAAATACAATTGAGGCTATTTATACTAAATGGAGCCCGAAGATAAATGGGGAAATAGTCAGGGATACGGAGATGAAACAGATAAAGAAGGGAT
>KN837112.1:68107-118956 GCA_000827215.1 Sphaerobolus stellatus SS14 | reverse complement strand
TTATTTTTAGGGAGGGATATGGGGTGTTTTATAATTTATTTGTGTTCCGGTTGGCTTATTACCCTTGGGGAATAGGAAGGTCCCCCAAACCTGAGATGTTGGAACACAGGTCCGGGATAAAAACTATATGATATTTTAGTCATAATTCACCACTATGGGACCTGTTAGATTTGGTTAATTTTGGGATGGGATATGAGGTGGTTTGTAATTTATTTGTGTTCCAGCTGGCTTATTACCCTTGGGGAATTGGAAGGTCCCTTGAACCTGAGGTGTCAAAACATGGGTCCTGGATAAAAACTATATGATTTTTTAGCCATAATCCAGCACAATGAGACCTGGTAGATTTAGTTATTTTTGGGGAGGGATATGGGGTGGTTTGTAATTTATTTGTGTTCCGGTTTGCTTATTATCCTTGGGGAATAGGAAGGTCCCCCAAACCTGAGGTGTTGGAACATGGGTCCAGGATGAAAACTATATCATATTTTAGCCATAATTTACCACTATAGGACCTGCTAGATTTGGTTAATTTTAGGATGGGATATGGGGTAATTTGTAATTTATTTGTGTTCCGGTTGGCTTATTACCCTTGAGGAATAGGAAGGTCCCCCAAGGCTGAGGTGTCGGAACATGGGTCCAGGATGAAAACTATATCATATTTTAGCCATAACTCAGCACTATGGGACCTGCTAAATTTGATTATTTTTGGGGAGGGATATAGGGTGGTTTGTAATTTATTTGTGTTCTGGTTGGCTTATTACCCTTGGGAAATAGGAAGGTCCCCCAAACCTGAGGTGTCGGAACATGGGTCTAAAATGAAAACTATATGATATTTTAGCCAAAATTCACTGCTATTAGACCTGCTAGATTTAGTTATTTTTGGGGAGGGATATGAGGTGGTTTGTAATTTATTTGTGTTCCAGTTGGATTATTACCCTTGGGGAATAGGAAGTTCCCTTGAACCTGAGGTGTCAGAGCATGGGTCCTGGATAAAAACCATATGATAATTTAGCCATAATTCAGCACTATGAGACCTGCTAGATATGGTTAATTTTGGGATGGGATATGGGGTGATTTGTAATTTATTTGTGTTCTGGTTGGCTTATTACCCTTGAGGAATAGGAAGGTCCCCCAAGGCTGAGGTCTCGGGACATGGGTCCAGGATAAAAACTATATGATAATTTAGCCATAATTCAGCACTATGGGACCTGCTAGATTTGATTATTTTTGGGGAGGGATATGGGGTGGTATGTAATTTATTTGTGTTCTGGTTGGCTTATTACCCTTGGGGAATAGGAAGGTCTCCTGAGCCTGAGGTGTCGGAACATGGGTCCTGGATAAAAACCATATGATATTTTAGCCATAATTCAGCACTATGGGACTTGCTAGATTTGGTTATTTTTGGGGAGGGATAAGGGGTGGTTTGTAATTTATTTGTGTTCCAGCTGGCTTATTACTCTAGGGGAATAGGAAGGTCCCCTGAGCCTGAGGTGTCGGAACATGGATCCTGGATAAAAACTATATGATATTTTAGCCATAATTCAGCACTATGGGACCTGCTAGATTTAGTTATTTTTGGGGAGGGATAAGGGGTGGTTTGTAATTTATTTGTATTCCAGCTGGCTTATTACTCTTGGGGAATAGGAAGGTGCCCCGAACCTGAGGTGTCGGAACATGGGTCCAGGATAAAAACTATATGATATTTTAGCCATATATAATTCACCACTATGGGACCTGCTAGATTTGGTTAATTTTGGGATGGGATATGGGGTGGTTTGTAATTTATTTGTGTTCTGGTAGGCTTATTGTAAGGGCAACCCTCGAGAGCCAAGCAGACATCACGCAGAGCTAGCAGGGGGGAAATTCAAAGAGATATAAGTGAATGAAATATATACACGTGAAAGGAATCTCACCTAGCAGAGGGGAAATTCACTAAGAAAGACATGGATTGCCTCTGCCTGAGTGAGCTCACTAAATACCATCCAGAAAATGAAAAAGATCTTGCCGGCCGATCAGCACTAAACAACCCATCACTCATGCGCCATGACTACATGTGCATATACTCCTCATAAGATGGCCACTGCCTCCAACCAAACCTCCTGCTCTCTGGCCACATGATTCGGTGAATGTGCTGAGGGGGAATCCTGCGTGGAATTGCTCCCTGAGAGTTGTTGACATGAGGGATAATTCCAGATGGAAAGGTTCCAGGCGGACATCTGAGGGTGTCCCCTGACATCACCCCCCCTCTAGAATGTGGTGTCCTCAAAGCATGAATGTGTCGAATATGCTGAAAATCCAATGAGTTCAAATCCTTAGTGCTAATGTGATGAGTTGCGTTAGGATGAGTGAGATGGAACTGTGTGATCAAGCCCCGTGTGGCCATATCCCACTCGGCTACCCATGAGTTCTCCTCATACCCATAACCTTTCCATTTGACCAAGTACTCCAAACAGTTATGGTATAGCCTACTGTCCAGTACCTGCTCGACCTCGTAATGTTCTTCACCATCGACCAATTCTGGTGGGGGAGGTGGATCTGACTTCCGTCTGGGAACTGGGTCCAGGGGTGCGTGTAAGAGCTTGACAACATTGAAGACCGAATGTATGCGTCTCATTCCAAGTGAGAGTTTGAGCTTGTACATGTGATGACCAGGTTTGCCTATAATCTTGAATGATCCCAGATAACGGTGACTGAGTTTCTGAGATGGCCTGGTGGTTTTAATGTCGCTGGCATTCAGATAGACGTTGTCCTCAATCTGATATTCTGGCAGGGAAGTCTTCCTACGGTTGTAGTACTAAGCCATATCATCCTTGGCCTTGGTAAGGGCCACCTTCGCCTCCTCCAGGGACTCCTGCATAGGATCCTTGAACTCATTCATCATCTCCAGTCTAAAGGTAGGTTGCTGAGGTTCAAAGCCCATGCACGGATTCTGTCTGGAATCCAACGTGAACGGTGTGTGCTGGGTCAAGGAGTGTATGTGGTTATTGTACTGGAATTCAGCCATGGGTAAAAGTTCATCCCAATCGTCTTGCCACTGGTTAATGAAAAGCTGCAGGTATTGCTCCAACTCTTGGTTTACCTGCCCAGTTTGGCCATCAGCTTGAGGGTGGGAAGCTGTTGTCGCAGCGAGCTTGATGCCTAACATCCTGTACAACTGCCTATTGAAATCAGCGACAAACTGGGGACCGCAGTCGGAGATGACTTGATTGGGGAGCCCATGTAGCTTCCAGATGTTGTTGAGGTAAAGCCACGCAGCTCCAAGTGCAGTGACTGTGGTGTTTGTGGGAATGAAATGAGCTCATTTACTCACTGAATCAACCACATTCATGATGGTGTCTGCACCGTGCGCATCCGGAAGTTCCACAATAAAGTCTACACTGACTGTATCCCATCTGGCTTCTGGTACAGGTAGAGGCTCAAGTTCTCCGGTTGGGGCCTGCCTTTGGATCTTCGTACAGAGACAAAGGTTGCAAGTCTTGATGTACTGTCCACTGTCCAATGTATCTTGACATTTGTGGCCACCAGTAACTGCATGTAACCAGTTTCAGTGTTTTCCACCATCCTGCATGTCCTCCAATGCTAGAGTTGTGGTGTTGGAAAACGATTCTTCGACATAGCTCAGGATCGGGCGGAACATATATCTTGTCTCTGAACAGCAATAACCCATCCACTGCTGATACTGAACATTTCCGGCCGGCATAGTGTGATGTCCCTGTTGTCTGAGTTGCCTGAGCCATGGTCTTCCCTGTGGGAGAGTGTGTCTGTCTTCCCCATAATTCGTCCGGGTTTGTGGTGAAGTGTGAAGTCAAAATGAGAGAGGAAGAGTGACCACCATGCTTGACATCTGTTGAGACTTTTGGACGTCATGGAGTACTGTAGGTTCTTGTGGTCGGTCCAAATCTTGAACTTGGGCTGGGCCCCTTCAAGAAAATGTCGCTACTCATCTAGTGCTCGAATGATTGCCAACATCTCCTTGCTGTGAATCTCATAGTTGCGTTCCACCGGGTTGAGGCTCCTGGACATAAATGCTACTGGGTGCCATTTGCCGTCTGCTTCCGAAAGTTGAGAGAGAGCGGCCTCAGTCACGAAATCAGGGGAGTCAGCTTCTAGATGATAAGGTGCTGTGTCACTAGGAAGCATGAGAACCGGTGCAGTCATAACAAGCTCCTTGAGTTTATCGAAGGCATCCTGTTCCGCACAGGTCCACTTCCATTTGGCATCCTTCTTGGTGAGGTCAAATAGGGGATGCGCGTGGTGCGAGAAATCCTTGATGAAATGTCTGTAGAAGTAGATGAAACCTACAAATGACTGGACTCCTTTCTTCCCGCTCAGCTCCAGCCACTCAGTAATACAGTCGCTCAAAAAACTGTCCACATGTTTGCTTGTCTCAAAGGAATTGCAGTATTGTGGGTGACCAAGAGTGAATCAGATCATAACGCCAGTGTATCAAATATAGCCTAGTATCTTGGCTATAAGTCTATCCAACCTTCGGGCTTTTTGGTGAAGAAATGAAGGAGATATGAATATTCTATTCTGACACATCATGTGGACAGTTTTTTGACCAGTGTTTTCCTGCACAATAACTAATAGATTTAGGCTCAGTATCCAAGCTAGTGTGGGGTTATTATGATGTCATATAATAGGCCACATGATATATATTGCCCCAATTCAGACTGAGGGCCTCACACTCTATCATGAGGCCCATCTCTGCTGCTCAAAGGGACAATGTCCTTTCTCTCTTTTTTTCTGGCCTTTCTACCAGGGATATTGCAGCACAAACTGGTGTTAGCAGATCTAAGGTATCCAACATAGCCAAGGAATATGAGCCTGATAAAGAAAATCTGCCAGGGGGTCGTCATAGAAAACTGACTCCTGCAGATCAGAGGGCTGTACTCTCTTTGGTGAGGACTGGAAAGGCCTCTGATGCAGTTGCTGCTACCAAACACATCAACACAATAATCCCAGAGCCTGTCACAGTACAAACTGTCAGGAATGTGCTCAAGGAACATAGGTTGAAGGCCTATGTCAAGAAGAAAAGGCCTTTTCTCTCCCCTAAACATAGAAAGGCAAGATTGGCATTTGCTCAGAAGTACCAAAACTGGACCATGGAAGACTGGAAGAGGGTTGTTTGGTCAGATGAGACCAAAATTAATCAATTTGGGTCAGATGGGCGCAAGTATATATGGAAACAGCAAGGAGAACCACTTGGAGATAGAGGGGTTGAGCCAACCGTAAAGTTTGGAGGAGGCCATATCATGGTTTGGGGCTGCATGGGATGGAATGGGGTTGAGATACTTTCAGAGGTTGAGAGGAAGATGGATGCCAAGCAATATGTGAACATTTTGCAGGAAGGACTGGTGGAAAGTATTCAGAAATTAGAGGTCCCTGAGGAGAAGGTGATCTTCCAGCAAGACAATGACCCCAAGCATACTTCAAAGCTTGCCTCAAATTGGTTTCAAGAACAAGGGATCCCTCTCTTAGACTGGCCAGCACAATCTCCAGACCTTAATCCCATAGAAAATTTATAGAATCTGCTGAAAAGGCAGATTAATGGCTATGAAATGCCAGCCTCAGGAGTGTGGGAGTTGTGGGAGAGAGCAGAGGTGGAATGGGGGAAAATTAGGCCAGAGGAGTGTCAGAAGCTGATAGAAAGTATGCTTAGAAGGCTAGAAGCTGTTATCAAGGCCAAAGGAGGCCATACAAAGTATTAACTCTTTGATTATTGTATACAAAAACACTGGTCAAAAAACTGTCCACATGATGTAATAGAATAGAAACTTCATATCTCCTTCATTTCTTCACCAAAAGGCACGAAAAATAAATGGATGTATAGCCATGATACTAGGCTATATATGATACACTGGCACCATGATCTGATTCACTCTTGGTCACCCACAATACTGCGGTTTTTTCGAAACAAGCAAACATGTGGACAGTTTTTTGAGCGACTGTAGCTGCGACTTTGACTGGGTCCATTTCCACTCAGCCTTCAGAGATGATCAGGCCTAAGTACTTGATTGATGTCTGTTCAAATTCGCACTTCTCAGGCTTGAGGTAGAGCTTGTGTTCCTTCAAACGTTGCATTACTAGCTTGGTGACCCATCTGTGCTCGGCAATAGTCTTGGTGAAGATGAGAATATCATCGATATAGATGCATACAACCCCCTCCATGATCAGATCATAGAAGATGTCGTTCATCATTGTTTGGACAGTTGCCAGGCTGTTGCATAGACTGAAAAACATCACCAAAGGCTCGAAAAGACCCCTGTTTGTCTGAAAAGCTGCCTTCCACTTGTCTCCCGCATGGATCCGCACATTGTTGTATCCCCACTGGATGTCCAGTTTGGTGAAATACTTCGTGCCGTGCAGTTGATTGACCAGCTCAGAGATCAATGGATAGGATAACAATTCTTGATAGTTATCCCATTCAACACTCGATAGTCTTGCACCAGCCGCAAGGTCATGTCCTTCTTTTTGATGAAGAAGACTGGTGAGGCTGTTGGGGACTTGGAGGGGTGGATCCGTCTGGAATCCAAGTTCTCCTGTAAGAAAGTGTTCAACTCGACCTGTTCTGCAGGGGACAGCAGGTAAACCTTGTTGTTCATGGGTTTTGCGTCCAGGATCAACTCTATAGCGTGCTCCCATATTTTTTTATGCGGAAGTGAATCAAAAGACTTCTTGGAGAAGATGTCTTCAAATTCACACAAATACTCTGGTATATGCATGTCCGCCTTAACGTTTTTGCTATGGGCTTCGGCCAGTCAAGAGGAAACAGTTGGGGTGGCACAGATGAACTCTTCTTCTGTCAAGAGATTGATGTAGAAAAGCTGATCACCTTCTTTGAATCTCTCCTCCGGCGCAACAGGGTTCGCCTCATCACCTGTGGCTGATGGTTAGTCATCCTGGACATTGGATTTGTCGTCATTGTTGGCGGCTTCATCTACAAAGGCAGGGTGTGGGCCCGACCGGCACTTCAGAAGGTGGCATACTTCAACCTTCTTCTTGTGTCTCCGGGCGGAAGCTTCCTTTTGAATTTCCATTCGGCACGTGAGGCATCTGTCGGGACAGCGACTCATCTTCACTTCCTTGGTTTGCCAGTCGATTTCGGGGTTGTTCTCCTCGAGCCAGGTAAACCCCAAAATAATATCTTGCTTCCCCAAGTTGGTGACTGTGAAAGAAGTCCACTCAGTGTGATCATTGTAGTGTAGAATCAGATCCACAATTTCAGTGACAGAGCCTCCCTCATTTCGAGTTCCATCCACATTGAGTACCAGGATCACGCGGGTGAGTTTGTGCGTGGTGAGTCGATTGCAGCGAATGAAGTCAGCATCCATGAATTGTCCAGTTGCTCCACTATCAACCAACGCGGGCATGGCAAATACTTCACCTGTGACAGTGGTATGAACAGAGACCTTGAGAGCCAGAGACTTTGAACTGGGGCTTGTGGCCAACACATACTTGGTAGGTAGCTATCTTTCCCATGTGGATTGTCAATAGAAGGGGGTCTTGTTCCGGACAGGATATGGAGGGTGTACTGCAGCTTGTAATAATGGCTTCTCAGATTGGGGACATTGAGTAATAGTAGCAACTTTATCCAATATAGAGAAATGATTATGTACAGGCAATGAGGGCACAGTGTTCACTTGTTGCGCTTCGCAAAATCCTCCCACTCAGAAACAATCTCTTCTTCACCACTCAGCTCTGCTCCAGGGTTTTCAGCCATGTCGAGCTTGGCCATGAGTCCATACACGAGCTTCTCCTTCTTCTCGATGGTGAGGCTTTGAACATCGAAGTTGGTGTCGCAGAACCTGGCTATATGCCCTGTCTTGCTGCAACACCTGCATACAATGTTGGATATGCTGGCCTTGCTGTGGGTCTGGTCGACATCCATAGGCACAGGACTGTCCGAAATCTTGGTGGGTTCTGGGTGAGTGCTGACGACAGGGATGGGGAGTTGAGCCTGGTAATTGAATGTCCTGGCAGGCGGGGCGGGGGGCAGTGTCCTTGGAACAGTGGTGAGAGCCTTGAGTCTGTGCAGCACCAGTTTCTCTAGTGCTCGGATATTCTCCTCAAACACCTTGCTAGTCTCCCTCACATCCACTACTCTCTGAGCCACCTCAATCCATGCTTCCAAATCATCAAAGGCCAAGGGTGGGTCCATCATTGCTACCATTGTCTGCAAGGATTTGCTGAGACCCTTCTTAAGCTTGACTACTAATTTGGCTTCGTCAACATATCCTGAGTGGGAAACCAACTCACAGGACAGATCGGCATACTCATCCACTGAATCTGAACCTTGATACCATGAGGATCCCTCCAAATGTGTGATGGCGGTGACTTGTCTGTTCCGAGGTGTGAGATGTTTCTTGAATTCCAACTCAAAAGCACTCCTGTTCATGAAGTAAGGCTTGCACGTGCAGGATTGAGTCCTAAGAATCCGGTCAGCGAAACTGGCTGCCTGGCCAGTCTTGAAGAAAGTTAAAGCCCAACTAATACGAGCCTGCTTGTCTTGAAAGGTGCATCCAGCAATTGAAAAATAAAGACTGCAGGAGTTGAGAAAGGCTTGGCTCTTCTCGTGGTTGCCATCAAAATCCGGTAGGTTAGATGGTCGAACTTGAAAAACTCTGCCCATGTTCATTTCTGACGGGGTATCTTCATACATAACTTGTATGGAAGGGGCTTTTCCGGGTGGGGCCAGTTCAGGAGCTGCCCATGCTGGATTCAATAGCTCGATAAGTTGTTTGAGTTGATCCTTGATCCACTCAGTCTTCAAACAATCTTCTGCCAGTGTCAACTCCAAAGTGTTCAACCATTCGGCTTTGGTGGTCATGGCTGGTAGATTTCTGTACGGAATTCCGAACGGCTGCTGGGAAGGGACTCCGGGGCAGGAGTTTCACTCACATTGGGGCTCTTGTCTGTGAGGGCGAAGGAAGGAATGTTGGCGACACATTCGGAGTCCAGTTCCTAACTAGAAGTCTTTCTGCTGTAAGGGCAACCCTTGAGAGCCGAGCGGACATCACGCAGAACTAGATGAGGGGAAAGCCAAAGAAATATGAGTGAATGAAATATATACATGTGAAAGGAATCCCACCTAGCAGAGGGGAAATCCAAAGAGTAAGGCTTGGATTGCCTCTGCCAGAGTGAGCCTACTAAATACTGTCCAGAACTGGGAATCATCAACACCAAACGAAGACACAACAATAACCTGATGAACACAGAAACAATAAGAAATGGGGAATGAACCAATGACAAAGGGAAACAAGAAAAAGCGAAAGCGAATGGAAAAACAATGAAAAAGATCCCAACAGCTGACCGGTGCTAAACAACCCATCACTCATGCACCATGATTACATGGGCATATACTCCCCACAAGACGCCCACTGCCTCCAACCAAACCTCCTGCTCTCTGGCCACAAGATTCAGCGAATGTGCTGAGAGGGGATCCCACACAGAATCACTCCCTGAGAGTTGTTGATGTGAGGGATAATTCCGGACGAAAGATTCCAGGCAGAAATCTGAGGGTGTCCCCTGACACTTATTACCCTTGGAGAATAGGAAGGTCCCCCAAACCTGAAGTGTCAGAACATGGGTCCAAGATAAAACTTATATGATATTTTAACCATAATTCAGCACTAAGGGGCCTGCTTGGTTTAGTTATTTTTGAGGAGGGATATGGGGTGGTTTGTAATTTATTTGTGTTCCAGCTGGCTTATTAGCCTTGGGGAATAGGAAGGTCCCCTGAACCTGAGATGTCGGAACATGGGTCCTGAATGAAAACTATATCATATTTTAGCCATATTTCACCACTATAGTACCTGCTAGATTTGGTTGATTTTTGGGATGGCTTATGGGGTGATTTGTAATTTATTTGTGTTCCGGTAGGCTTATTACCCTTGGGGAATAGGAAGGTCCTCTGGACCTGAGGTGCCAGAACATGGATCCAGAATGAAAACTATATGATGTTTTAGCCATAATTTAGCACTATAGGACCTGCTAGATTTGGTTAGTTTTAGGGAGGGATATGGGGTGGTTTGTAATTTATATGTGTTCCAGTTGGCTTATTAGCCTTGGGAAATAGGAAGGTCCACCAAACCTGAGGGGTCAGAATATGGGTCCGGGATGAAAACTATATCATATTTTGGTCATAATTCAGCACTATAGGACCTGCTAGATTTGGTTCATTTTAGGGATAGGTACAGGGCCGTCCAGAACATTGGTAGGTTCTGGGTGAGCATTAAAGACAGGGATAGGGAGTCGAGTCTGGTAATTGAACGTCCTGACAGGTGTAGCAGGGGGCAGTGGCCTTGGAACAGTGGTGAGGTCCTTGGGTCCATGCGGCACCGGTTTCTCTGCCGCTCGGATATTCTCTTCGAACACCTTACTAGTCTCCCTCACATCCTCTACTCTCTGAGCCACCTCAATCCATGCTTCCAAATCATCAAAGGCCAGGGGTGGGTCCATCGTCGCTACCATCATCCGCAAGGATTTGCTGAGACCCTTCTTGAGCTTGACTACTAAGTTGGCTTCGTCGACATATCCCGAATGGAAAACTAATTCGTGGAACCGATCGGCATACACATCCACTGAATCTGAACCTTGATACCACGAGGATCCCTCCAGCTGTGTGATGGCGGTGACCTGTCTGTTCTGAGGCGTGAAATGTTTCTTGAACTCCAACTCAAAGGCACTCCAGTTAGCGAAGTAAGGTTTTCGTGTGTGGGATTGAGTCCTGAGAATCCGGTCGGCAAAACTGGCAGCCTGGCCAATCTTGAAGAAAGTTAAAGCCCAACTAATACGAGCCTGCGCATCTTGAAAGGTGCATCCAGCCATCAAGAAATAAAGACTGCAGGAGTTGAGAAAGGCTTGGCCCTTCTTGTGGTCACCATCCAAAATTGATGGGTTAGAGGGTCTAACTTGAAAACCTCTGCCCATGTTCATTTCCGATAGGGTATCTTCGTCCATAACTTGTACAGAAGGGGCTTTTCCGGGTGGGGCCAGTTCAGAAGCTGCCTGTGCTGGATTCAATAGCTCGATAAGTTGTTGGAGTTGATTCTCGATCCGTTCAGTCTTCAAACGTTCTTCCACCAGTGTCAACTCCAAAGTGTTCAACCATTCGGCTTGGGTGGTCATGGCTGGTAGATTTCCATACAGAATTCCAAACGGTTGCTGGGAAGGAGACTCTGGGGCAGTGGCTTCACTCACATTGGGGCTCTTGTCTGTGAGGGTGAAGGAGGGAATGTAGGCAACACATCCAGGGTCCGGTGTGGTAGGGATTGACTGCATATAGGCGGAAAATCTCTATTTATAGTGTTTCTTTATTATTTTATTATTTGATGTATTTCTACAATTTATTCTATTTTATCCTTTTATATGCACTAATTACGCAGATTCAACTCCTGCATCCAAAAAGCACAAACATATTAATGCAAGCTTCGAAGACACCTTCGCACTTTTCACATGACTACGCACTCATCATTTATGTATCGATAATTCAACTTTTCGATCATTACTCATATCCGCATATACTTTTTATCAAACTTTTATGCTACCTTATGGATCCGAAGGAGATAAGGAAATAATTGTTGCGTTATTTCTTTCGTTTCCATTTCTCGTTCCATTTCCATTTCTGGATGTCATTTCTGCCTATTGTTCCTGTCACTTTCCCCATACTCCCTCTTCCTCATTTGCCTGACCATCTCCGAAGCTTTCAGAGCGCACTGGGACATCGTTTACGACGCATATATGGACAACTGAGGATTGGGAACCCTCAGGAGCTTTGCAGGGGGCTCAGTTCAATATTCCATAACATGGTCAGTGATGTATTTGAGACTTCACGATCGATGGGACGGATTGCCACTTGGCACAGCCTTTTTCTAAATTTTTATTTTATCTTATCCATCAATCCATCGATTTATTACGTTATTTTATTTACCTTTCATCGATTTTAACATCAGAAGTTTTATAGTTCATTCTGTATATAAACTTCAGGTATTTCGGCGAATTTTATCATCTCTGGATCTCTCTCTTATTATCTCCCCTTCGAGCGTGTTTCCTTGAGCCTTAAGTTGTTATTCAGCTTAAGATTATTTCGAGCTGAAGTTAAAACGAGTTGAGTATTTTATAGAAAGCCTTAAAAGTGTTGATCTCTCAGTATTTGAGCAAACTCTTTATTTTTGGCACTACCGTTTATATCGGTACTCTGGCTCTACCTAATACCAGACACTGTATGTTTCCATTTGGTTATATTCACTAGCAGAGGGGAAGTCCAAAGATATATAAGCGAACGAAATATATACACACGAAGGGAATCTCACCTAGCAGAGGGGAAATCCAAAGAGAAAGACTTGGATTGCCTCTGCCAGAGTGAGCCCACTAAATACTGTCCAGAAACTGGAGACGTAAACCCCAAAAGGAAAATCAACCATGACCTGATGAACACGGAAACAATAAGGAAGGGGGAACGAACCAATGACAAGGAAACAAAGGGAAGTGGAAGCGAAAGGAAAAACAATGAACAGATCACGACGACCGACCGGCGCTAAACAACCCATCAGTCATGTGCTATGATTATATGTGCATATATCCTCCACCAGATGACCACTGTCTCCCACCAAACCTCCCACTCTCTGGCCACAGGAGTTGACGAATGTGCTGAGGGTGCATCCCGTGCAGAATCACTCCTTAAGGGTTGTGGACACTTCCGGACGGAAAGATTCCGGGCAGACATCTAGGGGTGTCCCCTGACAGGATGCAGTTCTATTAGCATAAGAACTGCTCAGGTTACTGTTATAACCCGAAGTATAATGCTTGGCATTATCAAGTGTTACAGCTTGTTCAATGAGTTCATCTATCTTGCTGAACTCGGCAGTGAAACCTTTCCTGAGCACCGCATCTCTGATATCAGGTTTCAAGGCATCCATAAACTGTCTCTGGTATGAATACACATCTGGCAGCTCCACCATAATTCCTGAATGGACTATTGATGTAAGGGCAACCCTCAAAAGCTGAGCAGACGTCACACAGAGCTAGCAGAGGGGAAATCCAAAGATATATAGGTGAATGAAATATATACACATGAAGGGAATCTCACCTAGCAGAGGGGAAATCCAAAGAGAAAGACTTGGATTGCCTCTGCCAGAGTGAGCCCACTAAATACCGTCCGGAACCGGGAAACATCAACACCGAGTGGAAGACGCAACAATAATCTGATGAACATGGGAACAATAAAAAAGGGGAAACGAACCAATGACAAAGGGGGACAAGGGGAAACAGAAGCGAACAGAAAAACAATGAAAAGATACCGATGGCCAACCGGTGCTAAACAACCCATCACTCATACACCACGACTACACATGCATATACTCCCCACATGATGCCCACTGTCTCCAACCAAACCTCCCACTCTCTGGCCACAAGAGTCAACGAATGTGCTGAGGGGGAATCCCGTGTGGAATTGCTCCCTGAGAGTTGTTGATGTGAGGGATAATTCTGGATGGAAAGGTTCTGGGTGGAAATCTGAGGGTATCCCCTGACAATTGACATCTCTTCCAGTAGTTGCACTGAAGTGCACTTGTTGTTCAGGCATTAAACCAGCCTCACAAAGTTGCATATTCTGGTCTAATTGGAAGTGTACATTACACACTTCCCGAGCAGCCTCCATTCCTCATGTAAAAGGTTATTCACCTTTTCTTCTGCCAACTTGAGTTGTAGCTCAAGGGCACGACGACTGCTCCTCATGGCCTTATTACTAAGGTCGCTCCAGTACTGAGCATTGGCATCCAGTGCTGATATGGTGTGAGAGACAGTAGTGACGCTGTCTGCATCAGAACATAACTTATCCTTGATAGTTTCAGAGATCGTGTTCTTGATCTCTTCTCACAAAGCATTCATATCAATGCTTTGTTGCTCTGTCATTGAATGCCTAGAATGTTCAATAGATTCTGGTATTCCCTGAATCACTCTATTTGCTGACAGCCTAGATCTGTCATGCGGATTACCACTCACTGGCTTGCGCCGGGTAGTCAGAGGAGACATGTCACATCTCAGTCGCATGGACTCTTGTGAGTTCATGCGTGTGTCCTCAGTCATGCATATGTCATGTGCATACTCTGTATGCACCTTATGACCACACCTCGGCTGTGAGTGGTCACTCTGCTCTCCTCAAGCAGAGTAGCAGATATTCTGGCGAATATCACTAGAGAGAGGTGGCCGGGAGTACCGGTTACCAGGGACGCATGAACGAGTCGTTCTCGTGCATTCCTCAGCTCCGGATCCAGTAGCTGACATCATCATAGACATCTGGTCTATGATTCGCTCAGTAGCTGCCTTGGCAGCTGCTTTGTCATGAACCTGGTTATTTCTGGGTTCTCGTGTCTTTCCAGACACTTTCTTAGAGGGTACTATTAATAGTTCCCTCATTCTCGGAGACATCCTATTCATAGATGCCCTGATCCGGGTGAACACAGTATTCTATAGCCTGGGGGAGTTACATAACTCAAATGAAAGCACATATTTCGGGCTGATTTCTTTATATGTTGTAGCCCTGCTTATTTCGTGAAGATTAAGCCATGTTTGAGGAAAAACAGCGGACCGGTTCTCGAGATATATAAAATCCGCAAGTTTATTGCATTGGGAGGAGAAGACGAAAAGGCGGTATTTGTTTAATACTTATCAAAGTTCAATATGATCCTAATTGAATATGGATAATAATTTGGAGTGATATAGTGGGTGTACAAAGTGTCAATTTCAGATATGAAGAAAGGAGACTGTAGTGGTATTATTGGCTAAATTGATTACAATATACTAACTAGACATGTTCACTATCTTCACTCTCAATGTTAAAGTAATCCGACTGCTCTTCACTGTGATGCTGCTCCTGCTCCTGGATGGGATCTCCATTCACCTCCTTACTATGCTCTTGCAAGTGTTCTGGTTGTATTTCTTGATTTTGATTGGGACTGCTCCCCTGGCTCCTAGCTCTATTGAAACTGGAATGGGGTACCCCAATCTGCCCATCCCCATCAGGTGGTTGCCTGCTGCTCAGATTGTTCCCTTTTTGCCTTCACTGCCTCTGCACACCCTCAGAACCCCAGGACCCAGAAGGTTCCCATGCCCACCCTGCCATTGCCTGGCCTGCTGACACCCCTTTAACTGCTGCTGCTCCCATTTCACCCCTGCTTTCCCTCATTTCTCATGCCCTGGCACCCTCCATGATGAAGGGACTCCCCTAAAACACTGGGCTCCAGCTCATTCCCCAGCCTCTCCCCCCTCTGTTCAGCCCTCACAAAATATTTTTATTATCATTATTATTATTTTCAAAATAAAATAAAATAAAATTTCAAAAAAGAAAGAAAAGAAGAAAGAAAAAGGATATCACATACCTGCCTACACTGAATGCCAGTACTAGTCCACCAGATTAAACATTGAAGGCTTCGATTCCATATAATTCTTAGCCCAGATCCATGTTCCCATGCCCCATGGTGATGGGATCTTCTGTCCCCATATATTCTGCCTCTGCCACCCCCACCATGGGAACACACCCTTCCAAATATAGTGGGTCCTGATTTCCTCACTTAGACTTGCATGTCCATATAAAAATCAGGCTGTTCAGAGCAGTGGTTGTCTCACAATGAAGGGAGCCTAAATGGGGTACCCGAATTCAGGCACTAATATGGATAGTGAAAATATCTTAGATTTCAAGGCTGAAATAATAGCATTAATATCGAAATATTTACAATATATTTACAAGATTGATATTAGGACTCAGTACCATAACCATACAACCTGTATTTACAGCACTGTAACTGTACTGTTGAGTACTTGAATTGACCACTGTACGGTATGGATACATGACGGTGTGTGCCATACAAACCTGTACAAATTACAGCTGTTTATGGCCATCTATATGGGTCTGTACAGCTTTCAGCAAAGTGTGACAGAGTCACGATATCTGCACACATCAGCATACACACAGGATGTCTCACTATAGTCTACCACCGCTGTGCAGCATTATTGTCAGTCTGGACAATATTCTCTTATAGCATCTGGGTCTCCTAGGGTACAATATTGGTTGATTTTATGTTGTTGTTTTTTTTTTCTTTTGACACATTAAGTATCTGGGTAAGCATTCTCATAACCTACTCAGTTGAATCATGCTGCTCTAGACAGAATACAACATGTTAGCAGATTTATTTAACTCTCTACCTAGTTATCTTCCTGACACACCACTTACATTGAGGTTATTCCCCCCAGATTGATGTTGAATTTGCCACTGATGACGAACCTTGGCTAACATTCAATAAGGCTATGCATGCTGCATTCAGTGATAAATAGAAGGGATTGAGGATTGAGGAATAATGATCTGGACTAGATATTTCATTGCAGTGGACTAGTTTGAGGTCCAAAGTCATTAGAGTCTTAATGTTACTCAAGCAGAACATATGTTTGGATTGCAGTAAACAAATTATTATAGAATAACTGCAATAACTTGCATCTTTGCAGGGAAGACACAAATTACATACCCATACACTGTAAAAAACCATATATGTACTATTGTACCCCTGAGCTGCCCACTGTACCACCTGGTCCTCCCACGCTACCAGCCTAATTAGACTGGTCGAAGGATTCGCCGGACCAGTCTTATTAGGCTGGTTCACAGGTGAACCTAGGTCGACAGAAAAGTTGGTCAACTGGGTAGGACTTGGGTAGAAACTTTCGTAGATTTAGGTAGTAAAAATAAATTCTTCCAAGCCCAATACTCGTTCCTCCATCAGGAACTCCATCATGGCTCAGCGGAGGCATTATCAGGTCCTCATCGGGTCGAGCGGGCCATCATCACACGCGCTCATCGTCGTGACTACTTGTCATGGCACATTACATCGCTCAGTTCTGCCTGTTATGCGAGGCGCGTTGCCGTCATTGACAACAACACGCACGCACACCGTGGAATATCTCCACAACGCATTCAGATATCATCTTCGTTCTTTCATGATACTTGAGGTACATTTTAATTACTTATTTTGGACCTATGTAATTCGATAGAAATAAATTTGACACCCAATAACTCTGACCAGATACAGAACTTCAAACATCACTTCCAACGATTTATACCGGAGTCATGAAAATACCTTCTGTATTCCTGCCAGACAGTACTGCAAGTAGTGCCTCGACGCGTCACGCGTAAGCGCCTCTCTCACGGTTCCGTTCAGTGTCTCCCATTTAGCCTCCTGCTCATTGCCTCTCACCCTCTAAATGCAGTATGGGCAAATCGAAGAGGGCACGTCATAGCATATCCTCTGCTGCTTATGAAGTTGTCGGGAACGATGTATACACAAAAAAGAAGGCCAAGCTCTTACCTCGGCATAGGACGCAGCGGTTGAAGGAAGCAGACGACCTCCGTACTCAGCAGATTCGCGGTATGTCAGTGATGTACCATCTGAGTTACACTGTCTGTTATTGATTTCTTTTTTGCTAGAGATGAATTGGGAAGCTAGGGAGATGTTGTATGATATGGACCGGGCAGACAACAATGCAGGAGAGGGTTGGGAAGATGTTGGACCTGAGTACTATGCTCCTCCTCCCGGCGAGGAAGGAGCAGAGTTGAGCTATGAAGGAGGAGAGTACAGTCTGTATCAACGTCTTGAATATGACATGAGAAATGTAAAGCGTGACCCAAAGTGAATACAGCCTCTTCTCGCACGCTAGGTCCGCTGCTAATGGCTTGTTTCTTCGTAGGCGTTATGAGGATCGTACCAGGACAGATAGAACCGAGAATCGAACAGAAGAGTGGGAGAAACAAATGGATCGCTTAACCGGTACCTACCTGCAGTGGCAACTGGAGCCACAAGAGCCTTCGGACGTACAGAAGAGGGGAATGTGGCAAATGCGGGTGTTGGACGTACACAGTAAGCTCATTCTCTATCTGTATTCCTTGTACCAATGTATATCTTTCAGGTTCGGGCACGAGATACTTCATATCAGCCGATGGCGATACCTACACCAACATGAGCTTGGTACGGCATGGGTGTATAGGAACCGCGCCTTTAAGGCCAACTTCAGCTTTCACAATACGCACTCTTGCGTTATATCGTCAAACTCACCATGCCTGTCCGCGTCTGTCAGCTGAAGCGCAGCTGCGTGCTCTCTGCAGCATGAACCAGGTACGTTACTCCGCAGCTCTCCATTACCCACACGTATCCTACTATTGTTATATCTATTACAGATGCCATATAATAAGAAGTTAGCTGAACAATTCCGCATTGCCTACGATGCATACCTCGAGATCATATATCGCGTTCGTCAGCGCGTCAATACTGCACTCGGACGCAACACTCCTAACTGGCGTGCCCTCAACACTTGTCCGGCTTGTGACTACAGGCTTGAAGGTGAACCCGAGCTTGAATACTCCAAACTAATATCCATCGATGGCAACAATTCCTTACGCCGCGTCAATACGAAGCTGACACGGAATGTTGAGGCTTACATTGACTCTCGGACAGCCCGAACTGACTATTGGATCACGCCTGAACAAGTAGATGTCTTCAAGGATCAAGTCAAGGCCAGAAAGCCGCCGTCTGCAGCCTCCAGGACTGCAGGTCAACAGGTATGTTGTCCCCTGCTACTGGTCATGTTGATTGGCTCATTTCGCCCATTTCGGGGGCTTTTGTAGATGCAGGTACCTGCAACAGCTGCAAAGAACATTGAAGAATGGGTAGAGAACGACGTCCTCGAGCCAGGTGTTGACGGTGACGAACCGGGAGATGTGACGGCCGGTACTCCATCTGTCACGGTGTGTGTCGAAAGATGGAAGAATGCGGGGCCTGAAGAACGAAAGAAGATGTGGCAAATGTTCCATGAGACTGGAGTATTTGTTGCAGCTTGCCGTCATGGTATTCTTCTGTATCTTTGTGACATGATACAGAGCGGCGAACTGTATGTCTCTATCCCTGCTTCTCTCCATTGTCCTTGCTAACTGGGTTCATTCTTCCAGAGCCAATTATGCGCTTGCAATTGTAGATAAACTTATTGATGTTTATGGTGAACGTCTTTGCATTGGTTATGACATCGGATGTGCCTTCTCGTTGACCGTCTCGTCAAGCCCCCTGTTAGCGCCCAAGGCCAAACGCTCAAAACTCCGTTTCGTTGTGCCTTCCTTCCATGATCACGCCCATAATCGAGCTTGTCAGCTTGATTGGCATCCTTTATATTTATTCCTACCTGGGCTTGAAGATTTCGAGGTTTGTGAACGGCTGTTCTCAGCTTCCAACCACCTCGCATCTGCCACTCGCCATACCACGACCTTCCATCGGCACCAAGGTATAGAAGAGCATTTCCAATATAGTGATGAAGGTAAATATGCGAATCTTAGTAAGTCTATCCACTTGTTCTTCTGCACCTTATACTAACGATGTTTATAGGCCGCTTCCTCCTCAACAACTATAAGCAAGCATTGGAACTCATCAGCACCCTCAAAATGGAGCTCAACATATTCAAGGCTTTGCATAGCCTCACTGACGCCGATTTTGAGACGTTCTTGGAGGAGGAAAAGGGATATCTTGCAAGGTTCAAGTCACCGAGACTGAATGGAATGCACTACACATATGTAGAGGCTCTCGAGAAGTTAGAGATGGCAGAGTAAGTCTTTAGCAGCTACTTTGACTTAATTGACTAATATGTGATCATTTAGAGTTGATATTAAGAAGTATCATACAAACTTCGAAACTGAACAGCACCGGATCATCACCAAGAATCCCCCTCAAGAGGCTCGCCGTCTACTAACCAATTTTGCACGTGGCCGGACGTTTGCCTTGAACAGGCATGATGAGCGGAGGCAGGCCGTTTTGGATCTTGAGACTCAACTTGACATCCCGGAAGGGGGACGCTGGGGTAGGAATCATCCTGAGCGGTTAAAAGTCATGGACATCATGGCCAAGAAGGACTATCTAGCTGCCCACAAGCATCTTGAGCAGCTAGTAGTTCAACGTCTATTTGAGTTGACCAAGTTGAATATGAGCGGTACCGGTATGCAACACGCTGATCTCTGCTCTTACGCTTACTAACATAGGCTCCATAGGATACAAGCTTCGTATGCACATAGCAGCCGGCCTCAAGCGCCGCTCAGAAGCCATCCGCAAAGCTCTCGTGACCTACAACAAGATGGCAGCCGCCGTTGATCCACCGCGGGAAGCGCTCTCCTGGGATACTGTTGTCAAGTACAGCTTCCTAGGAGAGTTTGATATGCTTCGGTTGTCTGATGAGGACATTCGTGATAAACTGTGGACCAAATCAACAGTCCGTGAAGCCCTCATGAAGTACTACAAGCTCCGTTGTGCTTGTAAGGAGATCGAAAGGCTCAACATTGAAATTCCACGCCTCGCAACATCAATCCGCGACGAGTCTCGCCGTATACCAGCATATATTAAACTTGTGGAGCAGACAGATAGACCTCTTGCACATGAGATCTCTTGTTGGTGGTCATTGCGCAGTGCTGTCAACAGCGAGCACTTATCAACCATCGCAAAGGTCAGGAAGCTTCCTGGGAACAGCTTGTCTATGGTGGAAGGCTATAGGATTGGGGGACATGGTGTGCCTGTCGTTCCTGCAGTACTAGAAGCATCAGAAGATGCTAGTGCATCTTCATCCTTGGAAGCACACTGTGGGCTGACGGTGACGGCTGAGGATGAGGAGAGTGACAGTGAAGATGAGATTGTAGATACACTTGACCGGATCCACCTTTGGGAGGATAGGATTAATCTAGTATCGGTAGGATGATGTATTAATATGATTTATATACACTATAACTTCTCCCAATTGACACGAAAGTCTTGAGATCCAAATTGTCAGAAACGTCCTAAAAAGTCCAAATGCGGAGGTGCACTTTCAATTATTCTTGACAGCTCCAAATGACTTAAGTGCACTATTTAATGGAAATAAAACTCTAACAATCTTTGAATATGCAACAGATTGCAGATTTGAAGTGTGGTGACTGTCAGGTGTGCTAGTAACTAACAGTGTGAATCATCTGAATCATCTGAATGGCGCTCTCAGTGACACCTTCATGCAACTGCACCATTTGACAAAGACATCCGTTGGTTATGAAAATTTAAAACTGAATCATTTCCAGCAGTATCTTTGATGTACCAAAAAGAGCATAAATTTCGAAAATACCAAAATGAAAACTCGTCTCAGACCGTAGGGCCAGTCAATATCCCAAACTCGTGGTGAGAATGGCAATATGCTGTTCTCTAGATACATATTAGTTTGATGACTTTTAATTTACCCAATATTCCAGGCTAGAAGAATAAGTGAGATGAAAGCTGCTCCAAGGGATCTTAACAGGCTTGAGGTTCGGTAGGTACAGTTCCAGAGCCCGTCACAACCCATGTAGTATATGCAAATCTTTGCTTGTCCCCTTTAAAACCAATTGACTGCAAAAAATATAGTATATTTGGGCTATTATCTGGACGTAACAAATTCTAGATAGCAAAACAGAGGAGTAGAAGCTATTTGCCATTTCTTCAACATTCAGTGAGGGGAAGACGTCTGCGAAGATTTATCTATATTTGTAGCATCTAGTTCTTCTCAAAATTAAAGGGTGGTAATTATGCTTTAATTCCCCTTGATATCCGTCATATAATTAAGCAGTACAGTAATCTACAGAGGTGCGAGTGATCAGCCGTCGTCAGTTTCCCCCACTATCTCCTGTTGCCACCTAATGTGTGGATGCTAGTTATTTCCAGCATGTTGAAGATATTTCTGTTAATCACGAAGATCATCTATATTTGATCAAACACCATGTCTCATTTACTCTATTTATTATATGGAATATGTGCTAGAACGAAATCACTAAGAGCAATAATTAGCACTCTAGAGCTGCTCGGGTACATGTCTTTTATCTGATTATTTAAGTTTAGGTGACTTATTACAGCCTTAAGATAGTTACACATTCAGATAAAGCAGGCTGCTCAAGACACGATCCATTGGGCAGTCGAGAGCTCAGAAGTGATGTGTGACATTGCTGTCACAGCTGTCCATGCACCCTCCCGCCCACCATGCAGGACCCTCCTGCTTCTCCCCTAGCTAATCTACTACCATTTCGAACATAGACCAATACGGATGAACCTCTGGTGTGCAATGGGCATCCACCACGACCCATTGAGTATGTGGCATGACGAACTTATGGCCGCTATAACATTCATCGCAATTGGCTACATGTAGTTCAAGCTGACGTGAATCGTCCACTACACCCATTATTTTTTGAGCTTCAGAAAGAGGAGTGGAATGTGAGCAATGCAACGCGGAAAGAGTTGCTACACGACATCATGGATGCGGTATGTACGTTGTGCATCATGGTCATCTTACCTCGACCTTATATAACATTTGCAGGACACTGCCGCTGACATGGCTACTGGCCAAATTCACCCAACAACTGATCATTCCTCAAAACCTTTCCATCAATGTCTACACGACCCCAAGGGAGCTGCGCTACCACGAGGCAAGCTTCGAAGAGCTACTGGCCATCCTCATTCAGCTCTTATACAACAATTTGCTGTTCCTCACACTCATGAAATGGGCTGCCGAGGTGCTCAGTACGGGTTCCGAGCAAAATACACTTCCCCATGCGCCCCTGAACCACTGATCACCTGTTTACCATGGTCACAGCTATGTGCAGGGCAACAGATCAGCAGCTATAAAGCTTTCACAGGTTTGTTATGCATTCAATATTGCTATAATCTTGTTGTTAATCCAGACTTAGACTTCGCCATCTTCAAGTGCTCCCTGTGTCTAAGGTAACACCTCCCTCTTACCCAGGACCTCCTTTAGGCTCCCTTCCTCCTCCGCATTTCAGATCCCTTTCAAATACAACATCAACCACAGTACCGACTTCGCTTGAAGGTGCTGTAAAGCTCTTACAGCTTCCAGCCACCGTTGATGCAGCCCTACGCACCACCATGACAGCATATCACAGGGATCAGCGATATGACGTCCTTAGCAAGAATTTCAATGAACTGGAAGTTGCGCTGTTGGAACATGCTATGGTGCTGAAGAAACAGAGGAATGCATTGAGGGAGTTGAATGAACATGTGAATCTTTGATGTATGAGTCAGTTGTAAGTGCAATTGTATACAAGTTTAAATTCTATTTACACAGGGCGAATCAGACCGAGCCACCATAAGCGAAAACCTTCCGCTGCCGCGCCACCGATAAATCCTCTCCTCCTCAATATTTTCGCCGCCGCTTGCTGAGGAATAGGTTCAGGCCTGGGTAGAGGGGGCATTCCCACTGGCTGCCACCTGAAAAACCCAGGCCTGTTGGATCACCCGGACCTCATATGAAAGAGGAGAGGTGAGAGACCCGCAGGTTGCCTTCCCGCCGCTTTCAAGCCTCGCCAGGTACGCCCCCCAACCGCCGTTGAGGACTTCCGCGCCGCTGACATGTCTCGCTAGATCCTGCTAGACTGTTCGCTTTCCCTCCCTCCTCACCCTTTTTGTTCCTTTCCTTTTTTTATTCTTTCTGTCTAAATGTCTTTCTCATTTCAAATGTATTTCTCTCTGTCCAATGTGCTTCTCATTTCAATGTATTTCTCTCTCCGCTCCGCATCCTCTTTTTCTGCCCCCTACCTCGCTCGCGACTCCCAGGCATGAAAATCTGATTCGATTGTAATCATACCTTTGTACAGTATATAGAATGCTCTATATGACATTTATTCTACTGCTAAAGTGCTTGGAAATAATGCTGGCATTCGAGGACTTTAAAATCCAGCAAATCGCCTAACATTAGAACACGTGATATCTTCGTGTCCACTTCAGCCTCAAATTTTGCGTTGACTACTTTTCCAATAAGCTCTAACCGACATCCATTCATCCAATTTTTCATCTTAACCTCCCTATTCATAGTTGGTCCTCTGGCACCCCGTGCTCAGCAGCCTATAGATAGACGTCAACCACCAACCCTCACCCCCGAGGCACGTAAGGCCAATGCAGCAAAGCTAGCAGAAAGAGAAGAAGAGCTACGGACAGATATCAAACAGCTACTTGATGAGTTCAATGAGCGCATCGGACACTTGTCAAAGAAGCATTCGAAGAAGCCAGACTACTTCCGGACGTGTTTATACTTGACATCGAAAGCCGAGAAGCAGACCAGGAAGGTCAACTCCTTTAATGCATTCACACACCTAACTTTAGGCAAGGAGAATGCAGGTGTGTGGGATTTATCCATTCTATTCACATTGACTTATCAACTATGCTAGATTTGCCAGTCGGTTCAAAGTTGTCGCTGATTGAGGGTGTGAAGTCAGGTTTGAAAAAATATGAAGAGCTGACGAAGACGGAGAAGGACGAGCTGGTAAAAGCTTTGGAGGCACACAGGGAAGGGAAGGAGAAGGGATTTCGGGTGACGGCCAAGTCGCGTGCTCAAATCATCCGTAATGCCACCCAACAGGTCAATCAGATGGTAAGCTTCCTGCAGCCTATCCACACATGCCATGAGAAGCTAACTATGGCAGTAGCTGCTTAATATGAAAGAAGCAACAGGTGTCTCAGCCATTGTATTCACGGCACGCAATAATACCAGTGTAGAATATAAACCACACTTCTATGGGACAGATCAAGCATCAAAAGACTTCGTACGTCTTTGTCTCAAGAAGGATATCATGGACCTTAGCTGCCAGTACGAGGGATACCTCATTAGTAATCTTGAAGGTTTTAATATTGCTGTTGTATATATGGTCTTGATACTAACTAGACTTTACAGGTGCTGCTTCAAATCGCCAGACACGTTTGACGCGAGTTCGGGCTAATTGCACTAGATTAATTATAGAAGGATTTGGTATGTGATTTGGTCTCTTTTGTTTGACAAGGTACTCATGGTTATACAAACTAAGATGATCGGTAAAAAGGATATTCGTATACGATATACTAATATCGGTTACGGATCGCTGGTTCAGGAACATAGATTCGAGTTGGAGGGCTGGCCCCTGCAGCAATTCAGATCCCCAGCAAGCATAAGCTCCATGGAGCAACTGGAGCAACTAGAAGAGGCGTTAGAGAATGAGGACTGTGTCTGGATTCAGCTATCAAATGAGGAGCTCACTGAACGGAAAAAGGAATTAGATGTCCTAAAAGAAGCAAGGAGTAAGAAGCGCAAAGCTGCGGAAGGGAAAGGGCCAGCATCTAAGAAGCGTCGTATCTCCGCTGATACTATAGTGGATTCTGACAGTGATGACGGTGAAGATGCACAGTCTAGTGATGACAATTAGACCAGTAGATACTGTTCAAGATGTCGCAATTATGATATCTAATTAAGATGTATTTATTGTATATATTAATTGGATGCATCTAATTATATACGGAAAAAAGCACGAAGTCTGAAATCTGTACTTGCTGTTGTTGAGGAGATTTGTGAGGGCGCGCGCGCGCGCGCTATCGGCGACGAAGACGACGCGTTAAGGGGCGGAATGGAGCAGCGTGATGCGGCGTGATGCGGCATGATGCGGCGACGAAGAGTCACGACGGTGAGCGCGGATGATGACCCACTCATCCTGATGGAGCCCTTGACATTACCTCCGCTGAGCCATGATGGAGGTCCTGATGGAGGAACGACTACAAGGCGTGAAAATATGTATATTTTACTACCTAGAACTATAAAATTTCCCCCAAAGTCCAACCCAGTTGACCACTTTTTTCATCGACCTAGGTTTACCTGCGAACCACCCTAAATAGCTTGGCCCGCTTAGTCCTTCGACCAGTCTAATTAGGCTGGTAGTGTGGGAGGACCAGGTGCACTGTACAGTATGGATATGGGATGGTGACCATTGTAAATACCCATACAATGTACAACCATAGCCATTTAGGGTACAGTGCTGAGCCCTAATTACAGTGCTTTTCAGAATGCAAGGCGCGGCTTGATTGCGCACACATTTAGTGCCAGAATAATTCAAAACATCAATATCTTTGCAAGGCCTCAACCGATTGCTCTGAAATATGAGGAGGCCCTAGTTGGATAGTTTGGTGAGGGCTCCAGATAGTTAGATAGTAATATGGTCCACTATAGAATATCCAGGAGCTGTTCTGTTGATAAATAAAGAGAATCAAGGCATGCTGCAACAGAACAGCTCCTGAATATTCTATAGTGGACCATATTACTATCTAACTATTTGGAGCCCTCACTAAACTATCCAACTAGGGCCTCCTCAAATTTCAGAGCAATCGGTTGAGGCCTTGCAAAGATATCAATGTTTTGAATTATTCCGGCACTAAATGTGTGCGCAATCAAGCCGCGCCTTACATTCTGAAAAGCGCTGTAATATGCATCCATTGTGTGCTTATTGTATTAGTTATTCTACAGGAATTACTAAAAGGTCAAATATTTAAAAGTATTAATATATAAACAATTGCTAGACATAAGTTAAACTTTAATTTTGTATTAATTGACCTATATTTTTCTATTTGTTTTATCACAAGTTCTATTTGCTTTGCACTCACTATGTTAGACAGTATTTTCCTACAACAGTGATACCTGGGTCATCATGAACCGTACAAGTAGTAGCCCAAAGTTCCTTATGGTGCAGTGGTTGTGCATGTGACTTTTGGTGACATCAGTGCCAAAGAGGTCCATGGTTCAAATTGCACACAGGACGGATTTTTAAAAACAATTATCACTAATACTAAGGTAACAATAAAAGTAAGTACAAAATGAATACTAATACAAGTTGTGACATGGGAAATAATAAGATTAGATAGACTAAAATCAGTGATAATAAATGGTATTCTAAGAAAGGAATAAAATTTTCATAAATTTCCGAGAGTGACCTGACCATGCCTGGCAATACCTGGCAATGCCTGGCCAGCCTGGTGATTCTGGCCAGCCGAGGGGTTCTTTTCAACATCGTCAGGCTGACCAACTCGACTCCTGCCTGACAACCTGGTCAGGTCAGGTCAAGCCTGATTTCCCACTTTCGATTTTTGCAACATGCCTACGAGTGGCAGAAAGCTCAAGCTCAAGTTCACTATCGATGTAACGGCTGCTCCTTGCTCTTGATGTCTGCATCAATTTCTCAAGATGTATACATTTGCATTCACCCCAGCTTTCGACTCGCTCGATTTTAAGCCGGATGGAATAGGGGCCGGGTTGGAGATGTAGATACAAGTTGCGATCCAAATAAATACTTTGCAAATGATTTGGTGTCATTTAATGTTTAGTTCATCCCAATTATCATATCAGATCCACGTATATATTACTAACGTAAACTACCTATATGTAACCTTAG
The DNA here is from genome assembly GCA_000827215.1 of Sphaerobolus stellatus SS14. NCBI lineage: Eukaryota > Fungi > Basidiomycota > Agaricomycetes > Geastrales > Sphaerobolaceae > Sphaerobolus > Sphaerobolus stellatus. The sequence goes on along the minus strand of KN837112.1, from coordinate 91,694 downwards.
TCCACTCAAACAGAACGGCAACGATACAAAGACACGAAGCTCAAGAACGAAAACAAGAAAGGAGAAGATGCAAGGCTACAGACATGACATCAAATACGATTTCAGTATACAGCAATTAACTTATCGCGAATAAATCATTATACCGGATCCTCCAGCATCCATGCGTCCATCCTCCGCACCACCTATCACCCCAGCAGATATTACATTACATCCATTCCTAGCCTATCACGATTCATGCCCAGCCCAGACCCGACCCGACCCAAGTATACGCCAATCTATTCCTATCCATCCTATCTCATCCATCCTATCCCCATCGCCGATAACCATCTTCAATACATCCTATCCCATCACAACCCTCAATCAAGCTCATCCCACCCACCCGGGATAGACGGTGGCTCATCCTCTTCGTCCGCTTATCTTACATCGTTCCGTGGCGTTCGCGTCGAAGAATCAGAGGATGGTCCCGCACCAGGACCAGAACCAGAACCAGCACCGCCGTTGTTGGCGTCATGATTGGCGTCAGGAGAGTCAGATTTAGGAAGGAGAGATGTTCTGAACAAGGAAAGATTAGCATAGGAACATGATCGAAGTTGAGAACGTACCGGCATACAGGACATGACGACTTCATCTTCAACCACGGCATAATACACTCTTCATGGAACGTATGTTTACACGGCAGCTCGACACCCAGCTGTTCCTGATCTGATTCCGAAGCTGGAGCCGACGATGATTCAGGTGCCTTCGAGTTAGACGTAGAAGATGTGAGGTCGGCATCGGCGTCTGGACATGCGGGGAGAGCGGGGTTGAATGGTTCATGAGAGATGGGATCTGAGAAGAGGTTAAGGACATCTGATGTGACGATGTGTGGTGCGATGGAGACAGATATACGATCTGAGCGGAGGACAATACGCGGGAGGTCATTGATAACGTCTTCAGGCGTCGGTGGTTTAGGCGGTGGTCCGCCGTTGTTCATAAGTTCCGCCATTAATGCTTGCAGAGCTACATAGCCAAAGCACTTCATCATACGAATAGGAGACAGACAAAGTTAACCCACCTTCATCGTTCATAACATAGTCGCCAGATCGCCCCGCCATGAACTCCCGGAATGGTCCAAAGTTAGGTGGAGCATTGCCATTCCCACTGAGAAGGCTTGAGAGGAGATATGTGACGAGGAGAGACTGAGCTGGCGAACGACCGCCTAGACGGGGTCCGTCAGCGTTGGGGGTGCCATTATCGGGTGATGGACCGCCTGGTGGCGTAGATAACAAACTACAACGGCATAAGTATATGCAATGCAAAGGGGCAGAACAACGCACTCTGATAGTCTCGGGAACATCATAACCCGCCTCGACCCATTCCCATCGCCACCCAACGGCACCGCCCTCATCCCATCCGGACCGCCCATAAAGATCTGAAACCCACCCGTACCCCCTGCGCCCGGCCCACCAGAATCGGTATCCTGCTGTGGTTCGTCACTGCGTGCGGACGGCGAAGGTGGCGGTCGTAACAACGTGTTCAGCATCTCCAGGAATCCACCTCCGCCGCCAGTTCCAGCTGCGTCATTATCATCTCCAATGCCACCAAAGAACGGGATATTGTCCCTTCTTGGGTCGTCTTGCTCGTTCTCGATCTGTGGCAGACGTTGACGTTGGCAGGAAGGTGGGAAGGATAGGATCGGGACGCACCATTTCGACAAATGTGCCTTGACAGGATGCGCAATGTGGGCGTCCGCATTGTTTTTGCGTTCGCGGAGGATGAGCGCATTATGTTTTGCGAAGAGCTCGCCGTCGAGGAGACCCTTCTCGGAGTATACAAGGACGCTGCTGCTTGAGACATCGATGGCTGGTGCACACTCCCGCATCGCGTCGTCTTCGTAGAGGTGGAGGATACTGCCTTGAGGACAGCGAGTTTCGTGTCTTCATGGCGTGCGTTTGTCGATTGGGTCGTAAGCCACGCGTTGAGCGTCGGGAAGATCGTCGATGGGGAGTGTTCTTGTAGTGGCTTATCGGGGCGATGCTGACGTAGCGCTGGTTGTTTGTGGTAACGGAAGTAGAAGACGGAGAGGGCGAGACACAGATGGGAAGAAAGGTGATTCCGCCAAGGAAACACTACCACGAGTCTGAACAACATCGCAGACAGAGAGCACGCATGCTCGATGCAAAGACGCGGAGATGCTGACGTAATACTCCATCCCTCGCCGCCTAGCAACCGCTTTCTTCTTGGCCTTCCCTTGGAGCAAAGTGAGCACTTTGATTGCCGGATCTGGTGATCTGCTTCCGGGACTTCTCACGACCTTCTCGACCTTCTCGATCAAATCTCGATGGACTCCATCTCCACCCCTCTCACATACCGACATCTCTTTTTAGAGAAATACAAATACATGATATTTTACTTACCGCCGGTCTTTCCAGGCTGTATCCGTAGCAAAGTCATCCTTGCCTCCTCCTCACCACCGTCTTCGAGTCCTACCCTATTCTTTTCAGTTGTTATTGTTCCCTTTTTTCTATCTCAGTGAACCTCTTTCGTGTTACAGCTTATAACCTATCAATTTGATCACTGAAATATTCTGAAATATTCGTGGACACGTTAAGGTCAGCCGCCATTGCCCGTTCTTCTTCCATCACATCATAGCCTTTCTTCGTTATCCAATGTGGTCGCTCATATAATTCATTGGGAATATATATATTGTGGTATATATTGAGACAGCAAGCGAGGCGGTGCAAAACATGGGAACAATCCACGATCTGTCAAGCTGTCAAATATGGCTATGGGAGTGGTCGCGAAGGAGGAGGCGCTCAAGGCGCTCTTCCCTTCTCACCACCATGGCAGACTCTAGCAAGTCCAACGGTCTCAGATTTCTCTCTCTTGGTACGTTCCCGTTTCCCTCAATTGTCATATTTTTGACCTTCCCATAGATGGAGGCGGAATACGCGGCATGTCCGAGCTGCTGATCTTGAAGGAAATGATGGATCGCATTCAAGCAGAAGAAAGCCTCGCCAAGCCGCCTCTCCCTTGTGAATATTTCGATTTAATTGGCGGTACGAGCACTGGAGGGTAAGAATAATTATCTCACATTTGATCCATGATCTGATCACCTTACAGAATTATTGCACTCATGCTGGGCCGGCTGCGCATGTCTGTCGTTGACGCAATAGACTATTACGAACGTCTGACAAAGACGGTATTCAAAGACACCCAAGTTGGGAAAGATGGAAAGTTGAAGCATAAGATCCTCAAGAGGGTTATCAAGGATGTTGTCAAGATGCAGGTTGGTACTGAAGAAGAAAGGATGTTAGACACACGTGATAACGCTTGCAAAACGTGCGTTAATTATCAACAGTTCATTCTCAAATTTATGTGTTTAACAGGTTTGTGTGTGCTCGTGCGGGACTGAATCTCTCCGCCGGAATACCTCGCCTATTTCGCACTTATGAGCCGCCCTCAGGCAAAACGTATAACTGCACGATATGGGAAGCAGCACGAGCCACATCTGCCGCTCCGGATTTTTTTCAGCGCATCTTTATTGGAGGTCCTGGCTTTCCCAAGCAATCCTACATTGATGGCGGTTTTGGTTGTAACAACCCCACAAAACAAATCCTTGAAGAAGCCCACCTCATCTTCCCTGATCAACATGTTGCCTGCATCATCAGCATTGGAGCTGGGAAACTATCCCCTATTTCCATTCCCAAGCCTACCTTGTTTCAACGCATCTTACCAACAGAGTTGATCAAAGCTACTCTTCATATCACAACTGATTGCGAGATAATTGAGCAGGAAGTTGCTCAACGTTTCTGCAATGCTCCTGGCCTGTATTTTCGATTTAATGTGGAACAAGGCCTACAATCAGTTGGTCCCGTGGAATTTGACAAAATGGAGAAAGTTACCGCTCATACAGACCAGTACATTCAAATGGCAGAGGTTAAGCAGAAGTTCAAAAATGCTGTTTCAATTCTTTGTAGAAGGAAAGCACTTGTTTCCACATCCCAAATCAGTGAGTGATCATAAATTTGTACTGGAGTGATTTTTTTCTAATTATTTATATAATAGCTGGCATTGTTCAAATTGTCATTCCTGTGCGTGTTAGCTTTATAATGCAAAAAGCCCTATTAATCTTATCACAGCTTCAGCCCAAATCATTCTACAATGTTCTTGATTTCCGTTGTGTATCACATTTTGTTGAACGAAAGGGGGTCCAGGACAAACTGGACACCTTGTTTAATCAACATCGGAGTGCTGAGAAAACAACTGTTATCTCACTAATTGGTATGGGTGGTGCAGGCAAGACACAGGTTGCACTTGAGTACTGCCGGCACGCAAAAAAGAGCAATGATTTCCAAGGGATATTCTGGTTGGATGCTTCATCACCAAAGAGAGTTGGTGATGAGATTATAAATATTGCCAAGAGGTTGGAACCAGCCCATGAGCTGGAAAATACTGAGGCAGCAATGGACCTAGTTAAGAGTGTCCTCTCTGGCTGGACCAAGCCATGGTTAATGGTATTTGACAATCTTGATAATCTTTCCAATTTCAAAGACATCCATGGGCTCTTCCCCATCTCTGCATTTGGATCCATCTTGATTACAAGCCGAAATCACGAACTAAAAGAGCTTGGACCACATTACTTGCTGCAGGAGATGGATGAACATGATGGACTCTGTCTCCTTTTCAGAAGACAGAATTCTGTGGAAGATGTGGTGCTTGGGAAACAAATTCTGGAAATACTAGGATGGCTCCCACTTGCAATTGACCAAGCTGGAGCATATATTGCACAGCGCCAGCTTCCTCTGCAGGACTTCATTACCCAGTTCCACCATCGAAAAAAAGTCCTATTCAGAGACAGACCTCAAACATCACCATATAAACAGAGTGTAGGCACCACTTGGGAAATGTCCCTTGAACTGCTCCTTTCTTCCTCTGGACAACCTCCCAAGGACTTAGAGGACATTCTCACTCTATTTGGATTCTTTCACCCTCAGGCAATAAGTGAGAAGATATTTTCAGTTAGCATTGATGACTCTGAGCTAGCAACATCACCCATGTCTATTTTCAATGACAATGACACATGGAACTACATCAAATTTGAGGACATTATCAAAGATATGCATAAGCTCTCTTTGCTCCAATTCCATCGTGATAACAACTCCACAATAATGATTTCCATTCATCCATTGGTTTCTGAGTGGTTACGTATGCGAATGGAACCCAACTCACAGAAGCATTTTATCCAATTTGCAATGCTTCATTTGAAAGGTTATTTTCAAGGCCTGAAAAATTTTGACACTTGGTTGTTACGGAGTCAAGGGGTGTCACACATTGACACACTTTCACTACATGCCACCATGGAGAAAATTGATTATTCTAACCAGCCATTTTATGAATTGGCTCAAACATTTGGTTGTTTCTATGATAAACAAGAGCAGCTGGAGGATGCAGAGAGAATGTATGAGAGGGCACTGGCAGGGTTTGAGAGAGCCCTGGGTCCAAACCACACAACCACACTTATCACAGTCAATCACCTTGGAAACCTCTACAGTACTCTTGGAAGGCTGGAAGATGCAGAAAGAATGTATAAGCAGGCACTGGCAGGCTATCAGAAATCCCTGGGCCCAAACCACACATCCACACTCAGCACAGTTGGTAACCTTGGACACCTCTACTGTAATCTTGGAAGGCTGGAAGATGCAGAGAGAATGTATAAGCAAGCATTGGCAGGGGAAGAGAAAGCCCTGGGCCCAAACCACACATCCACACTTCAAACAGTTGAACTCCTTGGAATCCTCTACTGTAAGCTTGGAAGGCTAGAAGATGCAGAGAGAATGTTTCAGCAGGCATTGACAGGGAAAGAGAAAGCCCTGGGCCCAAACCACACATCCACACTCAGTGCAATTTGTAACCTTGGACACCTTTACAGGGATCTTGGAAGGCTGGAAGATGCAGAGAAAATGTTTCAGCAGGCATTGGCAGGGTTTGAGAAAGCCCTGGGCCCAAACCACACATCCACACTTCAAACAGTTGAACTCCTTGGAATCGTCTACTGTAAGCTTGGAAGGCTAGAAGATGCAGAGAGAATGTTTCAGCAGGCATTGACAGGGAAAGAGAAAGCCCTGGGCCCAAACCACACATCCACACTCAGTGCAATTTGTAACCTTGGACACCTTTACAGGGATCTTGGAAGGCTGGAAGATGCAGAGAGAATGTTTGAGCGGGCATTGGCAGGGTTTGGGAAAGCCCTGGGCCCAAACCACACATCTACACTTAATACGGTTTTTAACTTTGGACTCCTCTACCATCATCTTGGATGGCTGGAAGATGCAGCGAGAATGTATGAGCGGGCACTGGCAGGCTATCAGAAAACCCTGGGTCCAAACCACACAACCACACTTGGCACAGTGAATAACCTTGGGCTCCTCTACCAGCATCTTGGAAGGATAGAAGATGCAGAGAGAATGTATGAGCAGGCATTGACAGGGAATGAGAAAACCCTGGGCCCAAATCACACATTCACACTCAACACAGTCAATAACCTTGGAAACCTTTACAGGGATCTTGGACAGCTGGAAGATGCAGAGAGAATGTATGAGCAGGCACTGGCAGGGAAAGAGGAAGCTCTCTAGGACATGTGATTTCAGTGGCCTCTTGATGTCAAGTGACACATTGTGATGCATTGTGCATTTCATTGTCTTTGTCCTAAAAAGAATTGTATGGTTCTATGAAAATTTTCAGAGTGCTCTATTTCTTGGTTATTTAGTATTAACTTGCTGATTCCTCCCTACCCTACATGTACAGTTTCATCTTTGGTTTCCTTTATAGTGAGTTTCTCAGTGGGGGGAGGGTATATCAGAAGATAGTATCAGAAAGTGGATGACTCATCTTGACAGGCATCAATGGATATAAATGTGCTGTGATATCTGCTTGGAACTCTTATTAATGATAAATTACAGCTGTTCTGGATACATAAGGTGGACTCTCGCAGTCACATGATTTGAGCCCAGTTTATGGTCTCCCAAAGGTCTTCATAAATCTTGGTCAAAACATCAAGTTAGCTCTTAAATTTTGGATGATAGGGATTTCAACCATGAGAATGTTTCTAACTACTTAGAGTTTTGTAATAAGCACTATATTCTGTTTGCAAGAAATCAGTGATTTTCTAGCTCTGCACCCATTTTTGGGTCATAGGCATGGAGTTAAGCTATCCTACTGGGCTCAAAAATTCAATAATATATTTATAGTAATTAAAAGTCCATTATCCATCCTTATAAGCCCCTGAATATACCATAATAGATACCTGGTTTAGCTTAAACCTATCTTGACAAGATCGCACAGAACTGGGAAAGTGTCGTTGATTGGCTTGGAAATTAAATCATATCTATCACACCAAAGGATATTGGTCTCGATTTGATTCCGTAGCATTAGGATGGGTACAATACATAAACCAAACTTGGATCTTCGATCTTGGTAATTTGGATTTATAAGAACTGTTCTATATCAAGTGGCAGAATGTATGAACAATGATGAATGACAATAAGAGAGTTCCTATCGAAGTAGGTTATGATATGTAGATAATATGCTAGTACAAAGGACTATTCTATAGCCTGGGGGAGTTACATAACTCAAATGAAAGCACATATTTTAGAAGGATTTTTGACCGAGGCCGGTCTAGGGTGTAGGAATGAAATATGGAGTTAGGGTTAGCTAACCCTAAATGACAAGGATGACTGTGGACTACCAGCTGGGTATTCACGGCCATGACAGTGTGTGACATTGTGTGACACCGTGAACACCCAGCTGGGTGTTTACGGCCGTGAACTACCAGCTGGGTATTCGCGGGCGTGACAGTGTGTGACTGCGTGACATGCCGTGAACACCCAGCTGGGTGTTCACGGCCGTGCAGGCACGAACTCAAACAACTTCGTGACAAGATCATAACATCACCCTCTACCGTAGCTGAATAATGGAAACTAGAGACCATACGTGTCTACAGTTGGCTAGGTGTGTACTCTCGTTGGAATCTCTACATCATTCAGCATTCAGCATGACTGCTCGCTTCGTGTCGGTTGCTCTCGATCGCCCTCCTCCCTAGCTGGGTAGTGGAGACTATGAATCATATGCATCTACTGTCGCTTAGGTATGTGCTCTCGTTTCGATCTCCACATCTCTCAGTATTAACTGAAAGCTGCTTACTTAATGCTAGTTACTCTCAATGCCCTCTTCCCTACCTGGGCAGTGGAGACTCTGGATTATACGTGTCAAGGGTACCACTTTGAGCATCACCATCGAATGTCTGTTGCCCTTGTCCTTTTTTCCTCTCACGATCTCCACGCCTTTCAATCACCCGTTGGCTCTTCACCTTCACCATCTCAATCGTCCTCTCCTTCCTCCCCAGCATAACCAGTGTCAGGGCCTCCACCAAGGCCTCCTGTCATCTGAGCCTAGTGGCTAGCTCTGTACAGCTCCCTGAATGCGAACGCCTCTGCCTGCCTTCTCTTCCAACACCTCTTTCTGCATGTCTCCCCCAGCAAACTCCGCTGCACCCCTGCTACACCCACCCTTGCGCTCCCATTTGCTCACACCATCCCTCATCAGCCATTTTCGCCGATAAACTCTGAAATTTCACTATAATGGCTATAGTAAAGATACCACTGCTACCACTGCACTGTCAGACTACCTATTAAAACATGCCCTACATGCCCCTATTTATGTATTATTTATAAGTGTCTTACATATCCAGTCAAATGGGGAGACATCCTAAACTAATTATTTAAACACGTTGTTGTCAAACAATAACTTATTTGCGCCTCCAGCTAGGACTTTTCGGGCGTGAATTTCCAGCATAAAGTCCGGCGAATTTGACGACGCGCGGGAAAATTGACAGAATTAGCACCGAGCTTCGGTCTGGGGATTTAAAGTCTACCAGGTCGGTAAGGTCGGGAGGGAGTCGCTGCGCCTGCGGAGCCCCTACAGTCACAAACTGGACACTTTATCTGCAGTTCCCATGCCTACATCCCGTACTAACGACCCGCTCAACGACGGCAGCGACGATGAGCAGCCTTCATATTCATGGCTGACGACTTCCGCCGACTAGTTTTTCAAGCCAACCCCGATGCTTCCTCTCAATATCAACCAGCGTATCCCCCCATTCTGCCGTATTCAACAGCCAGGGTGGAATGCCTTCGATGACGACGATGACCTCGAGATGACTACACCAGCGACCGGGACGCCCGGAGGACTTCGAGGCCACACCATCGCCAAGGGTGACCTTCTTAGTCCAGATATTTCACCAGAATCCGCGTTCGGTTCGAGCTACAAGGCGATGCAGAGCACGGAGAGTGGTCTGCCTCTCTCCAAGAACGCTGCTTCTCCATCTGAAACTGGTGTGCCTCGAGGATGGGACCTTGACGACGACAACCTCACCCTCTTAACATTCGAAGGCGGAGGCTCCTTCCCTGGCTCGAATCCTTCTCGTGCACGGACTCCAACGAAGCGACCTAGGAGGCAGTGGAGATGGCCATGGCGGAAGGAGATGGAGAGGACCGGTGAACGAGGTGAACAAGTGATTGCGTTGAACGATGAGCAGGCGAATCTGGCAGAGGCGTATTGCTCAAACTATGTCAGCACGAGCAAATACAACGTTGCGACTTTCCTACCCAAGTTCCTAACAGGTGTGTAATTTTTCAACTCTGTTTGTCATCTCATTCTAAAACGACCATTTTCAGAACAATTCTCTAAATACGCCAAACGTCTTCTTCTTCTTCACCACCGCCATCCAACAAATCCCTGGCGTATCGCCTACCAATAATTACACCACCATCCTTCCTCTTGGCCTTGTCTTGCTTGCATCAGCTTTCAAGGAGACACAAGAAGACCCCCAAGCGACATCAATCCGATAAGGAGCTCAATGTACGGAAGGCAAAGGTGAGATTTTTCATTGCTCTGCCACGTCTTCAACTGAAGTCGTTTCGTCAGTGTAACGGTAGCTATGCTAACCGTTACCCGAATCACATTGTGACTCTTTCCAGCTCCGAGTCACTCCGCAGCCTACCTCAGTATTCGGCCGTCTTGGTTCGTCCTGCATGTTACGGGTTTGTTACAAGATTATTCTATTACTGATTATTCATGTTGTCTGTCATTCATGTATATAAGGATCGCTCGATTGTATGTTGTCTCCTCGCGTAGTCAACACCAGTAATACTTGTATCTATCATTCTTCCCACGAATATCACTTCTTTGCTTAGTCAACTATCGACCTCGTTCCTCGTCGTTACAGTTTGACTACGCCACAACCACATCAACCCTCGATACTCGATCGCGTGCCCACTCTTGATCCGCGTCGATCATTCCTCTCCTCGCGTCAACTCTCCACTCTCTCTTACACCCACTCGCTCGCAACTTCATGCCCGCATCCGCCATGAGTGGCACCCCGCAGGACACCATGAATCCCGACGTGACGGCCAGCCCTGGTCCTGGCGACTCGACTAATACGGAGGCTGATAAGCTAAACTTTATATGGAACAGCATGATGCAGCTAAGTTCCTTCTCTACCACTATTGCTAACAGTCACCAGGCCTTGACCGAAGCCGTCGCTGCTCTCAGCCGCATGGCGGCTACTCCGTCCACTGCTTCACCCGGCAACCCTCCCACCATCAAGTTCAAAGAGCCTACAGCCTTCAAGGGGAAACCTGAGGAGGTGGAAAGCTTTTTGTATTCGATCGCCGATGGCATAGCCATGCAAGAGCGTGCCTTCACCTCGGATGCCCAAAAGGTTACTTACATGGGTAGTTACCTCGCCGATGGAGCTCCAAAAGCCTGGTTGACAGGCATCCGCAAACATTCGCCACAACTCCTTCACGACTTCGACGGCTTTGTCTCCGCCTTCAAGGCTCATTTCGGTGACCGCGACATCGAAGGGACCGCTCGTCGCAAGCTTGAGCGACTCAAGCAGACCGGTCCCTGCGCCGATTACGCCGCCCGCTTCCGCGAAATCGTCGTCTCGCTCGATTTATCGGAATCCTCCGCTTGTGAAGCTTTCTACAAGGGCCTCAAAGACGAGATCAAGGACGCTTTCTGCATTCGCGCTGGTGGCCGCCCCAAGACCCTTGACGAACTCGAATCAGAAGCCATCAGCATAGACACCAATTTGTACGCTCGCCGCCTCGAAAAGGCTTCCCGTCAAGCTCACAACAGTCAAGCCACGCCCTCCGCGGGTTCCGCGCCGCGCTTCATCACTAATTCTTCCTCACCCTCTTCTCAGTATGCCCCCATGGAGGTCGACAGCGTCCAGACTGGTCGCGGTCGCCTTACCCGAGAAGAGCGTGAACGCCGAATGAGGGAGAATCTCTGCCTCTATTGTGGCACGGCAGGTCATGTTATCCGTTCTTGCCCCAAAATCCCAGCCGAACGTCGTCAACCGCAAGTCTCTATGATCACTACCGACCCTCAAGACCCGCAAACCTCCCAGCAAGCGGGAAACTTCCAGTCGGAGGCGCACTAAGCGCTCCTCCGCCTTCGACTGCTGATGACGGAGCGCACGCTCAAGGTCGTTACGTCCGTCTCAGCAATGGCGATTGGGTTCCTCATTCAGTCACCCCACCCTGTTTTCCAGCTCCCGCGCATGTATTTTTAAGTTCTTCCGTATTCAATAAAAACCTGTTCTTTTTGTCGATTTTATTGCGCTTCCCCGGGAGAAAGCCCATATCTACTCATGCCCTGGTAGACTGTGGAGCCTCAGGATGTTTTATTTCCGACCGTTTTGCCCAACGCCATTCGCTGCCACGGTCATATCTACCTGATCCAGTCCCCATTTATGCTGTTGATGGTCGTCCCTTAGTTTCCGGTTTACTCTCGCAAGATGTTGTCACGCCCCTGCAAATATCCGCCCATGAGGAACACATCCGGTTAGGAGTAGTTTCCACCCCGCATCCCGTTATCCTTGGCATCGACTGGCTCAAGCGTCATAACCCTTTAATTGATTGGTCCGTCGGCCAACTCACATTATCATGCTGTCTACCATCACCAATAACCGTTTTCGCATCAAGTCCAGGCCACCGTACTGGAATTTCTCCATCTTCAACCTCCTTCGTAGGGCTAGGCTGCCGTCTCAACCCTGCACTGCTCACCACAAATGCTCAAGCTGCTCAAGTAGCTACTTCGCCGTCCCCTAGCCAGATTAGCAATGCAAGGGGAATATCATCGTCTACAACCTCGTTCGCAGGACTAGGCTTCCGCCTAAATCCTCCGCTTCTCGCAAAAACGCCTCAGAGCCGCTTACAGGCTACCTCTTCGCTTACTCCATCGCGCCCTGGCTCCTGTCAGACAGGCGACTCCCGAGCCGACTGCCCCTCATCCCCTGAACTCCCGTCGCCTCACCAAAACGGCAATGCATCCCTTGACATATCATTCGTATCCGCCACACGCTTCCGCAAATACGCCCGCAATGGGGAAACCTCCGCTATCTGGTTTACTCCGGATTCTGCCCTGAATCCCGTCTACATTTCCTCAGTAGGCTTGGGGGACGTTCCTCCTCCGCCTGCTGACTCACAAAAGTTCGCGAACCCCGTGGATCAGGAAGTTTATGACAAGCTGCCTCCAAAATACAGATCCTACTTCGATGTGTTTTCACCCACCGAAGTTGATCAGCTCCCGCCCCACCGACCTTACGATTGTGCGATCGAGATCGAGGAAGGGAAATCCCCCCCATTTGGCCCGATTTACTCGTTATCAACCGACGAACGTGCCGAACTGTTCAGTTACATCGAAAAGAATCTCAAGAAAGGGTTTATCCGTCGTTACAGTATACTTGCGGATGTGGCGACGCATGTCGGGCCATGAATAATCTCGTTCAACCTCATCCGCTGCCTCCCCTATACTGTTCATCAAGCGCAAAACAGGCCAACTACGACTGTGTGTGGATTATCGAGGGCTCAATGCCATTACCAGGAAGAATCGTTACCCGATCCCGTTGGTATCTGATCTCCTTGATCGTGTTCAAGGTTGCAAGGTCTTCTCTGTTTTCGATTTGAAGAATGCGTTCAATCTTATACGCATCCGAGGAGACGAATGGAAAACAGCATTCCGCACGCACCTCGGGTTGTTTGAATACACAGTCATGCCCTTTGGCCTCACAAATGCCCCAGCCACATTTCAAGCTTATGTGCAAGATGTGTTGCGCGATCTATTAGACATCGTGTGTGTGGTCTATTTGGATGATATTTTGATATTCTCCAAGAATCAAGAAGAACACGATCGCCACTGTCAAATGGTTTTAGACCGGCTCCGCAAGTATCGACTTTTCGCCAACATAGAAAAGTGCGAATTCGACAGGTCCGAAGTAGAATATTTGGGGTACATTGTCAGCGCTGAAGGAATTAAGATGAACCCAAAAAAGCTCTCGACTATCACCGACTGGCCCATTCCGCGTTCTGTCAAGGATATCCAATCGTTCCTCGGATTCACCAATTTCTACCGTTGCTTCATCCATCACTATTCAGACATTGCTCATCCCCTTTATGCTTTGACAAAAAAAGATTCCCCCACACCATTTCTATTTACCCCAGCCGCCCTTCATGCTTTCAACACCCTCAAAACCGCCTTCACATCCGCCCCCGTTCTCAGGCATTTCGACCCCCGCCTACCCTGTTTTGTTGTCACCGACGCCTCGGATTTTGCGCTTTCCGGAATTTTACTCCAGCCCGATGAGCAAGGATTACTCCACCCCGTCGCCTATTTTTCACGGAAATTTTCGCCCGCTGAGATCAACTACGAGGTCTATGATAAGGAGCTACTTGCCATTGTCGAAACATTCCGTGACATGCGTGCTTGGTTAATGGGTACCGCTTCACCTGTCGCTGTCTGCTGTGACCACAAAAATTTGGAATATTTCATGACTTCAAGGGTCCTTAATCGCAGGCAAGCCCGTTGGTCCATGTTCTTAAGCGAATTTAACTTCGTTCTGGACTACCTTCCCGGTGTTAAGAATCCAGCTGATGCTGGTTCTCGTCGTGCAGATTTCGCACCTAAAAAGGGGGATGAAGTCTTACGCATCCAGCGTAAGTCTCTTCTTACAAGCAAGCATCTCTGTCGGTTACTTTCTCATCAAGACCAACCCTCCGACATTCCCGCCATTTCCGCCCTTGCCACCTTCACTTTCGACTCTTCAACACGTGCTCAACAGTTCAAATTAGCCTTTCGCGAAGATACCGAATGGCGCGAAGCCATAGCCGACGGAAACGAAGCCTTCACATTCGAATCCGATTTAGTATTCCACAATAATCGTCTATTCGTTCCACGCCCCCTCCGCAACGAAATCATTTACTCTCACCACGATGCCCATATAGGAGGTCACCCTGGACGTGCACGCACCATCGAATTCGTTGAACGAGATTATTCATGGCCCGACATGCGTCGCCACATCCGCAAGTATGTCGATGCTTGCATTACCTGCCAACTCTCCAAGAACCCCCGCCATAAGCCTTACGGACTTCTCCAACCACTCGAAATCCCTGACCGCCCTTGGCGCTCCATCTCTATGGATTTTATCGTCAAGCTGCCCATCTCTCACAGTTCGGACTCAATTTGGGTAGTCTGTGACAGACTCACGCGCGCAGCCCATTTCGTACCCATGGTCGAAACGCTCACATCCGCCGACCTTGCATTCCTATTCCTCGACAAGATCTTCAAGTACCATGGCCTCCCCGAATCCATCGTTTCCGACCGTGGCTCGGTGTTCATTTCTCAGTTCTGGCACGAACTTATGCGCCTGATCAATGTCAAGCTCAAGCCGTCAACGGCTTACCACCCACAAACTGATGGACTTACGGAGTGCACTAATCAAACATTGGAGACATATTTGCGATGTTATTGTAGTTATCAGCAAGATGATTGGGTGGACTATCTACCATTGGCCGAATTCGCATTCAACAACCTCGAAAACTCTTCAACCCATCAAACACCCTTCTTCGCCAACCTGGGTTTCCATCCCACTTTCGAACCGCGTATCACAGAACGCTCAGCAGTCCCCGCAGCCGCCGATCTCGCCCGTCGACTGGAGATTATCCACGCTGAGCTTCGAGCTGAGCTCAAGCAAGCCCAGGATGTACAGGCTCACTACTACAATCGACGTGCATCACCTGCTCCTGAGTTTAAGCCAGGAGACTATGTGTGGCTCTCTCGTCGTAACATTAAAACCACACGCCCTTCGGACAAGCTGGATTACCGCAAAATCGGTCCCTTCCCTGTCATTGAACGTAAGGGAAAAGCCGCTTATCACCTTAAGCTACCACGCACCTTATCTCGTCTTCACCCGGTTTTCCACGTTTCGCTCCTCGAACCTTACCGATGCCCCACGGATAACCTCACCCCTACCACTGCTCGTCTCCCTGACGAAATCGTCCCGGTCGTTACCACCATATTGGACTCGCGCCGTGTGGGTCGACGTTATGAGTATCTGGTATCCTGGAAGGATCAGCCGTCATCAGAGAACTCCTGGGTTCCTTTAGCTGATCTACCTACCACGCTCAACGAAATGCTGGAGCGATTTCATCGCCGTCACCCTTCTCTACCGCGCCCTCATCAATTTGATCTGACGCGAGACCGTTCCCTTGTCCTTGCGCCTCAATCTGACGATGCGTCCATCTCAACCAATCAGCCTGTGCCTGTGCCTGTTCCTGAGTCCTCGGCTCCGTCGCTACTCCAGTCCCCTGTCGCGATTCGCCCTTCGCGCGTTCTGCCCTTCGAGCCAGTTCGTAGCCCTTCACCGCCGCAACCTGCGCGTTCCGCAGGTTACGTTCCACCTATGGCCACCACTCTTCGCTCTGGTCGCGTCGCTCGACCCCCCATTCGCCTGGATCCAGTAGTTGAGCGTCGCGCTCGCGGTGCTCGCTCCTAGAGAGGGGATACTGTAACGGTAGCTATGCTAACCGTTACCCGAATCACATTGTGACTCTTTCCAGCTCCGAGTCACTCCGCAGCCTACCTCAGTATTCGGCCGTCTTGGTTCGTCCTGCATGTTACGGGTTTGTTACAAGATTATTCTATTACTGATTATTCATGTTGTCTGTCATTCATGTATATAAGGATCGCTCGATTGTATGTTGTCTCCTCGCGTAGTCAACACCAGTAATACTTGTATCTATCATTCTTCCCACGAATATCACTTCTTTGCTTAGTCAACTATCGACCTCGTTCCTCGTCGTTACAGTCAGGTCCTTGGTCGATCTGGGACCAACATCTTCATCGAAGTTCCATGGCGTCATATTTGTGTAGGAGATATTGTCCGTATGGAATCGGACGAATTCATCCCTGCCAACGTCGTCCTGCTGTCCAGTTCGGAACCGGAAGGTCTGTGCTACATCGAAACAAGTAATCTCGACGGGTGCGTGCTTCATGCTATCTCCCTGCCCGATTTATTACTCACGATTCTCGCAGTGAGACGGGGTTGAAAAACAAGCTAGCTTCACCACACACAGCCTCCTTAACCGCGCCCCATCTTGTTCAGACCCTCGCAGGCCAGCTACGGTGCTCACAACCAAATAACTCCCAGTACACCTTTGAAGGCACGCTTGAGATGCTCGGTCCCAATGGTACTCCAAAGACCGCTACACTTGATCCTGATTAGATGCTATTGCGTGGAGCGCAACTTACGCAACACGCCATGGTGTTATGGGCTGGTGATGTACACGGGCCACGAGGCTAAGTTGATGCGGTACATGTCACCTTTTATCGTTATCCTCGCGCTATGCTCACATATCAAATAGTAACGCTGCAGCAGCGTCCATCAAGCGTACCGCCGTTAAGTGTCAAGTCAACGCCCAAAGCGTGCTCCTCTTCATTCTTTTCGCGCTCAGTATCGGCTCCAGTATCGGCAGCGTTATCCGCCTATGGTTCTTCGCCGACAAGCAGTGGTATCTTTTCATTCAGGAGAGTGCTGGCAGCAAGGCTGGCACCCTTGTTTTCGGTGCGCAACGTCCGTTTTCTTCTATGTTCTCGAATCTTACTCTACCCGCAGACATTCTCACTTTTGTTATTCTTTACAACAACCGTGTCCCAATCTCGCTTATTGTCACGATGGGAAGTCGTGAAATATCAACAAGCGCAAGTCATAAACTTGGATCTTAACATGTACAGTGCCAAGGCGGATATGCCTGCGCTGTGTCGGACGAGTAGTTTGGTGGAGGAACTTGGGCAGATTGAATATGCGTTTAGTGACGAGGTGCGCACTTTATACGCATCGTGACTGCCTCTAACTGACCGTCATCTTACTAGACCGGTGCTCTTACCCGAAACGAGCTAGAGTTCCGTATCGCCTGCATCGCTGGTGTCTCCTACACCGAAACCATCGATGAATCCAAAGTCGATGACGCGCCGGCCTTCCCGCCACCTTCAAGCAGCTCCAAGCTCCTCTCGGTCCTCAAGCTTCCTTGAACCATTCGATGATCTGTCCACGTCATCCTCCGTGTCCCGGGGAACGCGAGGTCGCCAAGGAGTTCATGACCCTCCTCGCTGTTTGCCACACTATTATTCCGGAAATCAAAGAGGATGGCTCAATCAAGTATCAAGCTAGTAGTCCGGATGAAGCTGCCTTGGTTGCTGTTGCCGAGATGCTGGGATACAGGTTCCACGTACGCCACATCCTTCCCATACCACGTTCCCTGACTAACGTCTATCACAGACTTGTAAACCCAAGTCTGTCTTTGTTGACATCAATGGCGTCAACTCCGAGTTCGAGATCCTCAACATCTAATTCAACTCGTCGCACAAACGCATGTCAACCGTTATCCGAACGCCGGATGGAACGATTAAGTCATTTTGGAACGACTCGCGCCAAACCAGCCCTATACAGAGAAAGCCACGCAGCATCTCGAGGTAAGCCCCATTCCATCCCGCCCTTTTCCTGCCGTTCTAAACCGCCTTTCTATCCCAGGACGACGCAACTGAAGGCCTCCGCACCCTCTGCATCGCATCCCGCACCATCCTCGAAGAAGAATACGGCTTCTGGTCCGTCATCTACGACCAAGCCGCCATCACCATCAACGGTCGCGGTGAAGCCTTCGACAAGGTCGCAAAGATGATCGAGCGTGACATGCTCCTCCTCGGTGCGACTGCTATAGAAGATAAGCTGCAAGAGGGCGTGCCGGATGTGATTAAAACGATGTAGATGGCGGGGATCAAGATATTCGTCTTGACGGGCGACAGGCAGGAGACGGCTATCAATATTAGGTTGAATTGTAGGCTGATTTCAGAGAGCATGAACTTGGTGCGTACGTTTTACTTCTCTTCCTTTTTCTTGGCGCGCCCATTCTCTCGGGCGTAGGTCATTGTCAATGAGGAGAACGCACACGACACGCAAGAGTTCATCTCGAAACCTCTCACAGCGATCAGGAACCAGCGCAAGAATGACGAACTTGGAAAATCTGGCATTGAGCATTGACGGCAAAGAGTCTCACGTTCGCGCTGGAGAAGGAGCTGTCGAAGCAGTTTCAGCAGCTCGCGATCATGTGCAAGGCCGTCGTGCTATATGTCCCCGCTTCTGTCTGCCTCGTTCGTGTATCTCACCACATCCCAGGTCGTGTATCTCCGCTTCAGAAGGCTCTGGTCGTTAAGCTTGTCAAGAAGAACTTGAAGTCCATTCTTCTCAGTCTCGGCGATGGTGCATGTTGGTGTGGGCATCTCCGGTGTAGAGGTACGTCCCAGTTTCTCGCTCTGTCTTGGGCGCTGATGCATAGTATACGTTAGGGTCTTCAAGCAGCACGTTCAGCGGACGTTGCCATCTACCAGTTTAGGTACTTGAAGAAATTGTTGTCTGTCCATGGCGCGTGAAGCTATCGCAGGTTGTCAAAGCACATTCTCTGTAAGCTCCCTGTTATCCTGGGGGTTACTGTCTCATGACGACCAATATCCCTATAGACTCCTTCTACAAGAACATTGTCCTCTACATGATGCAGTTCTGGGTAGGTATCCTCGTTCGTCCTCCTCGGTGGCACCGGCGCTTATAACTCTTACTGTACTCTTTCTTCAACAACTTTTCCGGCCAACTTGTCTACGAGTCATGAACACTCTCCTTCTAAAACGTTCTCTTCACCGTCCTTCTTCCTTTGGTTATCGGTATCTTCGACTAGTTCGTCTCGGTACCCACAGCTGTACACCCTCGGTCAGAGCAACGCATTCTTCACAAAGACGTCGTTCTGGTTATGGATCATCAATGCTTTGTATCATTCTCTGGTGTGTATCTATTATTCGTACGTTATTGTAGAATACTGACTTTGCGTGCTTAGATCTTATACAGCTTCTCAGTGATCATGTTCTGGGGCGATTTCAAGCAGGCTACTGGTCTCGATACTGGTCATTGGTTTTGAGGAGCAACGCTGTACCTCGCTGTGCTGTTGACGGTCCTTGGAAAGGCTGCATTGATCTCCGAGTACGTACCCCGCTTAGTGTGAATGCAATCGCTTACGAAGTTGTCCTCGGTTTGTGGCCAAAATACACTGTTGCTGGTACGTTGACGCCTACTATTATCATCGGTGTTTGATAATCAGTTTCGTTGCAGCTATTCCCAGATCTTTCGTCTTAACGATGGTCTTCCTTGCTTTATATGCCCTGATTGCCCACTGATCGGTATCTCCGTCGAGTATGAAGGCAGGCTCTTCTGTAGCTGAGTGTTCTATTTCACCATTCTCTTAATTCCTGCCATCTGTTTAGCAAGGGACTTTGCGTGGAAATGGTCAATATCAAGATCTTTTCGTCGCCTGCACATGCTGACTGGTTGGACGTAGTTATCGCCGAACGTATATACCGGCCTCATACTATATTGCTCAAGAACGGCAAAAGTATAATATTTCAGTACCGGCCATGGCTGGAACAGTATGTCTGTTCCTTTCTCTTCATCTTCTGTCTAACGTACTCCTTTCAGATTCCAATAAGCCATCGAGAAAGTACGTGTTATGCAACGTCTACGCGAACTCGTAGTTTCGCCTTCTCGCAAACCGAAAACGCAGGCCGTCTTTGCAGTATCATAACGTATTATTTCTTCACCGACTTGGCCAGAAAGATTTGAAGAGCTTACCAAACAACGACAAACAAACATTCTCTTTTCGTAATGTTATACGATATATAACATCGATGTAACACTCCGTCCTGACTTTATCACCTTGCCCGAGGTTGAAGGTTGAAGTCGCTTTGCCAATTTGCCACGACGTCCATTCGTGCGTACCCTGGATATATTCTGGTAAGTCGTCTTCTAACCAGTCGAGCCCCGTATATTCATACGCTCTTTTGCTCGCATTCTACGATTTCATTTTACTCTACGTTGCTAGCTGGGCCGTTGTGTTTCAGAAACTGAACTCTTCTCGACTTCTTCCTTTCCTTCTGTAATATTTAAACCTCCCGCTTTCTTTTCGGGGTTTCTCCTTAGACGTCATGTGCCGCACTTGCAGCGTCTGACCCTAAGTTGCTGAACTTCTCACATGAATAGTTTGCATTAGGAGCAACATTTGTGCTATGATATCAAACAATGTACTTTTATCCTACGACTACTTATAAGGGTATTCACCTATCAATGCCTTGAGCAGAGTCCGGAGTCTGACAGTAGACTGTACTGAGCGCTGGACATGGTGAGTGGTGGATCACGCTGAATAGTAAGAATCGAGGACGGACTGGACAAACTAAGATTCCAGAGGACTGCTATTTATTACGAGTGAGTGTCGAAAGAGACGCACAGAACTGTTCGCCCAACTTGGTCGACCAGTTTTGGTGGTACGGGGTGGGAAGCCACAAAACTCTGGAGCCGATAGGTCTGCACAAGTTCGCTAAGCAAAGATCAGCTCATGCCGCACCGTCATTATAAGAAATCATACATTGCAAGCTGCGCTTTTCTTCACAAATTTTGCCAACTTGACGCACCAACCTCGTTCTGATAGACCACATGCTGGAGCATCTCCTTCCACACTCCAATGTCCGTGACTTTCTTCGCTCTCCTCTGCTGCTTGGCTGCTTCACGTTCATCATTCATGGCTTGCAATCGTTCCCATTCCTCCTTCTGTCGTAACATCTCGGTGATCGCCTCCACCTGCGTTGGAAGGATATCGTCCCGCCCTTGTTGCTCCGCCAGTAGTACATATTTCTCTCCCCGAGTCTCCCGCCACCTATGGATCTCCTCCAGGAGCTTAACCTTTTCGTTCTGCTCCTTCTCCTGCATGGAACTCTAGACGAGAGCTTCTGACCTTCTCTATTCGCGTAGCCTCAGCCTGTTCTGCCTCCCTTTTAAGTGCCTCTTTCCTTCCATTGCTTACTGCGTTGCGCTCCGCTTCAGCTGCTGTTGTCTCTATAGCGCGCGTTTGTGCATCAGTGGCGGTGCGGGCCTACAGTTTGCATAAGAGAGTAGGTTGCCAGCCTTCGATGGGGGCGATTTGGGTGAGCGGTCTGGACGGCCTAGTTCAGCTCGATTGGAGGATAAGCGTGCCATCAAGCGACGTGAGGCGGCGCGTATCGATGACGATGCTGTTCCCCGTGTGGGGAAGTCCAAACGTAAGGCAAAAGCGGACCCAGCGGAAACCCTGATGAATGGCGTGGAGGACGAGCTCACCCGGAAGAAGGCCAGGATATTAGACACACAGATCACCAAGAAGGTGGACGTGCATGCAGCTGCCCAGGCAAGCAAGGAGGCGCGGATCAAAGGTAAAAAGAGCCGGCCTCCGGTGTCCAAGCGTTGGGTCTCGGATGAGGACGAGGAGTCCCAGGGCGAGGTGGGCGAAGGTGGTGAGTCGATCCCTTGTCCGTTGCCTCCTTGTATCTGATAGGTGCTTTAGTGTCGATCCCTCGTGCTACACAGGCACGGCAGGTACAAGCGGAATCCGACCATCGACTAGTACGGCACAGACAAATAGTAAGTGAGCTTGTGCATCTGATTGAACCGAAAATGACTGAACAACTGTTCGGCAGTTATGCATGCCAATGTGGTGGTTCCTGAGAGCCAGCCGTCGCAATCGCAAGAGGGGATGAATATAGATATGAGCGCATTCAACTTAGCTGGGCTCCCAAACATTCAACAACTCATTATTGCGGCGATACAAACGCAGCTGCGTCATGTATTGGATCATCAACACAATGTGAGTAATCCGTGGCTCATTGGCGAAGCTTAAGATAACATCGCCTGCCACCTACTAATCCGCTTGGTCAACAGATGAATTTGCACAGACATCAAGGACCTCACGGGAATGCACAGAACACTATGCAATTCGCCGGTAGTGGCATGCAGATGACACACGGACATAACGGGTTAGTCATACCCGCCACGACCAACACGTCTGGACTCGACTTTCCGTCATTACTCCCCGGGGATGGATTTGGCGTTGGACATGACTTTCTTAATCACCAGGGCGGTTCAGGGAATTGGGGGCAGAATTAATTCATCTGACGACTTCGAGCTGTATTTGTAATACCTCTGAACGTAATGATTAATCAGGTACGGCACTGTTTGAGAAATGAAGTAAATGAGGTGATTCGAAAGTGCAAAAATAGAGATATGGTAAGTGGATAATGTGAATCAGGTCCTTACCTGCGTGTGACGAAGAAATTAAAAGGACATTAGGTCATGTATGGATGGCAAAAGTGAATGATCAAAGATGGACAGCGGAAATTAGGACTCGCACAGACTCAAAGACGAATATAAAGGCGGAAGAATAATCAGAATCAGTCCATGGCCGGATGCGATGATGAAAATAAGGTCTTGTACAAGTGGCGAAGACTGTATCATCAAAGACGGATAACAGAAATCAGGTCGCGGAACGCCTTGACGCGAAAACATGTAGGAACCTAGGAGGAAAATTAAACCTCGAAATAAGGTCACAGACTAAGGTCGATGGCGCATGAAACCCAGGAAAAGGGCAGATACAAGGTATGGTTGGGTGGGAAAGTATGAAAATAACGCCTGTGAGCAACGTTGAAAGAAGAAGCATAACCTATGAACATAACCCGAAGATTAAGAGCTATGATAGAAGACAATATAAGAAGAGGAAAAGGCCTACCTAGCTACGTTCCGAGTAGACCCCTGCAATTGTGCTGGTTAAAATGAGGTGATTTGGTTTCTTGTTCAATTGTAAAAGGTGTATTAGGCTCCGAGAAATGCGAAGGAGGCTCTGGAGTCATCAGAAGCTTAGGCGCTACAGAAAGAAAGCGGGCGATGGGTCGAGCAAAAATAATGAGGTGATTTAGGGGGATGGAGCCGATGGATGGGCCCCGAGAAGTGTGAATGAGACTCTCAAGTCATCGGAAGCTTTGACACTACAGAAAGAGGGTGAGCAAGGGGTCGAGCGAAAAGGATGAGCTGATTTGGGGGGATGGAGTTGACGGATGGGTCCGGAAAAGTGTGAATGAGGCTCTGAAGTTATCGGAAGCTTAGACAGTACAGAAAGAGAGTGAGCAAGGGGTCGAGCGAAAAGGATGAGCTGATTTGGGGGGATGGAGTTGACGGATGGGTCCGGAAAAGTGTGAATGAGGCTCTGGAGTCATCGGAAGCTTAGACAGTACAGAAAGAGGGTGAGCAAGGGGTCGAGCGAAAAGGATGAGGTGATTTGGGGGGATGGAGTTGACGGATGGGCTC
>KN837112.1:47987-67642 GCA_000827215.1 Sphaerobolus stellatus SS14 | reverse complement strand
TGGCAAGCCCGGCAGAACAGTTCCCCCTCATTCTGATATGAAATATTATGTAGCCCTTGAGCAACACTTGAGAACTGTTGACAGCCTTACTGGGAGTATAAGTGTCCAAGTGTATTGCAGCAATTGAACAATTGGGACAGACCATCACAGACAACCAATTTACATTTCCAAATGCAAATTATAACAAGGGATTTAAATTGGAAACTTTTTCCATTTCAGTATTCATAAAGGGTTACTACCCCAGTACCTGTGCCACACAGAGTTTAAGTTCAAGACCCTAAAATGAATTAAATCCTGGGACCTGGGATGTTAAGCACCAATAATCTACAAGGTTTTCTGGCTTGTGATTGTGTAGCAGCCACACTGTCACCCTGGTTTGCTTATATCCTTACCTGTTTCAACAGTGCTTATATCAATAATGTACTACTGTTTGAATCCCACCATGACTTGGCATTTTCTTGTCTCATCTGGCCTCACTAAACCTTTACCTAGAGTCTTTATAATTTATCATGAATACAAGGTATTGATTTCAGGCTGAGACTCCAATCCAAGCTTGATCTCCATACTATATTGCATCCAGGCTAACTAGCCATTGCCTTCCTGTTCTTTTTTTGATGCCAAGGTACAGATAACGCACAGATTGATGGTCTTTGTGGAAAGACATTCAACTTCATTGTAGTTGAAGGTAAGTCATTTAATGTTATTTTCAGACTCAACATATATCTTGTTGCAGGTGGTACAGCTGGTTCAGTCATTGCCAACCGCCTGACAGAGGATCCCAGGTTCACTGTTCTCCTGATCAAGGCAGGACCAGAGTAGTTAGAGGTTTCAAATATTGGTCATGATTCTGAGTTATTCTTTCACATTGAGATTTAAAACAATGAAAGAATTCTGAACATTCAGGTGCCTGCATTAAGTAGTTGACTGACCAATAACCCATATGACCTGAATTTCACAACTGTGCCTCAGGTCGGTCTCAATGAGAGGTCACTGGCATACATGTGAGAACATTTTTAGGTGGAAGTAGTTCAATAAGTACAAAATTTGCTGTGAAACTTGTCTACTGCATTTCTGATACTTTATAGTTTAGATGGCATGGTGTTTACTTGAGGATCAGTGGATGATTATGATCACTGGGTAAGAGTTACTGGAGATAATGGTTGGTCCTGGAATGTACTTCGTCCATATCTACTCAAGGTATGTCAACTCTAATCCCTGTATATTTGTTATAACTAGTAGAACTCAGAACAAGCATTGGATTCCCTCATAGATGGCCTTAATACAACCGGGGAATTTGTTACCGGTGCACATAGATTTAATGGGGTGAACTATGTCACTCTTGGTTCTTATCCCAGATCTACCAATGGGAGAGTCATCCAGACCACCGTTGATTTAAAAATTAATTCCCAGGCAATCTTGATATAAATGATGGAACTCTTCTCAGCATTGGTGAGTATCATTTTCAGCGGAACTATATTCAGCTCATTTGGTGATTAAATATATTTTATTCAATTGAAGATTGGTTCTGGAGAATGAAGTAGTGCTGCTAGGTCTTATTTAGCCTCAAAATATAGACAACTTGCCAATCTCCTAATTCTAACAGACACAGCTGTCATGCAAATAATGTCCACTAGGCTTGGTGTCCAGCTAGACTTCAGGATAGTTGAATTAGCCTCAAGCGCAATGGGCAATTTATAGAACCAAGAACATGTTTCACAGCAGCTAATGAAGTCAACATTCTGGAACCATATCAGGATTATATTATTATTCAGCACACCTCCCATCCCCTTCAGAGGGCCTCCCAACATGTTTTCAGGTTAATATGATTCATAAAGAACCCTTAGTTGCTGATTAATCCTAATCACCAATATTCATAAAATGTAGAGACAGATTCCATTGTAGATTAGATTTGGTGTTTTCAGGGTGTCACTATTGGTCTCGCCCTCATTGCTTCGGAGAGAAAACTTGCAACAATCAAGATAAGCTTCTTTACTTGCAGTATTATATTTATCTCTATATAATCTAAGGTGGTCTCCATTATGCGCATATCAGATATACATGAAGATGTTGTTGACATGTTGCAATAATTAACAACCTCATTGCTCATTTTATTACACTCTAGCAGACTTGAAATAATTATTTGCTGTGATTCCCCTGCTTTTCAGCTTGTAAATAGGCAGAATACTTCGATGTAAATGTGCTAAAAAGTCTGATGAGCTATCCAATGTTTAGAGTGCTTAGAAATAGTCAAAAATATGTGGATCCATGATAAATACTGTCTGAAATTGTTTCAGCTGAGTCTTGTCATGCATGAAATCACAATTGTACTTATCACAGGGTTGAGAAACAATGTGACTGTAATATACTTCATGTGTGTCAACTCAACATGATCTTTCTGGGGTATTAAGCATGCATTGTTAAGATTGAGTGCAACTGTGTCTGAAATTTAGTTTCAGCCCTGTTTCACTGCACACCTATTGGAAAATGGGTTGGATAGATAGCTGAACAATGAAAATACTAGATCATATGTAAAAGCTTCACTGCTTACAATTGAGGAAAATAGAGTAATTACAATCTGCTAATATATATTTCAGAGTGTAATGGACTTGGGACTGTCCGGTTTTGCTATTGAAAAACTAATTGTCTCCTTAATATTTTTAATAGTGATGGTAGCATAATATACCTATTTCAAGTCATATATTTATACTTAAAACAGAGAGACAAGTTCTGCTGCCTGAAAGAAGCAAAATTAATCTTTCATACTGGCAGCTCACTACAAGTGCCTAGGCAGTGGAAGGATCATTTTGCCTGATGCATCCATACCTGCATTTTAAACGATGGCTAAATTGGAATTCACTATAATTAGCTCGAAATCCCTCTGATGTCAGACAGGGGATACATTGGGGATGCCAACATTTCCCAAAATGCCCTGCTGCAGGATACTGTCTACTGTATGTCAGAGTGTTGAGCATAGAGCTGGATATTCATACATTATCACCTGTCGAATGTAGCATGGAATTTGTACAGGCTGCCCTGTTGTCAAGTATTGATCCGACTGGCTTATATTTCAATCACTTTTACTTTGTATTCATTCGCTCAGACCTTTTCCACATGGCCTTCTTTTCTGCACAGCTTTTACTTTCACTTCTGTTATTCTCATGTTGATCTTTCATGTTTTCCGACCAGATTCTTCTTATCTTTTCTTATCTGTTTTATCTTTGCCCCATGTGTTCCTTTCTCACTTGCGACTCAGCTGATGTACTTGACCCTTCATTATTTACATTATTTTCCCATCAGCTCCGCACAGTGTATTATCACATGATCATATGCCAAATATGTTTTTCTGATTCATCTTTGATTATCTTTTTCTCCAGTATTTTTCCGCTCGGTTAATTATATTTAAACACGCTCATTTGTATCTACTTTTACTCAGTCAGAAATCAAATCATGTATTATCTGTTAACTCCTCTCTTGTCTGTTTCTCCACTCGGGTTTTGTTCCCCTCCGGCTCCATCTTTATATCTTCCTCTTGAACTCTGAAGTAGGGATGACCTACGATTATGCAGGGTGCAACACACAAGTTGAAGCCAAGTCCCTTCAGTACAAGTTGTTTTTCCATTTCCATGCGGAAACATTGACTTACTTCTGCGTGTGTTACGTCCTGATACGGAATACACCTGGTAAGCCGCACGGAAGTAAATCAGTGGTATCCACTGGTGCTTCTTGAACCCCAGAGGTTATAGTTGTTGTGCTGGACATAATAGGTTGTGGTTGTGGAGTTCGGGATTTGTGTTTGGAAACTAAAGGTTCAACTACCTCTCCGTGCTTGCTAGCGTAACGAGCTTTCCGGTCAGAAAGTGAAGTTGCTGGTGGTGGAGAGTTGCTGAATCTGAATGCTGGTCTCTTGACTGCTTCTATTGGTTTAGAAGTGTTCTTTGGCTTGGATGTCATATGACTAAGCAGTAGGAGTCAAAAATACTGTTACATCCTGATATGGAATACACCTGGTAAGCTGCGCGGAAGTAAATCAATGTTTCCAGTCGGAAACACCAATGACTTGTACTGAAGGGACTTGGCTTCAACTTATGTGTTGCACCCTGCAGAGTCGTAGGTTGTCCCTACTTCAGAGTTCAAGAGTAAGAGGTAAGGTCGGAGCTAGACGGGAATGAAAACCCAAGCGGAGAAACAGACAAGAGAAGAGTTAACAGAGAATACGAGATTCGATTTCTGACTGAGTAAAAGTAGATACAAATGAGCGTATTTAAATATAAATAACTGAGCGGAAAAACATCGGATAAAAAGATAATCAAAGATGAATCATAAAAACATAATTGGTGTATGATGGTGTGATAATACACCGTGCGGAGCTGGTGGGAAAATAACGTAAATGATGAAGGGTCAATACATCAGCTGAGTCATAAGCGAGAAATGAGCACATGTTACAAAAGATAAAGCAGATAAGAAAGATAAGAGGAATCCGGTCGGAAAACAAAGGTTGAGTCAACATGTAAAATCAAGTGAGCGTGAAGGAGCCGCGGGGGAATGAAGGCCACACGGAAAAAGTCTGAACGAACGAATACAAAATGAATGAGTCAAATGCATAGAACATGAATAGTAAAATAATTGGAATATGAGCCAGTCGGATCAATACTTGACAGCGTGGCTTACCAGGTGTATTCCATATCAGGACATAACACCTGTAAGTAATAATGACACACTGTACTTTATGATCTATTACCTACAGCGTGAGTTTCATGTCTTGCTAGGTAGTTGATAGAGATACTCCCATACATTCTCGAGTATATTCACAATAATTCCATCATGACTCTTCATGCTGTTGGAAATGCAGCTATGTCTGCCAGAGGTGCAAGCCATGGACTCATTGATCCTGACTGCCTGTCCCAACAATGTCCCACAACATAATATAATGGTCACCACAGTCTGTATACGGTCACCTCATATACTAACTTGTCCCACTGCCTCACAGCGTGTTGCCACTTTGGATTGCCAGACTTCCACTGAGCCGAATGTCTTCAACCAAGGCTCAGTTTGAAGTTATTGAGGAGTAGACTATGGAAAAAATAAAAAGGTTATCATAAGTTGGATGTAGAAGATGTTAATGAATTATTGGTGTGAATAATGTAATTTTATATATATTATCTTCTATATCTTCATAGCCTTAGTCCACTGAGCTAATTTAATAGGAATATATATTGATTTCATATATTAATTACTGAATTTCCAATGCTGATCACTTCCCTCTGTCTATCACTTCTCCTCTAAGAATCACAAGTTGGCACCAACCCGGATCATGGTCCATAGCTTCATCTTTAAACATCTCTACAGCACATATAACATCCCGCTTTAGCTTAAATTTGGATCCCCCCCAAAAAAGATTAGAGAGTACTTAGATAATTAGTGTACTGTGTATCCTAGCTGGATATACTTATGTACATAGAAACTGATTTTAAATTAGCTGTTGAAGTGCTTGGACTCTACAAGTCTGTAACATAATTGAGCTCCTTTCATGTCTTGGAACGAGTTCTTGGCCCTATCCTCCGCCGAATGCCGAAAAATTCCTGCGCGCACAACAGCAACTGCTCGCACGCAATAGAAACAGGTTCACCAAAAATAACTCGATAAAAAACATTTAAAAATACCTAAAAATAAAAATAAAATAAATAAAGTGGTACAGCGGTCTCAAATGCAAATACTTGTCGGAGCTCCTTCCACTCGAGGCTTGAGGAAAACATGGCCCGTGGGAAGGAAAGCATCAATCTCTTATGTAAGGCAATCCTCCATATGCCTACTCGTCACTCACAACCCACCGCAGCCATGTTATCCAGACAGTTAGGATAACCATTACTAGGAGGTAAATTTTGCACTGTATCATTGAAGCACTTTGAATATTTCGGATTCCAGGTCTATAGCCGAATGCAGCGGGTGGCGTTAAATCCCCCGAGCGCAAATGTTCCCGGACCGGAAACGGGATTTAGTGCTATTGAATAGCTAACTCTCAAGTTGGCTACTGCCGTAGTGGTTGCTACACAGTAATTAATAAGAGGTTTATGGTAGTACATGGGCTTGAACCGCTGGGATGCAAATTATTTTCTTTCCTCAAATAGCTTAACAACATGTTATCTATTTATTTGGTGAAAGAAAGTAAATACCACCGAGGTCTGGGGGTGGTATAAGCCTCCAGGTTAGGGTTAGAGTGTTAGGATTAGGTTAGGGAGTATATATTCATCATTTTTTGTTAAAGGGAATATACCGCCAGGGTCTGGGGGCAGCACAACCCAAGTTAGGAGTTAGGGGTTAAGGGTTATGATTTAGCAGCTCCAGAGTATGCTAGTCAGTAATGATTCTTATATAGTCTTTATTATTTTAGTTAAACAATCACAGTTATGACTCCTACATCTTCCAATTAAAACTTTGCCGATTGAGACTTCATTTAACCCATGCATTAATATTTTCCATAATTATTTGTAATTTTCCCAATATTTATTGTCCTTTTTCATGACGCATGGATACTCAATAAGACCACAGAACGGTGCAACTTGCATTCATAAGCTTTGGTCCGGTGAAATTATCGAAGCGCGGGAACGTGTTATATAATAGGCGCTCGGGGGATTTAAGGCCACCCTGTCCTCCTCCAGGGACTTATGAGTCAGTCTTAGCCAGTTTCTTTCAATTATTAATTAAAAAATAACTTAAATTGTCATTTACTGATTTATTATAGTTAGCGTTCATCTAGGAGTTGTCAGCGTAAGAAAGGCATTTTTCGAATCGTGAGATCCATCCGAAGGAGGCGTGAGAGTCTTTACGTAAGGCGCCAATATTGCATTTCCCATTCTCTTCGAGCCTCGAGTGGAGTGGAAGGGGCCCCCCAGAGGTATCTGCCTCCGAAACCGCAGTAACAATTTTCTTTTGATTTTTCTGATTTTAAGGTATTTTTTTTTTTCAAATACCGAATTAATTTTAGTGAACTCGTGAGTTGCCTCAGGCGCACCTTATTATATCCATATAGAATTAGGCAATCAACTAGATCAGTGTGCCCCGAAGGTTTCTTGAAATGTTAATTGAATATATTATGGATTATAAAGGTACTATGAACGGCACTACTAACTAGGAGATATTAGAATGAAGGTCTCGGGAAAGATTCCTATAGATTACTAATATCTTTATATGGCTTTGTTATTTTCCTTCAGTTATATTTTTCGCAGAATCCATATCACTTCTAGCTCCCTGATGAACCTTGGTTTGTATGATTTGGCCTTGTGGTTGTGTGGAAATCCAGAGTAGAAAGACGAGATATGATTAGCCGTGAGGCCAGAACTGGAACGTGTCATGACCATTATGTCACATTGGCGGAACCAGTTCATCGCTGCAGAACCAAACACATTGTTCTCGGGACAAGTGCATCTAGCCTCTGTGACCGAAATTTATTCGAAGTGATTAGATTAGTAAGTGCTGGGACATCATTAGGTTTAGCAATGAATTTAGCATCTGAGACCAATTCCTTTCGCGTCGACAAATCCTGAGTCATACATGGGTGTGTGTAGGTGGCCTATGTCATGCTCGAACACATTCACCGCGCTATATTTGGGGCTTGTAAATGAAGCGCTCCCACCAAACATTTTACACCCACAAAACACCATCAGGATATCAAAATGACACATGAAGACATCAGACATCAGACAATTCACAAAATATTTGTTTAACCAGCCATAAAATATGAACTAACAATATAAAAGTTACTCCGGTAAAAGGATTTTTCTTTGGAGGAAATGGCGGCAGCGGAGACGACGGGAAACCCAATGGATACCGGATACTCAAGTATCCTACAAACAGACGCCGAAAGTTAAGTAAATTTACAAGGCGTGTGAAAGATGACAAGGTCGGCAAAGTCAAAAAGGTATGTGTGGGAAACCTGAATACAAAATGTCACATGAGCCGAAGCACTACTCTGTAAGGACGGTTCCTAGTCGTACCTCCTTTGAGAGGAACCGTAATATTCAATTAAATCCCAGTTTTACAGCCTCGACTATTATCTCTCCTCTGTAGGTGTTGGACTGGCGTGACAGTGACTCTGGGGTACCCGCAGCCGTGCAGGGATTTGTGGGTCACTATGGGTCACGAAGCCCATCGGTCCGTCCCAACTGTCATCCACTTCACAAAATCTCGCCATCCATCCACTAGAGCTTATTCAAGCGTCAATTTAATCATGTACGAATATTTTCTTGTTTATCCGTGGGGTCCGCTTAGCCCGTTCTGGCCATTTGCTTCCGCTAGCATGTCCCGGAACGATATAAGGGTTCCTTAGTACGAAGCTTCTAGTCCTTTTCCACTGTGAACCACACCCCCTGATTTTTTTACATGACCATTGCTATAGAATCGAGAATTATTTATTTATTATCTATTCTTCTGAGAAATAGTTGGCTCGATTTTCATCAGCATGCGCAGCTTCCTGAAGGGTGATAGGATCCCTCTTCATCTCCATCCTAAAAGAATGAAAGTGTCTTCTCTAACTTTTATGCTGTGTTGAAATGCCTTCTAAGATGAGTGCCTGTGCAGTCTCAGACCGTGGCCTAATTATACAGTCGAAGTCCTCCACAGTTCTGTTCATACCGGGAGAATATTAATAACGAGTTAAATAATCACTAGTAGCGTTTGAAGGCACATACGACAAGATTCCAGAACCCATTGTATATTTCACCGATAATTCTCTACCAGAGGCATCCCTTGGCGGTAAAATCTCAAACACTTGGAGAAATGAGGCAGTCATGATGAATAGAGAATTATCAGCGAGAAATCTACCCGGGCATATTCTAAAATGAAAAGAGGTTAGGCCATTTTTTCATTATTTAGTCACCTATCTGAGTACTTGCCTCCGACCGAATCCAAAGCTTCCTGTCGCAGATGGGTCTCTAACACCGGATTGGAGGAACCTTTCAGGACTGAACTTAGCGGGGTTTGATCCAAAACTATCTTCGGTATGAAGCATATGCCTGTGCTGAGTCAACATAGGATCTATAGGTTGGGAATAATCCTTACCAAGCATTTCCGAACACAAGAGTTCCTTTTGGAATAAAGTAGCCCTCGACAACGTCATCCTTCGCCGTTGAATGAGGAAACGCAACAGGGGAAACTGGGTGCCATCGGATGATTTCTTTGCAGAGTGCTGCAATATACGGCAGCTGGCTTCTGTCGTCAAATTCCGGAAGGCGACTTCCCCCTAGCACTGCATCCAGCTCTCGTTGAGCCATGCGTTGAACATCGGGGTTCAAGGCCATTGCTAGTAATATATTTTTAATGCACCAGCTACCTGAAGGATTCACCATGTAAGGGATACTTCGTAGAATGCCATTAGGAGAACATACAGAGTCCGTACCCCCCAAATATAATATAGCCGCGGTTTGCTTGATAGTTTCTTCATCTTGTGGATTTAAATTTCCTTTATCAAGAATAGCATTCTCTAGGGAAGACCTCACATAGCATTGCTCTGCTGTGCCGGTAACCTAGTGAAGTCAAATGTCTTAAAAAAAAAAAAATCGACATACTATCCCACGTACCATTGCATCCTTTATGGTGCGATAGGGAACCTCTAAGACATCATTTGCATATTGCCTCAATACTTGTGCTTTTCGCTGAAACCTGGTACCTGGGGCCCATGCAGGAACATATCTAACTGAATAAAAATAAATGGACCAATAAACTTTAGTGAGAAAGTCCCGAACTTATGAAAAGGCAAGACATCCACAAGAAATGCTCCGGGGACGGAGGCCTCTATTAATGCGAATACCAGCCGTTCAGCGACCTCAAGGTAAGGATCTTCCTTTGACTTTGGACAGATTCCGTAGGTAATCTGATTAGTTTTATTTTATTTTATTTTATTTTTTAATCAGACAAAAACTGAGTATATGCTAGAATCAGACCAACCTGCATAACGACACTCCCAGCGAAGTGTTTGAAATGCGTAGAATATTCCTTAGGATCACAGAAGATATTGTACAAGAGTGTACTGCAGTTGACCTTGTTAAGGAAAAACTGATACATGTTTTGGTGACTGAAAGTAGACGGACCGTGCACACTGCAACTGGGCCGGCTTGTATGCCTCACATGCCTTTGGACTGAACCATTCCGACAATTGTCGCCGGTAATGAATAAACTTCTCTGTGTATTGGAAGAAGACAAGGGCCCAATTCTCCATTCCAACCTTGAATATCCAGGGGACTCGTGAGTCTAGAATGTGATACCGATTATGCAGTGAACGCACTTACAGCTCATTCAGCATCGTAGACGTCGGTCTATCGCTGTAATTGATTGCCCGTTTGTCAAATACCTCATAGGAAAGTCTACGAGAATTCACAAAAGAGTATTCCTTGACCGAAGACCTTCAGATACACCAGCTCACCTAAATTGGTAGTTAATCTAGGACTCCGAGACTTCCCTTATGGCCATAAGTACCGTATTCCTTTGCCCATTTGGAGTATGTTTCCCATTCTCTGGACATTGGCAGGTCCAGAGCGTTTCCAACGATTAATTTTCCCTTTGGACCAGGTGGAAGCCGTGTGCCTAGTACGTGTTGTCATAACGAAAGCTCAAACTGAAGTTGACGAAGCAACAAACCTCTTGGTGTGCTCTCACCCCAGAACACTCGGAATTCAAACACACACGAAAGGAGTAGTACAAGCTGCAATATCGTGAAGAACATCGCAGAAAGCATGTGGTAGGAACATTAACGCGAGGCTTCACATTTATACCTGCACATGTAGCTTCTACCGAGCCGGGAACTTTAATGTCAACATTAAAGTTCCCGGCTCGGTGGACTTCTTCTTTGGCCGCGATATGAATAAGATCTGGCAGCGCTGCATAGCTCAGTGCCGGACGTAATTTTTCCCGTCGGGAGTTTGAAATCCTCCGTCCTTCATGCTATACCTCGTAGCCGCTACTGGCACAGAGGATTCTGTTGGTAATCTAGCCATTTGCCTAAAGTGAAACGGTCTTCGCCCGAAAGTTCGGTAACCTTCAAGCACTAGAAATCTGATCTGTACACGTCAAATATCGCTTAATCAGATCCGCGCAACCAGAATATCGAAAGCTCAGTGACATACCGTCATCTCGCCAGAAGCAACGCAAAACGTGTAATTGCCCACGTGGGTACTTTGCCCTTCGAATTTCAGAATTTCAACTCGAGATTTTAATCACATCTAGAGCATTATATAAATTTTGATATTGACAACTTACCTGAGTACTTCCTTAGCAGATTGAGCTTGCCGGGAGGGTCCGCGGTTTGGAGGTAGAAGTCGCGCACTTCGACTGTCACACAGAAGTCATGCATCCCACAGCCGCATTAGGACTAGCAGCATGACAAGCATCCCTCGCATCTCTTCAGCATATGAAAAGTGGCTTAGAATTAAGTCCTAGAAGCTCGCCACTCATTACCTTACTCATATTTCCTTTTTCGGGCTAACCTATGGACCCCAGAGTGTTCCCCCTCCCACGCTTGACTAAATTCGGCAGTCTGTGCCGGTTATGGGCCGGCGCAACCTTTGGCCCTTGACCAGTTTGCCACAATTCCATGGATGACTCGGAGTGGTGTATTCAATACAACTGAATGGTGAAAGAACCATTTCTTAGGAGTGCGCTTTTAAAGAAACAAATCTTATTCTGCCCTGCTCCTTATTTCCCCTTTTGGAGTTGCGTCTGGAGTCTGGGACAGTTCCGTTCATTCTATTTTGGGATTGCCGGTTTGAAGTCTGGAGTGGTTCCGCTCCTTTCCATGTCTGAACTAGATGCAGACTTTAATGCGATCTTTAAGCTATGTTTATCTAAATCCTCGCAAAATTAGGATAATAAAATCTTCACGTGATAATACGTCCGTGTAGATCTCTTTCCAAATAAACCCTCCACTAAGTTCCCCTATCCGTTTGATATAAAGTGGGAGGTCCTGTACATTCCGGCTTCCTAGTTTTGCCCGCTCGACTCCCCAAAGAGTAACTTCGATTGGTCGACCCCCCAGCCGTAGCTTTATCGAGGCTCAAATGTCAGACTCCTTTACACCCAACGTCTCTTCGCGGATTACCCCTCGTTTGCATCTCAAAACAAATGAAGTTATACCGCAAGTGGATGAATGGTTCCTACATCATTGGCCCTTTCTCAATGAAGCTGTCTACGAGGAATTCAAATCCAGTGACCCTGCCCTCTTCACCTGCTACGCCGCACCAGATGCCCTTGATGAAAGGTTAGAACTTGCCTGTAAGCTATTAAATCTTGGGTTCGTTGTCGATGGTAGGTTATCTTGTTCCTTCGGAATCGGCACTCACCTTTGTCAATGTCAGATGCACTGGATAACTTGTCTATGGAAGAAGCGCAAGGCTCCTGCAGGAAATTTGTAGGACTCATTCTGGGCCACGAAGATGTCCATCCTAGTACACAAATCGAGAAAGTCATTCATGATCTTTATATAGAAATCCGTAGTATAGGGGAGCTCGGTCAGAACAACTGTGAAGTTGTTCAGTGGCTCAAGTTTGCTACCAGGCACGATCGTTCAAAATGGAAATCCTCTAGCGACTTTTCGAAGTACTGCGAATATCGCTTTCTTGACGCTGGATACGGACTGACCATTTCAATGCTGCGTTATGCTCTGGATATAAAGCATCCACAGAGGGATGATGAAGTTGTAAGCGAGTGCGAGCATCTCGTCGGATATCATTGCATGTTGGTCAACGATTTATTCTCGTACCGAAAGGAAATGGCGAGTAGGAGTACAGGAGAGATCGGGGAGGCCCTCATAAATTCTGTCTTGGTGGTGCAAAATAGTCGAGGTATTGGAGAACATGAAGCGATGATGTGGTTGGAGAGGTATTGCGAGAAGTTAGAAGGGCAGTTCGAAGGTGTTGTGTCTAGAACGGCACATCTTGGAGAGGACGCGAAGAAGTACATAAACGCATTGCGACTCTTAATTGCTGGGAAGTTGAAGTGGAGTACTGTTTGCGGAAGATATAAAAAACTGTAGTCGAACCCCCCATCCGTCGCATACGATTAATAGACTATAGGGTTCAGTTGTTAATGCTTGATTATAGCTGGAACTTACGAAGACCGTACCCACCCAATCGGATGTGCATGACGTTGAGGGGGATGGAAGATTGGAATGGAAAATACCGCACCCTAACAAGATCTATTACAGTTCCTTAAAAAGAGTGTAGTCCGATGGAATCATCCTTATTACCCTAAGGCCGTTCATGCTCCATTTGAATTATCCATTCCCATGGCTACCTAAATCAGTTTCTAGTGTTCCCACGCCAGGTTTCTTGTTCAGGTAACTACGGTTTAAATACATTGAATACAAGTATTACATGATTAGAACCAGAACCGCAAAAACAACAATACTCTAGCTGATCACTTGGCAGGTAGGGTGCCTGAGCTTGTGTAGCGCTCAATGCATATGGTAGTGAGACAACACTGAGCTCCAAGCCTCCAATGGATGCGTTGAGGTGTGACAACCCAATGTCATAAGCACTGTATTTATGCCGTATACGGCCGTATTTTGTATGGCATATAGGGTCTGTATTAGCAACCACCAGAGGTCAGCCCAGAATCTATAGGATGTGTCTAATATTTAGGCTTTCCTATGGAGATAGCGTCTGGCAACCGACCAAAATTGCGATACACTTTCCTAGATGTGGAATCTGTAGGGATGGTTATATACATCCGAACTAGACATACCGCCTGTAGCAATAGTATAATACCATAGGCATTTGATAGTATATATATATCCATTACCCGTACAAACAGACGGAGCGTACTGAAGACCTACGATCCGTAGAGCGGTGGGTGGGCTTTCTACAGTAGGCCCACCGTCTGTAGAATTGGCCCACGGAAACCCCATGGTCAACCTATGCCCTGTAGGACGCATGGTCTCACCGAATCCGCGCGACCTATCGTCTATAGAACGGCATAGATGGTATTAGAATGCACAAACCACCACACCGGCAATCTGTAGGGCCGACCTACTGTCACGATATTAAAATGGACCAGTGGTCTGTAAGAACGGGCAAACCTGTGGTGTCTAGGGTTCTGCCCTTCCCACGGTCCTCGATCAGTTTTTGGATCCAAAATGGTGGGGAGTTGGTTCTCTCGTTCTCTGCTCTGCCCTGTTGTCGGCGCGGATACCTAGAGATGACCAGCTTGCCGGAGAACCTCCGATCGGTAACTTAAGTACGAGAATGTTGAAATTGGTGTTTAATTTATTAATGGTATTCTAGAATCTCCCTGAACGTATCAACCTGGCGTACCATGAGGGAATCTGGAGGTGAACGGATCCGTTCTTATTCAGTCTTCTATGTAGGTTTGACTGACGTACATCAAAGTGTCTGGTCTCGGAAGTCCAACTGTCTTCGCGCCATCAGTTTCTCTTAGCGTAAGGTGACCTTAATGTTGACGGGTCTTCTCTTCTTTCGGGCGCTTGAATCAATATGCTCATCTGACTTCACAGAATTGAATAGTCAGACTTATGACAATAATATCACACAATGTTCCTCAGCGATTCTCGTTCAGGAACATTCGTAATTTTATCTCAATTTAGTTTACTTCATTGTCAATTTCTCTGTAGTGAAAAATTGTGGCAAGGTGATGCACAGGAAGCCGGAGAACCTCCGATCGGTAACTTAAGTATGAGTATATTGAAGGTGGTGTTCGATTTATTAATGGCATTCCAGAATCTTCCTGGACGCAGCTCCTGATGATGCTCAGTTTGCGAACAGCGCTTTTGATAATTATTGAAAGGAAGTCAGAGATAAATTTCCCTATCAGCACAGGACCTTTCAAATGCCTTCCCGCAAGTGTACTTGCCTTTGGTGCAATGAGCTTGAATGAGGAGTTCTTCATCTTCCTTAAGGATCTTGGTGCCAGTGACTGTTTTCATTGGGAAAACAAACGGAGGAGGATTACATCTGTCCGTACCAGTGCGCACGCCAATAATTGGCATCAACGTCAACACCCATCCTATACACATGATCGGGTGGGTGTGAAGGCTCCGCAGGCTGGTCATAGGTTGGGGTCGGGGTCTGGCCCTGGAGGGTATCGGAGGAGGGCTATAGTTTAAATGTAGCGTATTTTGTGAAGAGAGGCTGTTTTTTTTAGGTGGTGAACTGGTGAGAGTTGATTTGAGAGTTGTGGCTGCTTTTGATTGCATATAAAATAGACTACTCAGTATGGGCACGTTGATTCTCAGATCCGTTGAATTTGGGAGGCGGTGCTGGGGAATTGATGCTAAGGGCACTCATCTCTGATTCAACTCCGGATCCATTTTGAGCAGGAGCGGTCTTCTTTGATCCAGGATGGTCGCCGTGGAATTTTCTGCCTTTCTGGAAGTGTCCACGATTATGTCCACGAGTGCGGCATTCCTGAGCTGTCCATGTCATATTTTTATAAGCGAACTTTTGTCTAGGCCTCATTAGCACTTGTAAGGTGTTGTTGAGTCCATTGACGGCCACCATCGTCATTTGAGAATTTTGAAGTTGCAATTGAGTATGTAAATCC
Source organism: Sphaerobolus stellatus SS14 (assembly GCA_000827215.1). NCBI lineage: Eukaryota > Fungi > Basidiomycota > Agaricomycetes > Geastrales > Sphaerobolaceae > Sphaerobolus > Sphaerobolus stellatus. Next base: position 52,099 of record KN837112.1, on the reverse strand, counting down.
ACTCCATGGAAGCCACCAGTCAGTTCGGCGGGATTATTCATGTTCCTGGGACCAAAGGAGATGTGTCCATTGGAATACTCCTGACGACGATGGGGAAATAGCAGCTGAGCAATTATTAATCCTATGGATGCAAAATTGATGAAATAATCGAATATCAAATCTACTTGTCTAGCATCTATGACAGTTCTTGGTTGATCATGTCTAGCGGCCCAGGGAAAATAACCGGGAGAGGCTCTGCTAGCAGGACGGCGTCGTTGAGCAGCATCAAATAGCTCTTCAACGTATTGCCAAAATATATCTTCACTGGGTAGATTGTTGTCCATTGAAGACAAAGGTGAGCAATATGAAGGTGAGGTGGTGCCGCCTCTCCAGAAATTCTTCTGCTTAAATATCGCACAGCTGGATTCAGGCGGCAAGCGAGATCCGGTTATGTGACTTGATAGCAATGTCTCAAAAATATCTTCCGAGTGTAAAGCGGGCCAGATTGCATGTATTTGCAGGGTAGGAGGTGGCGAGCCTTTTCCACTTGTTAAATCCGAGATTTTCGATGTGCCTTGATCCTGCAAATAATCGGTGAGGGCTGAGAGATGACGAATTGCCGCATAAGGTTCCCAGGATACCTCGTTACTTGAATACAAAATTTCGAACCAAGCTGAGTTGCCTTTTCCGCAGTTTGACTTAATTGCTTTTACATGCCATGAGGCACTATCATCAGCAATTCCCGTAATATGTAACTGAGAGCAGAAGGAAATCGTACATCATCATTAGGGATGTGAATGCGTAATAATGATGCATGAAAGGAATCATGGACGCCTTTCTGTCGAAGTTCAATTTGCAATTCTAGCTTGAACGAAGTACCTTTGACTAATTCATCAATAATTTTGTATGGGCCTATAAATTTTGGTGCTAACTTCCGTGCTCTACCAGTCGGTAAGCTTAGATTCTCAGTGGAGAGATATACCAAGTCCCCTTTCTTGAATAGGGCAGGCCTGCGGCGCCGATTAGCAAGCTGTTCCTGTTTTTTCCCTAGCTTGTAAAGTTGCATCATGGGCTTTCGTCAGTCCAGTCTGAAGCTTATCCAATAAAGATTTAACACCTGGAAGTTGTTCATCACTTGTATTCCAAGCAAAACCATGTGGTTGCCGACCGAAGTTTAAGAAAAATGGTGAATATCCTGTGGTTGATGATGAAGCGCTATTAAAAGCGAATTCGATAGCCGGTAAATGTTGTACCCAATCGCACTGCTCCGGAACAATTGACATGCAGAGCATCTGAGTTATTGTCCTATTAGCACGCTCTGTAGCTCCATCCGTCTGTGGGTGATAAGCAGATGACCGATGGAGGGTAATTCCAACGAGACTATGGAGATATTCCCAGAAATTGCTTGTAAATAATGAATCTCAATCAGAAACAATTGTTTCAGGCATACCATGAAGTTTATAGACCTCCGAAAAAATTATTTCTGCAATGTCCTTGGCCTTATAATCCTGTCGAGACGGGACAATATGGATCATGCTTGTTAGGTGATCAATAATGACACACATCATAACAAATGACCCTAAGTGATTTGTTGATAACGGTAAAGGTCCGACAAAATCTATTCCTATCTTTTGCCAAGGTTTGTCAGGTATAGGAAGTGGATGAAGTAACCCCCAAGCCTTCTGAGTACGAGATTTGCCTGTAGCACAGATATGACATCTTAAGCAGTATTCTCTAACATGTTTGGCAATTTCTGGCCACCAAACCATTGTTTTGAGATAAGTAAATGTTTTCTGAGATCTTAGATGAGCCAATAGAGCGTGCGCATATTTAATAAAAAATTGGCGAAAATGTATTCCCTCCCATGATCCGCTAGGTACACAGAGTAATCCTCCGCTAGTTGTGTGCTTAAAAATCAAGATCTCATCTGTGAAATACTCGGGATTACTATTTGGATTCATTCTGATTGGTCCAAATAGCGGATTATCCATGTAAGCTCTACTCAGGGCAGGCCAAAATCCTTCCGGTGCATCCAAAACACCAATCTCATCTCCCCATTCCACCTCTGTGTGAAATATTACTGATGATTGAGTCTCAGTGGATGTTATACTTGCATTTGGAGATGTGTCTCGAGGTGTAGGCAGGTCTGTAGATGCGGGAGTTGGAGGCGAAGGTAGTGGCGAAGGTTCTCGCATATTTGCCTCCGTGATGATCAGTGGCAGTGCACTGTCTTCCGCTTTGGGAGATGGCTGCTGTACTCGTCGTCTTCTTGTTTGCAAGGCATTCCTTGCTGCACTGGTTATAGGCATCACAGCCACATTGGCTGTGCTATCTAGGTTACGTATCCTCCTTGTTACTGTTCTATTTCTAGTCTGATAAGGCTCTCTTTCAGCCATCATTAGATCAAGTTCAATAGCGGCGACTTTGCCAGTGTATACAGGTGCAGAGAGCTGTCGAAGCTGTGGGGAAATAGCAGGTGCGTCATCATCATGTAGAAATTCAGATTTCGTTCTAATGAGACTCGGTGGATCATGGTCATAGATACGAGATAATGCATCTGTGACTATGTTGCTCTCACCTGGGATATAGAAGATCTCAAAATTGAAGTCATTTAAAGTATCAATCCACCTCTGTTGTCGCAAGGATAAATTCTTCTGTGTCAGCAGATATTCCAAGGGTCTATGGTCTGTATAAATTCGAAAATGAACTCCAAGAAGTAAGTGCCGAAATCGTTTTAAGCTCTCAATAATTGCTAATAATTCTCGTTCATGGACAGGATAATTCCTTTGAGCCGGATTGAATTTTCCAGACCAAAATGTGATTATTGGTGCACATTTCCAGTCCTCCCCCTGTGATATTGTTCCAGCACCACCAGTTAGACAAACATCAGTGGTGAGATTGACAGGTGGAGCTGTTGGTGCATAATCCAATGCAACTCTGTGGTTATGTCGATGAGTTTCTACAATTTCTTCCATTTGATTGAAGCCTAATTGTTCTATATTAGTCCAGTGCCATGTAGAGGTTGTTCCAGCATGGTCACTTAATATTCCCATTGGGATTCTGATTCCGCTGCAGTCTCCAGCTAAAAAACCGACTGAGCCAATAAACCCATTGAGTAATTCCTTGTTTATCGGAGTTTTCCAATTAATCACAGAATCTACTTTATGGGGGTCCATTTTGATTCCAGTGCTATCAATAATATGCCCAAGTACCTTTAGCTCAATTGCGAAGAATTGCAGTTTATCAGCTGTTGTAAGGTAAAGCTTTTCACACCTTAATACTTCAAAAACTTTCCGACAATGCTGAATGTGTTCTTGAACAGGATCTGAATAGATGATAATATCATTGAGATATACATCCATGAATACACCTATAAAGGGGCCGAAGATATGATTCATCAAGCTCTGGTAAGTTGCAGGAGCGTTGCAATCTCCTTGTTGCATGACCAAGCTAATCATAGTACCATCAGGAGTCGTAAATAAACTCTTAAATACATCTGTTGGTGCAATTCGAATTTGCTCGTAAGCATCTTTTCCATCAATCAGAGTCCTATAACGGTGTCTTAAAATATTGTGGAGAATTGTTTCCATATTAGGTAGAGGAGAAACTAATTTCTTCGTGTTATCATTAACCTGAAGCTTATCAAGTACAGTTCTAATCCTTGCTTTCCCATCCGGACGGGGTTTCTTGTGAATAATTAACATTGGACAAGAATTATACCCTGTGGCAAATTTCCAACGACTGGTTCGCAAATAAGAATCTCGTTTTCTCTGCCAAAGAGGTTTCAATGCTTCAGGACAGCGTGAAGGTCTCCAAGGGTAAATCTTACCTTCGTCTTTCAAGGGAATTGTGTGGTTGATAGCACGCAATGGTGGGAGCGGTGTTTTTTCAGCTGATTTGCATAAGTCCGCCGCTTCCATTCGTAATTTTTCTCTAACTTGTTCCAGGTCTTCTTCCAATAAATCTGCAGCAAGTGACGATATATGAACAATGTCAGGTCCATTAATCTCAACAGATAACGTACCTCCCTGGGTACTCGGACACACTAGGTACTCGGACACTTGAATATATCTTCGAAGAGGGACCATCAAACTGCATCCAGAAAATTTTAAAAACAAGATTATAAAGTTTAA
>KN837111.1:934029-954079 GCA_000827215.1 Sphaerobolus stellatus SS14 | reverse complement strand
GAGAACGCACATTGTACCTCATCTATGCAACTCGCTTGACAACTTTGCTTTGATTTTGCAATTAATGAGCATTCAGCGCAAATACATACAGTAAGGTACATCAAGAACATCTTCTGCTCGCCAAGAATGAGGGAATACACCATAGTAGTACAACAACAAGAGTCCCAGGATTATCGAAGTAACGTCAGCCTGTCCCGTCCATAAGTAAACATCAAAGCCAGTCGTCTCCGCTGGTGCATCTATAGGAAAGGTGAGAAGCAGTCGAATAAGGAGTGATATGCACATACGGAACGGGAACGGATCGAGGTACTTGAGACTGGGACTTGAGAACTTAAAGAGAATCACGAAGGAATAGGGAGAACAAGAAGGTGGGGCAGGAAAGTGAAAGGATCGTCCAAAAAAGAGTCCACAGTGAGGAGTGTTAGCCACAAAACGTCCATCAACTTCAGAAATCCGACCTGCTCAAACCCAGCTTAAACATCCTCTTCAGTACTCATCCTACAGGCCGGATCTTCACTAGAAACTGTCGACAACGTTATAAGAGATTGGGAAGTGTCGTTAAGTGCGGAATGCAGCAAAGACTGAGGAGAAGAAGGATACACGGTAGAGGTTGAATCCGATCAAAGCAGGAGGCGTTTCGGTGTAAGATGCGGAGATGATACTTTCTTACGGCTGGGAGAGTCAACAACTGCAGGGACGACTGGTACGGGTTAGCAGACAGTTTAGGGAGAAGGTGGACGCGCATTGGCAGACAGACACAGCGTGTATAGCATGCAGGAGCTCTGAAGGAGGATACGAAAAGGATAACATACCGGACTGAGCTACTAAAGGTTGAGTTAGATGTGATTGTTGGAAAACAACGACACGTTGGCATACCTTTATTGCTACTACCAACAATGGGTTTTGTATTGATCTTTGTTAAAAAATCTAAATCGAGGATAAGCTATAGCATTAACTTCAGAGAATGTACGTACGCATAATACGCTTCGTGCGCGATGTCTATAAGCGGATTGAATACATGGTGGATCCATATTTTGAACCTTTCAAATCCATGCATCTTGTACATCTCGGTAATAACGACTCGAAAGAGGTCCACAAAGAGCTTATTCTCCATGGGCAAGGTGTCCCATGTTGGCGCACCTTTTGGACGAATGAGTTTGGGCGCAATGTCAAGTTTATGAGCCAGGTATGCGAATGTATGGTTGCAAGTGAGGACGCTCTGGATTTTCTTTTCATGTTAGGTAATAGAAAATCATTAACATTGGATCAAGATAGTATAATAGAAAGAAGACGGACTAAAGTGCGGCCTATCGTCGAGGTCTGGAAATTTAGCATCGAGAGCTAATGTCATCGCGGGAGTGATCAAACTAGATGAAATCAAATCAATGCACAGATATCCGAAGGTTTATACGTGTCGTACCTATCACCTAGCCATTCTGCCTCCTCATTTCTCTGCTTAGCCGGCGGGGAATCCCAATGGCTTATTCTGATCCAGGTTTCGTCATCTAACTCGGGAGGGGGGCTGATAATAGATATTATGCTGGATATATGTTGCTACCGCCTGTGTCATCTCTTGATGAGGTTCATTCATTTCGTATGTGTGTAATTTACTCATATAAATTACACATGTACGAAATGAATGACCCTCATCAAGAGATGACACAGGCGGTAACAACACATATCCAGCATAATATCTGTTATCAGCCCCCTACTCCTGAGCTAGATGATGAAGCCTGGATGAAAATAAGCCATTGGGATTCCCCGCAGGCTAAGCAGAGAAATGAGGAGGCAGCGTGGCTGGGTGATAGGTACGACGTAAACGAAGAAGAGTTGAGTCACGAATGTCGGGCGCTAGAACATTCCCGTTCGGGTTGTCCCGCTTTCGAAGATAAGTCGGTCTTCGGTGAACCAAAAATTTATGGCCACCCTTGCTTTTCTTCCAGAATAGAATTGTATAGAATTGTAAAAAAATACAACCCATGACAAAGTCCTGACTACGTGCATTCTTTAGCGTGCCAAAGTTATCCCGCGGCAGTCCTTTCGAGCTTCTAAGTATGTGATTGCAAAACATTATTACTCTAAGTATATGAATAAATAAGTACAGCACAGTAGTATTATCTAAACTGGGGAAACCATTACTCGGGATACTCTGGTGAAGGGAATGAAGATTGAATAAAAGGCGGATTTGGAATGAATGAGTCAAGTAGTGAATATTAAAACTATCTCTCCAGAGATGTATGTGAAAGTGCGAGACCTAGGGGAGACACCATATAGTATAGATATAACCGCCGTTTGGCGCAACGGTTCGGATGGATTGGCGGACGGCGCTTCTTTAGGCGTGCCGCGAATGCGAGGCCTGGCGATGGCCATGAGATCGAAACCCGAAAGGGTCGGTTATATTCTCACCTCCCGGAGGCGCAGACTTTGTTTTTCGCGGACGGAGGTGTGGATTATTTTACTATTACAAGGATCAGGAACAAATAATAATAACTCCCTGGCATGAGCTGGTTCATATAAGCGGAGAACAGAAGTACAATTATATAGACTGAATATAACCGCCGTTTGATGCAGTGGTTCAGCTATTGAAGCTATTTCTTCATCGTGCTATGTTAGCTGAAAGAGATTTGTGTGCGACGTGCGAGACCTAGGGGAGACATCATATGGAACGAATATAACTGCCGTTTGGTGCAACGGTGCTGAACGATTAGCGGACGGCGCCGCCTTAGTGCCCGGGGCGTGCCGCAAATGTGAGCCTGGCGATGGCTATGAGTTCGAAACCCGAAAGGGTCGGTTATATTCTCACCTCCCAGAGGCGCAGACTATGTTTTTCGCGGACGGAGGCTTGGATTATTTTATTATTACAGGGATCAGGAACACATAATAATAATTCCAAAAGTTCATGTTCATACTTACCATGCCCCATGGCCACTACCTGGTAATATATTCAATATATCATATTTCTTCTTACTGAGCCTCGACAACTTCAGGTCGATACACTCTCGTGCCCTCTACCGTATATCATACGCAGTCCTCTCGCGATTCATGAATCTTCCAATGCCCTTTATATTCCAAGGGACCAGGTTTGAAATGATAAAGGCACTCGGGGCAGTAATCCAAAACCACGTCGAGGTCCTCATGTCTTTCCTTCCAAATATGGAGTCCTTTGTCGATAAACCTTGTACTGGGTATCTCATTTTATCTCATCTGTTTATGTCTAGCAGTCGAAACCTCAACCGACGTGACATGGTTTTTCAGACGTTCGGACACACCAAGCGAAGCGACGACCTTCTCCTCTCTGTCATTCCCGAACAACTTCTGTTGGAATATTGTACCCTTACAATACGCTGGCCATTCCTGCTTGGAATGATATTATTGCCGCTGGTCATCCTCGTCTTCGCCCCAATCGTACTCTTATTTGCGGAGTACCTTGGTATCTCACCATGTGGTTCATTGATATCTTCGAAGAAAGCATAGTTTAAATTGAATTTTCTATTATACGGCCGAAGAAGACATAGGCAATAGAGATTCAAGGCTATTCACGGCGTCCGCTACGAACACACCAAGTGACATCCGACCCGAACCCATACTCCGGTTCAATCGCAAACATTATTGCCAAGGACTATAAGATATGAAGCTCGGGACAGATTACTATCTCAGCCCCTCGTCTCTCCTTCACGCAAGCTGTTGTTTCAAAGCGATCGTCCACTCATAGACGAACAACCGACTTTCGGGACCCCCAGCACGGACATGTCGTTCGATGGTCCGCAGCCTTCGTTGATAGGAATGGTTCGTGAGTAAGTCGTTCTTTTCTTTTTTATTAAGAGAGGAAATTACTTGTAGTGTTGTCTACGGTGACACGATCTTCAACTCTTCCCAACAGCATGTGATGATCTGGAAGAGTTCGACTCGGCACGGTAACTTCTCAACGCCATTGATCCCTGCTAAGTTCCCCAGGAGCTCGATTATCAATAGTCATTGTACGCACGTATCGTTGTGTAGTCTCTGTTCAGTCGAGGAACGCGACTTATCCCTTACTCGTGATTACATCAACCTCTTTTTCGATACCAGTTTTCCGGGGATGGCAAGCCCCATAGGAATGTAAGTTATGATTTCATCTGCACAACACTTCACTTACATATCTTCTCTAGGCTAAGTCCTGAGATTCAGCTCGAGACCTCGAGTATTGAAGACATGGACAAGGACATACCACGCTACCATCGACTCTATACCTTAGTTGTCACAAGTCCGTCCTGCCGCGATCTCTTCGGTACACTATCCACCTCGGCCCGCATTCCCTATGGTATATACGTTGTCCAGTCATAATAGTTGTCGTACCCACGTCTCATCTTCCAATCAACCGTCAATCGAACGAGACTTGGAAGCTCCAAGGAGCTGTTAGTTGTTCTTCTCATTTACACTACAGCACTTAAACTTATATATTTCTCTAGTCGCGGGCTTGGGCAGTTGGATATCCGCACTTAGTCCGTCTTCTTTCTATTATACTATCTTGATCCAATGTTAATGATTTTCTATTACCTATATGAAAAGAAAATCCAGAGTGTCCTCACTTGCAACTGTACATTCGCGTACCTGGCTCATAAACTCCACATTGCGCCCAAACTCATTCTTCCAAAAGGTGCGCCAACATGGGACACCTTGCCCATGGGGAGTAAGCTCTTTGCGGATCTCTTTGAGGTTGTTATTGCCGAGATGTACAAGACACATGGATTTGAAAGGTTCAAAATATGGATCCATCATGTATTCGATCCGCTCCTAGACATCGCGCACAACGCGTATTATGCGTACGTACGTTCTCTAAAGTGTTTAATGCTATAGCTTATCCTCAATTTAGATTTTTTAATAAGTCCAATACGAACCCCGTTGTTAGTAGTAGCAATAAAGGTATGCCACCGTGTCGTTGTTTTCCAACAATCACATCTAACTCAACCTTTAGTAGCTCACCCAGGTATGTTATCCTTTTTACATCCTCCTTCAGAGCTCCTGCACACTATACACACTATGCCTATCTACCAATGCGCGTCCGCCTTTTCCCTAAACTGTCTGCTAACCCGTGCCAGTCGTCCCTGCAGTTGTTGACACTCCCAGCCGTAAGAAAGTATCGTCTTTGCATCCTACACCGAAAAGTCTCCTGTTTGGATCGAAGTCGACCTCTACCGCGTATTCTTCTTCTCCTCAGCCTTTGCTGCATTCTGCACTTAACAACACTTCCCAATCTCTTATAAAGCTGTCGACGGTTTCTAGTGAAGATCCGGCGTATAGGACGAGTACTGAGGAGGATGTTTAAGCTGTGTTTGAGCAGGTCGGATGTCTGGAGTTGATGGACGTTTTGTGGCTGACACTTCTCACTGTGGACTATTTGGACGATCCTTTCACTTTCCTGCCCCCAATGACTCATGATTCGTAATATCCCTTGCACTGATATGATGATTTTGACACCCAAGCATTTTATGTTAAACTACCTACCTTGTTCTCCATATTCCTTCGTCATTCACTTCAAACTTTCAAGTCCCAGTGTCAAGTACTTCGTTCCGTTCCCGTTCCGTATGTGCATATCACTCCTTATCTGACTGCTTCTCACCTTTGCTACAGATGCACCAGCGGAGACGACTGGCTTTGATATTTACTTATGGACGGGACAGGCCGACGTTATTTTGATTCTCCTGGGACTCTTATTGTTATACTACTATGATGTATTCTCTCATTCTTGGCGAGCAGAAGATGTCCCCCGATGTACCTTACTGTATGTACTTGTGCTTCTGAATGCTCATTAATTGCAAAATCAAAGCAAAGTCGTCAAGCGAGGTTGCGCACGGGTTGGGCAGATGAGGTACCATGTGCGTTCTCAGGCCCGCAGATATCAACTAAGAAAGAACTTGCAAGAACGAAGCATATAAGCGTCAAAAGGGAATAAAGACCATCACCAATGTTCTGCGTCATGTGGGCGTGCCGCGCATGAGCGATGGCCATATAAGATCGAAACCCGAAAGGGTCGATTATATTCTTACCTCTTAGAGTTGAAGACTTTGTTTTTTTTTCGCGGATGGAGGCCTGGATTATTTCATTATTACAACGATCAGGAACAAATCCCCTTGCGGTAGCAAGGGCTCTTTGCACTCCCTTTTGAAAACGGGCTCATATAAGCAGAGAACGGAAGTGCATCATATATAATTGGATATAACCGCCGTTTGGTGCAACGGAAGCTATCTGATACTCTTCATCGTGCTATGTTAGATTTGTGTGTGCAAAGTGCGAGGCCTAGGGGAGACATCATATAGAATAGATATAACCGCCGTTTGGTGCAACGGTTCTGAATGATTAGCGGACGGCGCCGCCTCTTGGGCGTGCCGCGGCCGCAGGACGCGAAGCCATGGCGGGGCTATGAGTTCGAAGCCCGAAAGGGTCGGTTATATTCTCACCTCCAAGAGGCGCAGATTTCTTTTTCGCGGACGGAGGCCTGGATTATTTTATTATTACAAGTATCAGGAACAAATAATAATAATTCCTAAAATTCATGTTCATACTTAGCCCCATGGCCACTACCTGGTAATATATTCATTATATCATATTTCTTCTCACTGAGCCTCGACACTTTCAGGTCGATCCACTCTCGTGCCCTCCACCGTATATCATACGCACTCCTCTCGTGATTCATGAATCTTCCAATACCCTTTATATTCCAAGAGACCAGGTTTAAAATGATAAAGGCACTCGGGGCCCAAAACCACGTCGAGGTCCTCATGTCTTTCCTTCCGGATATGGAGCCCTTTGTCGATAAACCTTGTACTGGAGATCAGTGGGTACCTCATTTTATCTCATCTGTTTATATCTAACGTCATATTTATCTTAACAGCAGTCGAAACCTCAACCGATGTGCCATGGTTTTTCAGCCTTTCGGACATGCCAACCGAAGCGACGATCTTCTTTTGGAGTTAGAAACTAAATATTGTGCCCTTCCGATACGCTGGTCATCCTCGTCTTTGCCTCAATGGTACTCTTATTTGCGGAGTACCTTCATATCTCACCATGTGGTTCACTGATATCTTCGAAGAAAGCATAGTTTCAATTGAAGAAGAAGCATATATTGTCTATGATACGGCCGAAGAAGACATAGGCAATACTAGAGATTCAAGGCTATCCACGGCTTCCGCCACGAACACACCAAGTGTACATCCGACCCGAACCCATACTCCGGTCCAATCGCAAACATTTTTGCCAAGGACTATAAGATATGAAGCTCGGGACAGATTACCATCAGCCCCTCGTCTCTCCTCCACGTTGTTTCAATGTGATCGTCCACTCATAGATGAACAACCGCCTTTCAGGACCCCCAGCACGGACATGTCGTTCAATGATCCGCAGCCTTCGTTGATAGGAATGGTTCATGAGTAGGTCGTTCTTTTTTTTTTATTAAGAGAGGAAATTACTTGTAATATTATCTACCAACTCTTCCCAACAGCATCTGGTCATCTGGACTCGGCGCGGTAACTTCTCAACGCCATCGATTCCTGCTGAGTTCCCCAAGAGCTCGATTATCAATAGCCATCGTACGCACGTATCGTGCAGTCTTTGTCCAGTGGAGAAACGGGACTTATCCCTTACTCGTGATTGCATCAACCTCTTCTTCGATACCAGTTTTTCGGGGATGGCAAGCCCCATAGGAATGTAAGTTATGATTTCATCTGCACAACACTTTACTTGCATATCTTCTCTAGGCTAAGTCCTGAGGTTCAGCTCGAGACTCCGAGTATTGAAGACATGGACAAGGACATACCACGCTACCGTCGACTCTATACCTCAGTTGTCACAAGTCCATTCTGCCGCGATTTCTTCGGTACACTATCTACCTCGGCCGCATCCCCTATGGTATATACGTTGTCCAGTCATAATAGTTGTCGTACCCACGTCTCATCTTCCAATCAACCGTGAATCGAACGGGATTTGTCTCTGACACAGGGTAATTTCGCGTTTTCGTACGGGACTGATTCTTCGGAGATGGGAAGCTCCAATGAACTGTTAGTCATTCTTCTCGTTTACACTACAACACTTAAATTTATATAGTTCTTTAGTCGCGGGCTTCGGCAGTTGGATATGCCTTCCCTCCTCTCTGTCAGTTTCAATTCGTTGGGCTCTTCGAATCATTTGGCATCTTCATTTGCATCTGTTACACCGACTGGATCACCTTCGTCTAGCAGATACTTAGCTACGCCGGAATCCACGACCTCCAGCCCTCAATATCCATGGGGCAGACCCGAGACGCCAATTAGGGTGGAAAACAGTCGACCCCCTACGCTCGTATTTCCGATACCTTTTGGCCGTGGTGATAGTTGGCAATTTGATCGAAGGGTTACGTAGATTTGCTGGAAGGCGGAAGAGGACGCAAAGGAAGAACGTGGACTGGGGTCACCGATAGGCTCTGATGGCGAGCCGAACAACCAGTTCACTTACTTTGCACGGCGAGCCATGGATCAGATCGACCATATCGGAGAAGTACCACAGTCCCCACCATCGCCGCGCTTCATCGACCCGTCTTCGTCCCAATTTGTCGTCGCCGAACTCCAGGCTCAGCAGGACAAGATGCGTCGCTTTCAAGAACACCTCCGCCGAGTTGAGAACATCCTATATGGAGGGATCATGGGTAGTGTCTTTGGCACAGTCTGGAGGCTCGAGCAGCAAGCTCGGAGACAGAGGAGGCTGAGGAGGCTGAGGTTCGGGGAGGAGACGAATGGTTCTTCCCGTGGACTATTCAGGCCGTTGCATGTTGCAATCACGGAACCTCATACACCCAAGAATGAGTGGTAGCCACAAATCTTGGAGTTGATGGGGTGTTTTTTTCTGTTTCTGTCTTCCTTCGTCTTTCTTTATTCCTTCTCGGTTTCGTTTCCGTTTCCGTTTCCGTCTTCAAGCAATTATTTGACTGGGACCATTTACATTCTTGGGAGTCTTTATGTTTATGTTTCCTATTTCTTTGACTCGACTTCTTCTCATTCTTTAACCTCCTTCCTATCAACGCTTGGAACTGCTTATGATCCTTCTAACAGGCTCGGCATTCTCCTCATCAAATGGTCTCTTCAACGCGTCAAAGGCTCGGCTCTCGATGTGCATTGAAATCGTCTTCGTTCGGACCGAGGTATCTGTGGAAGAGAGGGTGTGATGGTGTCGTCCGGGCTGCCCTAGGTGTATCAATGTGTCTGGAGGTGGACTCCAGCATCCGGCGCAAGGGTTGAACGGCGATTGTGGGTTGTGGGAGTACGTGCTAAGGAGCGTCCGAGGCGGGCTTTTAGCTGACGAATGTAAGCCTTTCTTCTTCTTCAGATGTCTAACTGTATGCGTACACACCATTGCAGATCAACGCTCGGCGGCGGCTTGGCTCGCCCCGAGTCAAGTTGCCGTCTCGTACTGATACGTTTGCTTTCAGTCTGCCTGTGGTATTTCTTTCTGTTTCGATTTGTAGTCGATGGAAGGGAGGATCGCGTCAAGGATTGCTTAGAGTCCCAGAGAGTCCATGTCCAGATACATCGTAAGTTCCTATCGCTCTCGATTCTTGTGAGATCCATACTGACTCGATTGATAATTAGGACGCATGCTAGGTAAAGGTAAAATGTGACATCTTTGTTCTCTTCTGTGCAGATACCCTGTGGACTACGAGACGTTAATCCATATGCACATTCCAACGATCCTGGCCACCGACGCGCAAACATATAATAGACCATAAAATCAACAATAACCTAGCTGAGTCTAGAAGGATAAGTAACTTCCTATTCTCTTATTCCAATATCGTATTCTTCCAACCCGAACTTCCTTCTTCGTCCAATACCTCATTATACCTCGAACGGATTCTCCCAACCTTTCTTATCCCAAAGCCGTCTTTGGCAAATCCTCTTCCCTCTTTCCTTATACCCATTTCGAAAGCCTCTTATTATTCACTAATTGAATTATCCATCCCAAATCCGCCTTTTGGCCCATCTTCGTTTCTTTCACCAGAGTATCCCGGCGAGTAGAGCAATGGTTTCCGAGTTTAGATAATACAACTGTACTTATTTATTCATATATAGTAATACCGTAATAAACTATTTGAAATCACACTTAGAAGCTTGAAAGGACAGCAGCGGGGATAACTACTTGAAAGAAGCCGCGACGATGGCACGAAGCCTAACGCGCCGAGTCGAACACCCGAAGAACTCCTGGAGCACGTCGAGGTACTTGCTTTCTGACGCTTTCGTCCACAGCTCTGGAATCCTATAATAAAGAGTAGTAATTAGGAACAAAGATTAATGTGGCGCTTTCGAACGCAACTTGAGAATTAGACGTGCCCAGGTAAGTCACTTATATCGAACGCTCAGAACCGAAAAAAAGGTCGAGGGTTTTAAATCCCGTCTACAAACCATTTGCGCGAGGGATATACGAAGGCCTCGGAATTCATTCTGAAAAGGGGTTGGACTCCGATGGAGCCTTGCAGGATCTTCATGCATCGTGCCGGGGATCTTCAGGCCCAATCAAGGAAGAAACGGATAAGTAAGGGGGAATTGGAACTGGAAGAGTTCAAGACAATTATAAGTCGGGAAGGGTAAAGCTAAGGTTAACTATCATACGCACGGGGTTGAGCACATTTGAAGGACGTGTACTCGACCTTGCCAGTGAATTTTAGCCTCAAAGGAATATATATGGGTATACTTATGATATTGAGTGAGAAGGAGGAGACCTGAGGGTTCTGCGTGGGGAGAGAAGGAGAATGAATGACAGCGCCAAGGCCAAGTTCTGCGGCCGAAGCAGGTGACAACGCGACGTGACACGCGTCGCGCGAATGTCATTCTTCCGATCAATTCCAATCTCAGTAATTATAATTTCGCTCAATTCATTTCCACCTCCATATAATCTACTCAATACATTTAAAAATTACCTGATTACATTTACACTAAGATTTGCCCAACAACGATTGTGTCCTCAGAAATCTGTGAGGAAGAAGAGGAGCGCGAAAATGTGTGAGCAGAACTTGAGGGATAGATGATAAGGGAGGGTAGGATAAGATATGCAATAATACATCATGATGCGATAAGTAACGTAGATAATATGTGGATAACGTAATATATGCGTGTTGTTGAGCCGAGCCAGAGTCCATATCTATGCGACGAGCGATGAGTTGAGTTGAGTGAGGGACCAAACCGAGATGGAGAAATGCAAATAAAGCCCTCAGAGAGAGAGCAAGGGGACATCGAATAACTTATTTTGTTCCTGAATCCGATTTATTTGCTGCATTCTCTTAATGACCATGCTTCGGCTTCCAGCTCCCTCCAAAGTCATGCCTGACCATCGCCTGTGCGTGGTCTGGGCCTTGGGCGCCGAAGTTGCCTACACCAGGGGAGAATCCTATGAAAACAATTAAATTTAAATTATAAGCTGGAAAGGGAGGAAACGTACCAGTAACAGGCAAAATCGTTACACTCCCTACACGCAACGGTTTCTTTAGCCCGCGGAGCTCAGGCCATTGGATCCCGTCTTCAATTTGAAGGAAGCGGAATGTGGCATCTGTGAAGATTGCGGGACCTACCAAAATAAAAATAAAAATAAAAATAAAAATCATGTCAGCAAATTGAAAGATACGAACAGGGAGGTGAAAATAAGAAAAAGACCCACCAGTCCACTCCAAAACAGCATCGGCCAAATACTCATTAGGAATGACCTGCAAGGCACCGCCGAGGACGTCCTGTGCCTGTTTGGTCTTGTCGTGGATGCGCTTGATCGTGTCGAGGAGGATGGGGTGCCCTGATGATCAGCGTCAGGATCTGATCAGAAAATCCAAGCACAGCAAAGGGGAAACAATCAAAGCACACGAATGCCAGGCAATGTGCTGAGATGGATATAATGATAGTGTTGAAAAGTGAAAACTTACCTGGGCTGAATGCGATTGTCCATTGGACGAGTTGGACGGGGCGGGACCACCACTGTAAAGAAAAATGAATTATAGTTAATTAGGTGTCTTAATGAAATAACCCTAGGGATATGCACCTGATGCCAGTCTTCTCTATTACCACTACGAAATAAAAATATAAGATAAATCAAACGCGATGAATCCGTTTTATACTCACACATCGGCTTCAACGCCAATGACGGCACCGGGCTGCTCTCCACCGCGGAGTTCGCCCTTGACATCCGGGTCGGATCCCCATTGCGATATGGATTTCAAACATTTTGTGTCTCTGAAGGGGGGTGCATGTTAGTGTGATAACATTAAGGGCAGACGGCGGACGCATACATGTCAGAGTAGACGCCGCCTTCGACGAGAAGGAGAAGGTAGCGGAGGAAGTCGGTTTTCTGTCGCCGTATAAAATGAGTATCATGGTATTTGCAATAGGAGAGAACGCACCATAACGATATGAGGTAAATGGTCCCAAGTCCACTCAATATCAGAGCCTCCAAACTTCTTGCGGACCCATTCATCCGCCTCATCATCATTCATGAAGCGATAGTTGTATCCGTCGTTCAACGCCCTCCAGCTTCTTGTGTTTTTACTGTCGGTCTGGACATCGTTCGTCTGGTAGATTGTTTTGGGACGCGCGGGGAGTTTGGTGTTGGGGTCGGTGGAGAGGTATAGCTCGAGCTGCTTCATTAAGCGAAGTTTGAGACCTGCAGGGAAGGCGGTGTCGATGAAGCCTTCGAGGGAGGCTTCATAGTAGGGTAAGGAGGTCGAGCCGATTTTGTAGGAAT
Organism: Sphaerobolus stellatus SS14; assembly: GCA_000827215.1. NCBI lineage: Eukaryota > Fungi > Basidiomycota > Agaricomycetes > Geastrales > Sphaerobolaceae > Sphaerobolus > Sphaerobolus stellatus. The sequence goes on along the minus strand of KN837111.1, from coordinate 941,356 downwards.
TATCGGCGTCCAGGCCGAGGTTCGAGAGGGGCGTGGCCGTGCTCACTGGGAGCTCTGGGTCGGCGGTTGGGGTAGGCTCTGCGAGGGGGAGGTGGTTGAGTTTGTCGACAGTTTCTTTGGCGACATCGGAGGGGAGGAAGCGGTCGTGGAGCTGGTGTCGCCAGGATATGAGAGCCACGAAGGTTATTCCAACAAGGACGGCGAAGAGGATGCGACGGCCCTTTAGCCTTGAGCGCGGGATGGGGTGGGTGTGGATAGGAAGATGCATGTCGTCTGTGGCAGGCATAGTGGCGAGACAATATGGTGAAAGAGTGTATGGACTGCGGACGACGGGATTACGGGGTGTTTTGTTCAGACGAAAGTGCTAACTGACGCTGAGGCCTTAACATCACGGATAGCATCAGTGGAGTCCATAGCATCCTGGCTTATCCCCTATCTATTCCTGTTCAGAGCTGTCTTATTTAAAGGACTCCCTGCCGTTAGCTCGTGGCGTCACTCAATTTTGAGCGGGGCTATTTCTATTAATAGCGGTCCTATTTTGCTGCGTGGCCGTCTCTTCGCATTGCTAGGGCGACCGAACTTGCCATTACCGTCAGTACAGCTTCTATTCTACACTCTTCAAAAAAAAAATCTGAATTTCACCTCAACCCGTACAGCACGCGATATATACAGCGCGAATCAGGTCGCCACAGGAACATACTCTGCGCACTCAACAACGATAGTTCTAGAACATATCCCAAAATAATCTCCATCGTCTAATCTAACCCTCACGAACGTGCCGAACTCACCTCCCATTTTCTTCGAACATACGTAACCAGCCAAAGTTATTTCTATACCTCCTTCGTACCCCCGTAATCTCTAGCGCACTAAGGCCGCAGTTCTACTCCACAGTACCGCTTCTCAAAATCCCCTCCTGTACAATCCCCTCCATTCCCCACCTCCCATTCTCACCCGTCCATTCAACCGTGTCCACCCTAGCGGGTAACCCAATGCTCACTTTCCCATGGACTGAAACCCTCGCTTCGCCCACCAAATCAGATACTAAGCTCGCTAACAACTCCTCCCCTATCTAGGCAACCCCTATCGTCTCGACTTTCCTTCACCCAACCTGCGCCCATCCAGACATTTTAGGCCGACATATTCGCTCGTCCAATACCACAGCGGACATCACTGGGTAATCTGATTCCCCTCATTCGCTATTATTGTGACAGACGATTTGCAAGCCAACACGAATTTATAAATAACTAATAAGTCTACATTTATATCGATGTCGAAGGCCCAATTGATAGGGAGGGAAAGGGAAAGGTCGGATCCAGGCGCAGTGTACTCCACCCACCCGACTTTTGTTTTGCCTTTCCTAACTCGCATCGGAGCGTATTACCTCCAGCGCATTCTCTACAGTAGCCGAGGGGTCAATGTCTCCATCACTAGGAATTACTGCAATCTGAGAGGCCTTTCATGACGTCCTCCGATATGAATGAGCGAGCAGAAGGTCTAGTCTTTTAAATTTTACTATGTATGTAGGTCCTGCTGTTATCTTAACAAGGGGTCAATGCCACTATCGACCATCAATTGTAGGAATTAGTGAATTCTGAGAGGCTTTAAATGAGGCTTTTTAAGTTGATCGGGTCTAGGCTTTTAAGATTTACTGCGCAAGGGCCTACAAGTTGATGAGAGAGGAAGTATAGATTAGAACATGTTTATTCATGAGAAATATAATATTATTAATAGCTTGAGAGTCTTTCGTCCGTCTGGACAGCACGGAACGCTAATTAAGGAACTCTTTGGACACTCAGACATTGTGATATGGACCTGGCGTTTATGGAAAATCCGGAAATTGACCCTATTGCTATATACGGGGCAATAAAAGCGAGTTTATCTGAATTCGGACAGCTTGTACTAGATATTTCCAGACACACGACATACCAAATAGGAAAGATCCGCAGGAGCCTCTTGGGGAGCCGTGATCCCGGGTCTTGGTTCATTCGCGTTCGTCCTGCGCCTATTCCCCTCTTTCATTCCTTTTTATAACTGTTAAATTCAGTCAATTAAATTCAATCGATAGAAGAACTTTGATGCAGAAAGGTAACAATCTTTGATTTGATTAACGCTTACTGACGCGCCGACGAAGCCCGTTTCTTGTTACTCTTGACCGATACATACGAAATTATGCGGAGACTTGAATATCGGTGCTCGGACTCACTCAGACTCGGAGGTTCATAATAATACAATAGGAACTTGAAAGCCATCCCTCGGTCGTCGTCACGGTCTTTCTCTCAACATGCGGCAGAAATACTCACAAAAATCTCCGAGAATAATCATTGTCCATTGCCTGGGCCTAAATCTTCAATGAACACTGTGCTCTATCACATCGCAGATTTATTGGTTTATGAAGATATACATAAACCTTGTGTATGCGGATCCTTCCAATATTTTTACGCCGGTAGATGATTATGGTAATAAAATAGCCATCGGCTCCGGCAATGCTTCAGTGCATAAGATATAATAGCAAAGAACTGGGAATGCGTATCCATCGAATCAGCTTTGAATGCGAGGAAGATGCTGGTAATTATTTAACGTGGGAGCAGACAGATACCTCTGAGTCTGCAATGTTATTCTTGGAGTATAGTACTTTCAGATAGCTTTTGCTATGATAGAAGCGTTATATGAGATCCGCTTCCCTCGGTCCGAATAAGCGATTAGTACACATACATCATTCACTACACCGACAGCGGTGAAATGCCATTGCATGTCATTGGAAATTCGTTGTAATTTGTAAGTAGCTGAAATGGAATTTACACAAGAGGATGGTTAACACCGAGGAAGTTGAGATTGTAAGGCACTAAGGCACTCAGAGAAAGAAATACATTGTACATATGCATACATTCGAGAGCAAAGAGTCAATTCAGAACATAGATTCTTTGATAATCGTTAAGATCTGACTTGTGAATTACAGTTAATGCCCATTCTTGGGCAGATTTCGCGTGTTGAGTCCTGGTGGGTGGAGGCGATGTATTTAATAACCCCTCAATCCGACATTTCCGAGCCAGAGACCATGGAAAATGAGTCCGACGACAGCTCCCATACTTAATAGGTAGCTCACACCATGGAGCATCCCAAAGCGTTTGTTAAGAGCTTTCATCTCGTCCGAAACCTACATATAATCATAAATAATCAGTATCAACCCGCAAACAATAATCATCAGAGATGTAACTCACCCCCGAATCATTATAGTTCTTCCCCTCTGCCTTCTCAAGCCTTTGTCTTTTAAACATCGTCTTGCTAGTAAGCGGCCCGACGACCCAGTCATTCGTGCCTTGGGTGACCAAGACGGTCGCGAGAGCCCACGCTTGTGCGACGTCGGCAATGACGGGGTTGTACCAGTTGGAGACGACGTCGGGGTGGGAGAGCGTCCAGAGGATAAGGAGAATAGACGAGAGGATTTGGGAGGTACTGAAGAAGACGGGGAAGGTGCGGTGCTGGAGGGCGCCGAATTGTTGGCGGGCTGGGAGTGAGGCCTTTAAGTGCATGATAAGGATGGAAGTGGGGACTGTAGCTTACGCAGCGCACGATAGGCAATGACGCCGCCGATGAAGTTGACCCATATCGACATGCCGAAGAGGAAGGAGAAGCCTAGGTGGTAGAGGCCATCCGCGGAGATGAGGTCAACTAGACCAGAGAAGGAAAGGCGTTCGTAGCGGTAAGACATGATAATCGTATTCTAGCAATTAATGCTGGTTATCTAGAGTGTAGACGTGGTGATTAAGAGACGGTAGAGGACGGGGTGGGTGAGGTCAATGCTTGGGAACGCAACGAGGCGCGGGTCAATTAGCGATGCGTCATTCATTGGCAAGAGCATTAGACGCGTGTCACCAAGGTGTTGGAGTGTATGTCTCCTCCACCCCCACCGTCACAACAATGTTAACTCGCTCAGAATACAGTACGTACCATTGTCGGGTACTGTATCGTTCGAAATATAAACTTGAGTCCTGGTTGCGAGTGTTCTTTAGATCGCGATATCAATACTTTCTCCCGATCCGTTGTTCCAAGGTATTTCTTCTGTGGTTTCTTAAAAGGCTTTGTACCTGATACGAAAGAATTATAATGGAACATGATATTGAGGCTATCTTGTTATGTTAGCTCGGTTCCACCATCATAGCATCCGAACGCCAGGTGGAATCGTCCTAGCGGTTGAAAACGTGTGCAATCACCACTGTTGGAGTCTAGATCTAGTTAAATAGAGAAGATCTTCGGGATAGATTCGCATTTGCGTTATGCGATGAGTGGTACGTTCAATATTTCCTTTGCCTTTGCCTACTCCTCCGTTCCTAACTTCCCGTTCCTGCCCTTCCCGTAGGTCTAACTGCCGACGCACCATGATCAGCTACGCGCGTGTTACCGCTCAAAACCATACATCGCACATGACGAACAACTCAAGGTTGAGTCTGTAACGCAGGTGGTGTGCGGCCTTGCGCTGAGGTTTGGTGAGAGTGTGTAAGACGAGGATGCGACGATGACGAGTGCCCTGAAGTGTAATATCTGCGATAATAACCCTGATTTGATTCATTTCTTTGGTGTTGCGTGGGATTGACGAACTTGAACTATCAGCAGGTTTATCTCGAGTTGACTGACCTTGTAGTGGCAGGTTCCATACAAATCCTTCTGGTATCTTTATAGAGTTGCAAGGCGGCGCAAGGCTCGTTCTTTTTGCTCGTAATGCAGAAATATGTCAAGAAGTCCTTTGCCTATTCAATGCCCTCACAAGAGGCTTAGAGTCACTGTCCCTTACGCGCCCTTAAGGTTAGGGAGGGGAAGCTCCATCAACGCAACGCGCAGGTATGTTACGAATTCCCGAAGTTTCCGTATTCCTATCTACCCTACCGTTCCGTACTTACGCCTAATTTCCATTCGAGATCACACGTGAAGGCTTCGAGATTTCTTTCCACGACACAACTGATATCACCGTCTTACATATTGGTATGATGGTAATGCGCAAAGTTATATATGCAATTGAAAACCCAGGTTGTTGCAGACGATGTTGCACTGGACATGCCTGCAGATTGTTTCCATCGACCCGGCGTTCAGGTCTGAAAGCGAATCATGCCTATTTTCGTCACGCTCAAGCCTCAGATTCGGCGAGCGAGGCCAAGATGCTAGTTCCCCGAATAACCGGGGATAGAACGTGTAGAGTTCCTCATGGTGATTTCAATATGGGTAGGTATACTCTTCAAAATTGAAAGAGATACACGAGTCCCATAATTTAGTCGATTCCTTCTGCCATCCTCTTGGTGGATTTGCAGATGTTATATCGAAAAAAATTAATCATATTATTATTATTAGCCGTTGTTCTGTATAGTATAAATCGAGCTTGCTTGAGTAGATTTTAATGAAGGATTCACGTTGAGCGCAGTACTCAGTCGTCAAAGCAGCCACTGATTGAAGATTAAATGCAATGTATAAACGGGAGAATCCGGGTTTATTTAAAAAAGATCACCACTCAGATAAGCTGTGTTAGTCATAATATTACAAGGTATATACATATATGGCGGAGAGCACGAGAGTGGATCGACCCGAAGTTGTCGAGGCTCAATGAGAAGAAATATGATATAATGAATATATTACCAGGAGGTAGTGGCCATAGGGCATGGTAAGTATGAACATGAACTTTTGGAATTATTATTATGTGTTCCTAATCCTTGTAATAGTAAAATAATCCACGCCTCCGTCCGCAAAAAAAACAAAGTCTGCGCCTCCGAGAGGTGAGAATATAACCGACCCTTTCGGGTTTCCATCTCATGGCCATCGCCAGGCCTCGCATTCGCGGCACACCTAAAGAAGCGCCGTCCGCCAATCCATCCGAACCGTTGCGCCAAACGGCGGTTACATCTATACTATATGATGATTGTTCCTCAAAGTCAAGAAATGGAGGAACAGGTTTAACACCACGGAGTCGTGGTCAGAGTTTCCGATACAGAATGTTTTCTTTAACATCTAGACAGAATGCATGGTACTATCATCTGCTTTCTTTTCGTGTGCAACAAAGCTTGTGTCAGGTTCCGCTGCAATTCATTTTACAAAGATACATAAAAGAGTAAAACGAAATAGAAAGAATACGGAGAAGAGCTTGATATGAAAATACATAGGAATGGGTTATGAAGATGGGAAGGATGGATCTCAATATTAATACATGCGGGGTATCGGGCGAGTCAAAGGGGAATAATCCTGTGCGATTTGAAAAGCATTGGATATGACGCGGCGAGTTGTCCAGGTCCAATATAATAGTGTCCAAGAATAAGCCAATCAAAAGTCATTGTCGCTTTTTGATCAGTCTGCGTCTATGAAGATGGGCTTGTCGGCTGAGCCACGCTCGTCGTCTGGGGCTGGACGGGAAGAGGAGGCAGAGGCCACGCCCCTTTTCGGCTTCTTATAAGGCCCTCCTGGCTCAATTGGCTTCTTCCCGACCAACATCGTTTTCGCGAGAGGTTTAGAAGACGACGACTTCTTGCTGAGGGGCGGTTGGACTGCGATGGGTGGAATGAGTCAGCGAAGGAGTTTGATGTGGCTCAATAGCCAGGCATAGTGAGGAAGAATAAGAGGGATAGCGTACCAGGATGAGCTGCAGAGGCTTGAGTTAGATGTGGTTGGATGGAAAACAACAATGTGACACACCTTCCGTACTGGTCTTGGGCTTGACGCTGGTCAATCAAGAATAAGCGGTAGAACGTGACCTTTACTGTAGAGAATACGTACGAGTGATATGAATGATGCGCAATATCCAAGAGAGGCTCGAAAACACGATGGACCCACAATCGCAACCCTTTAAACCCAAGTGCATAGAAGGTCTCGGCGACAACAACTTCAAATAAGTCTGCGAAGATCTTATTTGACATGGGCAATGTATCCCATTTTGGAGCACCTATTGGACGAACAAGGATCGAAGCAAGCTTGATTTTATGCGAAAGGTATGCAAAGGTGAGGTTACATGTTAGTGCTTGTAGGATGGTCTTTTCACGCAAAATCGTTAATATAGCATCAAGATAGGAGGATAGGAAAACGGACCCGATATGGTCCATCATCAAGTTCCGGATATTTTTCGTCGATCTCCGCTGCCATCGCTAGCGCGACCAAGCTGGACGAAATCAAATGAAATGTTGGATAATGCACAGTTATCAGAAGTTTTATACGCGTCATACCTGTCGCCAGCCCACTCAGTTTCCTCGTTTCTCTGTTTCGCCTCGGGGGTGTCCCAGCTGCCTATCCTCGACCAGATTGTATCTTCTAATTCGGGGACAGGAGGGTTGTATTCGGGATTATGCCGAATGTACAA
>KN837111.1:911823-923858 GCA_000827215.1 Sphaerobolus stellatus SS14 | reverse complement strand
ACATTAGTCCAATGGACATCACCGGGTTTTTAGTGGGTATGAAGGTTTGGCAGCCACCCTAGGCAATTGCCAACCTTGAGTCCCACACAACAGCTGAATATATTGGCCTAGTGCGTAACTAGCATTTTCCCGGTTTGGAGAATTATGCCCCCTATGCTTCCTATGTCTTCTCTTTATGCCTTTCCCTTAAAACCACTGGCGAATACCAGTCCTAAAAGCAGAATCTATAAGAGTGGCTATGCTACTTGCTACTGATTTGTTATTGCTCCATTAAAAAAAAAAAAAAGAAAAAAAAAGAGTGGCCATAAAATTTTGGTTCACCGAAGACCGACTTATCTTCGAAAGCGGGACAACCCGAACGGGAATGTTCTAGCGCCCGACATTCGTGACTCAACTCTTCCTCGCTTACGTCGTACCTATCACCCAGCCACGCTGCCTCCTCCTTTCTCTGCTTAGCCTGCGGGGAATCCCAATGGCTTATTCTCATCCAAGCTTCGTCATTTAACTCGGGAAGGGGGGCTGATAATAGAGATTATGCTGGATATATCTTGTTACCGCCTGTGTCATCTCTTGATGAGGGTCATTCATTTCGTACATGTGTAATTTACTCGTATAAATTACACATGTACGAAATGAATGACCCTCATCAAGAGATGACACAGGCGGTAACAAGATATATCCAGCATAATCTCTATTATCAGCGCCCCCCTCCCGAGTTAGATGACGAAGCCTAGATGAGAATAAGCCATTGGGATTCCCCGCCGGCTAAGCAGAGAAATGAGGAAGCAGAATGGCTAGGTGATAGGTACGACGCGTATAAACCTTCGGATATTGATTTGATTTCATCTAGTTTGATCACTCCCGTGATGACATTAGCTCTCGATGCTAAATTTCCAGACCTCGACGATAGGCCGCACTAAGTCCGTCTTCTTTCTATTATACTATCTTGATCCAATGGTAATGATTTTCTATTACCTATATGAAAAGAAAATTCCGAGTGTCCTCACTTGCAACCGTACATTCGCATACCTGGCTCATAAACTTGACATTGCGCGCAAACTCATTCGTCCAAAACATGCGCCAACATGGGACACCTTGCCCATGGAGAATAAGCTCTTTGTGGACCTCTTTCGAGTCGTTATTACCGAGATGTACAATATGCATGGATTTGAAAGGTTCACAATATGGATCCACCATGTATTCAATCCGCTTATAGACATCGCGCACGAAGCGTATTATGCGTACGTACATTCTCTGAAGTTAATGCTATAGCTTATCCTCGATTTAGATTTTTTAACAAAGATCAATACAAAACCCATTGTTGGTAGTAGCAATAAAGGTATGCCAACGTGTCGTTGTTTTCCAACAATCACATCTAACTCAACCTTTAGTAGCTCAGTCCGGTATGTTATCCTTTTCGCATCCTCCTTCAGAGCTCCTGCACGCTATACACGCTGTGTCTGTCTGCCAATGCGCGTCCACCTTCTCCCTAAACTGTCTGCTAACCCGTACCAGTTGTTGTCGACTCTCCCAGCCGTAAGAAAGTATCATCTCCGCATCCTACACCGAAACGCCTCCTGCTTGGATCGAATTCAACCTCTACCGTGTATCCTTCTTCTCCTCAGCCTTTGCTGCATTCCGCACTTAACGACACTTCCCAATCTCTTATAACGCTGTCGACGGTTTCTAGCGAAGATCCGGTCTGTAGGATGAGTACTGAAGAGGATGTTTAAGCTGGGTTTGAGCAGGTCGGATTTCTGAAGTTGATGGACGTTTTGTGGCTAACACTCCTCACTGTGGACTCTTTTTTGGACGATCCTTTCACTTTCCTGCCCCACCTTCTTGTTCTCCCTATTCCTTCGTGATTCTCTTTAAATTCTCAAGTCCCAGTGTCAAGTACCTCGATCCGTTCCCGTTCCGTATGTGCATATCACTCCTTATCCGACTGCTTCTCACCTTTCCTACAGATGCACCAGCGGAGACGACTGGCTTTGATGTTTACTTATGGACGGGACAGGCTGACGTTACTTCGATAATCCTGGGACTCTTGTTGTTGTACTACTATGGTGTATTCCCTCATTCTTGGCGAGCAGAAGATGTTCCTGATGTACCTTACTGTATGTATTTGCGCTGAATGCTCATTAATTGCAAAATCAAAGCAAAGTTGTCAAGCGAGTTGCATAGATGAGGTACAATGTGCGTTCTCAGGCCCGCAGGTATCAGCTAAGAAAGAATGAAGCAAGAATGAAGCATGTAAGCGTCAAAAGGGAACAAAGGCCATCATTTCATCTTTCAAATGTCATAATCATGTACCGTATTCTGAGCGAGTTAGAATCATTGTTGTAAGAGGAAGATGGAGGAGGCACCATATGTTCCAACGACTTGGCTACACACGTCTAATGCTTCATGACGCGTCGCGCATTGAGCCGTGCCTCCCAAGCATTCACATTAACCTAACCCACCTCTACCGTCTCTTAACCACGACACAACTTCTTCACCAATTTCAACGCGTTTATACCGTCCACAATGAGCAATGGTCTTCACCAAAGGATAACTGAAGCGATTACGTTGTACATAGGAGTGTAAACTCTTCGTAATTGCAAGAGCTGTGTCAATGGATCGTGCCAAGTGTCTGATAATGCGTAAGACGGACGGTAAAGAAAGTGTCTTTGAAGACCTTTTTGCTGCAGAGGCAGAGTCTTTGTCTATTTCGAAACGTTCGTCTCTCGGAGTTTCATTCTCGGATTCATTTAAGAACTATTTCCTGCCATTGTGTTCCGTGGCAAGCTTTGTCCTGGTATCAGGATACCCAGTATCCACGAACATCCTCCAGACGGCGAGAAGACTATCATATTTCTTCTGCGACGTTTCCAACATTTGAATATGCATTTCTTGAGATTATCAGAACGGAGCTCTTTCGACTCATTACGTTCAAACGACAAAATGCCCTGTACAGAAGACAGCACCTCAATAGTGTTCGCGCCATCTTCAACTTTAATCCGTAGCTTCGGAATGTGATTGAGAGTCTTCCAAAACTCTCGGGAATCTTCGTAAAATCGACGTAGAGGGTGAGCCAACGTTTCGGACGTATATTTGATAATGATATGGAGTAAGGCTTGAGCAGCGAAATCTATGCAGATCTGGGCTGAATCATTGTGTGAACTCTTTCTAATATCTATGAGTAAAGTTAATACTAAACGAAATGGAATAAACAAGCATTCAACTCACCCTTGTATTTGACTCTATCAGGCTCTCATACAAATTCACATGTTTTATCAAGTACTTTGCGTAGTTTGACATCCTGGCTGGAATGGGCCATGTTGAGCCATCCTAATGACTAAATCAATGGCCTCGTCGTCAACTGGGTATACTTCAAGTGCACATACAGTAATGTTGCCCCAGAACGGACGGGTTGCAATTATGAAAGCGGCCGCTTGTAAGTTTCATTGTGGCCGGCTAAAGAGCGTCGATCCGTAAGTATAAGTTTGTATAGTTTGAATTGAGGGAAATATCCAGCGGCATCTAAGATGGCACGAAGTGAATCATGCACACTTTCAGTAATCTGAATAAAGGATCAGTTGTTTTCTCTATCTGAGAAATTCAATCAAATACCATTCAGTCCCTATAATAACTCAATACAAAAGAGAGACGAGTTGCGCCGTAGTCGTAGTATCGTGGTGGTGGCAGATTGGGGTTGTGACACTGAGTGGTTGTGGACTGATGAACTACGGTCGGGGAGATAAAACACATGCTGCGAATCCATGGTGATGATGCCAGACACTTTGATGAGCTTGGTGAAGGATAGACCTGCTCAATTTGATCAACTGGAAGACAACAAGTAAGCTATGTAAGACGTACAGTCGAAGAAAGCGAAATGAATCAAGCGCACGCGTGATAGTGTTACTGTAATGATAATAGCATAAAAGCACTTTCAGGTGCTTCCTGTTTCTCCAACGATACGCCAGCAAAATGGTACAAAATAGAACAGGGTGCTTTCGTTGTTGCAATAGTTACATCTACAGATAACACGTTAATTATAATGTATCCATTTCGATATTGCGACTCACTTGCAGTGGGGCTACATTCAAGTTGCTTGGACCGAGCATGCTAATACTTAGTTGTGACGTGCCGAAAGTCGCCACGAGCTTCAATTGATAGTTTCAACTAGAAGTTGGCGCGTAGTTTACCACTATCAGGTCTATATCAGTATCTAAAGGATATAATAACACATGCATAAACTTATCGATGAAATAAATTTACTGTCAATGTACAAAATGTAGTAAACCTTCATTAAACAAGCTTGTCGGCTCCAAAGCTTAGCCCTAGTTTCTTAATGAGAACATGCGCCACGTAGCGAAATTGGAGGCGAACTTGAAGGTTAAGGGAATGCATGATGGCCAACAGTCACAAATGTCCATACAGAAGACTGAGTGATTGAATATCTCCGTTGCGGAATTTGAGAACGAAGTTCGGCAAGCATCAAGGAGTAGATTCTTCGAGTTTCGTTAAAAAGTTGACAAAAGCACCCTCATAACTGAACAACCCCGAGGTCGCGATCTTGCTAGTGAAGGGAACGTCGATAACCCTCAATCCTAGGACTTTGTAAAGTTCTAGTAGCGGTAAGGCATGTCGATAGCGATGTTGCTTCACTGGGATACATAAATGGTAGAAGTTTGTATAGGTATATGGAGCCATTGGATAAGTCATTAGGGATACAACGAGGTGAATACTGAATGACGCATCGAGCACTTGACAATGGGGAAGAGATACAAACGCGAGTGGACCCACAGACACCCCCAGACGCGCTCTATCCTTGGACATGGTCAAGCTCACCCCCGAGCTAATAGTGCAATCTCCCTCGTTCATAAACCCTATAAAAGAGCGAGAGCTTGACTTAAGAGGTGCGCACCATACGACATGCTACCTCGTTTCCTCCCTGGGCTTACCCTTTTTCTCCTCGCCTCGCATAACACACAGGTCACAAAATCCCTGCTATCGAAAACTTGGGTGTTACCAAGGTTCGAATTTATCTCAATTCCTCACTATATCCAAACTTACTATATCTATTCTTTGCTGTACGCGATTTCAGGATCAAAATGACACGATAGACCTAACAGACAATTCCATCGCAGCCCTCGCCAATCTCCCTCTCTTAAAACGTCTACGCACTCTCCTGCTCGCCAATAACCGCATCATTACTATCTCCCCATCCCTACACCTCTCTGCTCCGAACTTAACAACCATCATCCTCACAAATAACACTATTACCGAGCTAGGAGACTTGGAGCCACTACGAGAATTACGATCGTTGCAATACCTAAGTCTGTTAGGCAATCCAGTACGGGAACGCAAATACTATCGTGAATGGATTGTATGGCGGCTGAAATCTTTGAGAGTACTTGACTTCCAGAGGATTAGGGATAAGGTGGGTGTAGATCGTGTGCACTGCAGTGCTGAACAATTCCGTACTTACAATGATGTTCTTCATCGCTATAGGAACGAACAACAGCAAAATCTCTTTTCTTAACGCAAGACGACCTCCCAACAGCATTGGCGACGACGATCCAAAACACTGTAACATCAGGAGCGGCGAAGCCACCAGTGTCTATTGACGAGCCCAAGCCCGCAGGATCGGGTAGAGCAGGACGCTTAATGACGGCGGAAGAAAAGGAGCGTGTCAAGGCTGCTATTGCTAATGCTACTAGTGTCGAAGAGGTTAATAGGTTGGAGCGAAGTTTGAAGGAAGGTTGGATGCCTAATGCGTGACCCAGGTCGTGTCAAAGGACTGTCAGTGGTACTCGTTGTTTGTAATTTTGTGCATGATTATTTGCTTATTTGAATAGTACTTATTACTTGTGGAAAACTATTCAGTTTAATGCGCCATCACACATTCAACAACCTAGAAACTTTGGATGCTCTGGGAAAAGCCGGCTCGGTGTACTGCAGCGGTCTTCACTTGAACAGCGGTAGAACTAGTACTTATTCTCTTGAACGAAATAGGCGGGAGAGTCGGGCCTATAGAAGAAATTACAAGTACACGATGAGAAAGCGAATCTTTCCCATTTCGAAGATATTTGCCCAGTCATTACTTTCCTTAAACAAGTAATGGATGGCTTCGAGAGCAAAAACTTTCCCTAATAGGAACGGGATGGTGAAAGCAACACCTCCTCGGCAATACCTTGATCGGTAGTGCAACACGTAAAGGTACTGGTACACAGCGGCCCTTCATGAGGATAACGAGCAAATTTCACTTGAATCTTGACCGAAGATACCCAACTTGGTGCTCATATTCTCGCAGCCAACCATCGATGAAGCATTGGAAAGTAAAATCCGAACAGGAAGAGGCTCAACCCGACAACATGGTTACACTGTGAAAGCTTTGGGCCCCAACGTTATCTTCATTGAGCAGAATTCTTTGATGATTTTTCTCCCGTAAGACCACCATAAGCATTTGGGGTGTGAGATCTCCAGATTATTGGCAGTTAATGGTCATTAGTAGCGCGGGTACTCTTTAGAAAAGTAACAAAAGGGAACTAGTATCAATGAATTCTCCTCTCTCTAACGGCCTCACCTGCCGGGTCGAGTCGAGGTTAAGTTCTTCTTATCAGAGGGCAGTGCATGGCGGTGAATGGGACTACACAATACATGATTTAGAATATTGATATTCTTTTGGAGACGATGGATTTGTACATCATTGGCATACGACGTTTCATGGATACGGATGAGATGTGTGGCAGAAGGATGAATGGTTAAACCGGGGAGTGCTTGTCATTAAACTCTGTCTCCCTGCGTCGTTGAGTATACTAGGTTGACTTAATATCCTCAAAGGTTACAGTAAAGACTTATTATTTGCAAGTTAGCTATGAACCTGATGGCAGGAATTGAACGGATGTCCTTGGGTAGAGTTTAGGTTCCCTTACGCAAAGCGATAGTTTGAATAATTTCCTTAAGAATTCATCTTTCCTATACAGGACCACCTTACTTTATAAGTTTGAGGGGCGATATCTGGATACGAACGATCCACAGCTTGAGTGTGCCCAATTGACAGTATAAGCAATGCCTGGGAATCTGTTCAGAACTTCTATGCTCAAGTGATACAACGAGCTTTCTATAATATTATTAATATTTCGGCCTTTGTAAAAATTTTTTGCAAGATTGCAATTGAGGCGCAATATCAGTTTTTATCTACGTACCACTCATAATATTTTGCAGCAGTCTAAAGCTACTAAAAGGCATCTTGGATGGCGTTGGCAAAATGATGCGACGTCACTTTTCACGTCATCTTTCATTGAATGAATTTTAGCACCAACGTTTCGAAGTCTTCTACCAAGCTGGATGGAGACGAAGGCGAAATATTGCGTCAAGGATGTTCGACATGAAAAACCCATACAATGTCTCAGTCTCGTGCCAATTCCAGCCTATCGACTTCAGCCAGAAAGCAAAGTAATCCAAAAGAGTACCTTTGAATTGAGATTGCGAGTTCTCCTTCTCATGCTAACGTGAATGCGACCAATAACACGACTCACAACTATCACGCCATCGGACGCAATCAGCAATCCATCCCGTCCAAGAACTCTATGTCTCGAGTCTCGACTGTCAAGAGCTATAAAAAGCTAGTATGAGAGAAATGGCAAGATTATAACCCTACTCCACTCACGTTGATCCCCCCCACATCGAACTTATTAGCAAAATGTCTGTTCACAAGTCTTTCGCCGGTGCAAACGATGAGTATGTCAAAGACTTCAACGAGAGGAAGCTCGGCGGATTGGCATTACCCCCAGGCAAGAAGGTGGGAATTAACAGAGCTACTCTGAAGTCGTTTTGACGTCGTCTTCTACAGTTGGTCGTTGGTATGTTTTGCAAACGGAGCGCCCGTATATCCGACCGCAGTGACTGACCTCTTGGAGTAATTTTTAGTGACATGCATGGATGCTCGTCTTGAGTACGTTTTCCCTTTTTGCTTTGAGTTTTTTTTTTTCCGTTTTCTTACCCATTTTCCAGCCCAGCCGCATCTCTTGGAATTCGTGAAGGCGATGCCCATGTAATTCGCAATGCTGGCGGCAGAGCGTATGTACCACCCACAGAAGAATATTCAAATATTTCTAATATAATCTGAAAACCCTTTAGACCCGATGCCCTGCGATCGATTCTCATCTCCCAACACCTCCTCGGAACGACAGAAATCGCCGTCTTCCACCACACAGATTGCGGAATGCTGACATTCACCACTGATCAACTTCAATCAATATTAAAGGCGAACATTTTAATTTTCGTTCTAAATTTCAAGTTGATATCTGACTGGGTTTGCGTATATTAGGACAAGCACCCTGAACATGCAAAGGAGATCAACGAAATTGATTTCTTGGCTTTCCCCCAGCTCGACGAAAACGTCAAGGAAGACGTCGCGTTCTTGAAGAATCACCCATTGCTTGTCGATAATGAGCATATTACTGGATGGGTTTACGAAGTGGAAACCGGAAAGGTTAGGAATTCTAATATATGTACGAAGCGGTCTGTACTAACGTTCATCGCAGGTCCGCCAGGTTGTCTAATGTCGTTGAAGGGCTACCAACGTTATCCCCTTTGTATGATGAGCTGGATATCCCTTGTAATTGTATTGTTGGATAGGATTACGTCAAAATAAATTGTGTATCATTATATGTCATGATTATGTTGATATAAACACTGATTGCCCGTAACGTAGACTCATAGACCCAAAGTAATCAGCGAAGATCCATCCTAGAGAATGGTTCAACTCACTTGAATTACATTAGAGGCATAGTGCTTGGAAATTCTCAATAACGTATTTATACTGACAACTTCTTCGAAACCTACTCGAAACCTACTCATGAGGGGGGATCCATGGGGTATTAAGCCGTCAACGGCGTTTAGTTTAGGGTTATAATATTCGCTTCGCATTTATGCAATTGCGAAAGGTCCTGGGTTCAATTGCCAAAATGTCCATTAGCTTTTACAAAATTTTCCCCAGAGTTTGCTTGGGTATATCTTTTTGTTTAGAAGAGCACTTTATAGCTAAAGGTTTGAAGAAATAGGCGACAAGTCATAGCTAACGGCGTCCCACTACTACTAAGAGGGGGAGATTGCAGACATGGATGCGACGGGCTTTAGGGAGATCAAGATATTCACTAGTAGCAGATTCTGACAGCGAGCGAAGACTCTAGAGCTACTAGGAGGTTGGTTAGGTGGTTGCTTGATTGCTGGCTGTCTGTCCAAGCCAGTCTGTATGCCTATTTGTTTGAGGGGGAACAACCCTTGTTTGTTTTTCTTTCATGTAGCTAGACGAGATTGGTTGTTCTTTGTGTTGATTGCAGGCCGTTCGTTCTTACTCACATGCGTGGGGAGGGGATTTTTTTCCTTTTAACCCAACGGCCTTGGGGTTTTGAACTTTTTTGGGGGTTTCTGAAGGCCTTGTGGAATTTCAGTAAGTGGAGAAGAAGAATGCGATGTGTTACCGAACTTCCAAGTATTGAGATCGCTTACTTTAATTCAAGTGTAGAATTTCCAGGACCCATTTGGAACTGCGAACACGGAGATACCGAGCTTTAGAGATATCCAGCGGATTCTGACGGACATCGCATGCAGTGATGTGAGCTTGGAAGAAAAATACATCTCGTGCACTACGGTACCTTGGAGTCTCGACACTTTGAATCGTTGTTTATTTAACGAAATATAAAGAAACTTTTCTAAGCATTTGCATGAAGACAAGCGATACACCAGTAATATTATCTATGGTCCAGCGAGCCCAGAGGAAAAGATACTGGACGTTCTGGGAATTGAACCCAGGACCTTTCGCAGTCACGTACATGCGAAGCGAATATTATACCCCTAAACTAAACGCCCTTAATATATATTTTCTATAACGTCCCATAATACGCCGTGAATGCGAGTGCACTTGCGAGCGGAGGGAGGCATGATAATATCATCTCAATCTTCGGAGGGTCATGTATCGTAGTTAGTGACCATAATTTCGCCATTAATAAGATTTATATGAAATCGAAGCTTCGAAGTGAGAGATCAGGTACTTTTGTTAAGTTCTGCGCATTCGCCCCTCGTGAATATGAATGAGCCGACCTCCTGGGTACCTGCCTCTGATGGCTGCACTGGCGAACAGAGCTGATAGATTAAGTACTGAGCTCATGTCTTGCAGCTCGTGATGAGGAATGAGCCAAATTCCCGAATGCCGGCCTCTGATGGAGCCTCCGCGCTTTTTGCTCTTTTTCTAACTTTTACCTACTCCCACCTACTCCTACTCGCCCATTATGGAAATGATTTTTAATGTATTTTTTCTCTTAAATTTTCAACTGTATTCTGTCAAGTTATTCATAATTCAGTCCGCCTATGTATGCATAATGGGTTGATAATTACAACGAAGGCAGTACGGGTGCAGACACCCTTCTCGACATTACTTTTCAATGTGGTCATTATTTAAGTACTTCGAGTCTCACCAATTCAATAATCAGGAGTGCGAAGGCTGCAAGAGGAGGATTTTAAACACACTTTCGCTTCACTGTTGAGAGTCCCATCATCGAGTCTGAGGACTCGAATTTGATCAAATCGAGAAGTTGAACTATGATTGGTTGATTTAGGAGGAGAACCGATCGAACCGATAACGGTCTAGGGCTTGACGAGGCCCTTTGTGCGGGAGCAAGGATACAAACACCCTCAGGCTACTCCAAACTATCCGGATTCCGCGCCAAGTGCTGGCTCTTTTTCCCTCTCTTGTGCTGTGATTAGGCTGATATTTTTCATATCATATGTTTTCTCTCATTCTTGAATTCGATCGCCCAAAAGGATCAAACCGTTTTATTCCGTCGCATTGCTTTCCCTCTGGATCTATGGTATGCTATGGCTCGGGCAGTGAGCCTGGCGGTTATCATATTCTTCTCTTCCTCTTCTCTTCCTTGCCATTTCTTGTCAATTCGGTAAGACGCCGGCTTAAATTAATTACGGCATGACCAAGACGTGACATATATTTTGTTCACGCGACTTCCATCTTCGCTATTTGAGATGATTGGAACACCGAATACCGATTATCTGCGATTATAATGCTGTGGAGTGCTCCTCTGGCTTGGAGCTATACTGTGAAGATGAACACATCTGAACAGCTCCTCGAGCGGGTTTGTATGTCTGTTGGGTCTCGCGATTGTACTTTCAAGGGTCATTAAATTTGGTATGCAGTGCTGTTAGCACTTGTTTCGGGTTTCGTCTGAAAGCCCCCTTTGGGGTATTTACTCTGGAAGAAGTAATTTGTAAATTACAAGGACATTATTGATGCCAGGGTACGCGATCAGACGGCTACCGAAAACGCTCTTTTGTCTCGGGGGGAGCATGACCAGATTGGGATGATGTGCAATGGCCGACGCCCATGCAGCCCAAGCCAGAAGCCCAGCTCGAAGCCGATAGAAATCCCAAGGACAGGCAATGACCGAGGAATCACAGAGGTGTACAGCAAAGCACGAATATGGCGAAATAGATGCTGAACCAAAGGACAGGACGATCAGAAAGAAGACTTCGCGCGCCCTATTGTCCTTGTATGTTGGCATTAATTGTGTTGACGCTCTGGGATAATTACTCGTGGCTGCAGGGATAATGGAGTGCTCGCTTGTTTGAATGTGTCAGAGTACAATAGCTTGAAAGGGAAGCGGAGTCCTAAAGCGTGTCCCATTGTCTATTGTCCAGGACAAAGGGCGTCAAGAACCGTGTCTGCTCGCTTCTGCCTCAATAGCCTCTTTTGTTCTCTATTCCAAGATCCCTCGCTCCAACTTCTATAAGACCAAGCACGCTTTGCCTCAATGTTCCATCAACAGGATTGGCGAGCCACCCATTCTCCTGTCTCTTCACCTCTATAGGTAATTGTCTATTCTCTTGCACACTCGTGTTTGCTCACAATTCTCCACAGCCGCTAGACTTCGTTGCACGCTCTCCATTTACACTATCGCCGGTCGATTCTCTTGCATTATCCCATTACTCTCGCATCTTCAACGTATCCCATCGCATTTATCCACCAACGACCA
>KN837111.1:890177-900378 GCA_000827215.1 Sphaerobolus stellatus SS14 | reverse complement strand
AGATTACGATGAATTCAAGATCTCGGCCGCAGACCAGCAACCGACACTGATGAAAGTTAAACTTCCCTCCGTCTCTCCTGCCGTGCGTCCGACAGAGCCAGAGCCAGAGCCAGAGCTGTCACAATCGTCCCCGGAAGTCCCGTTATGGCGAAAGTCTGCCATGCCAATCACACCGAAGAAGGAACAGTCGAAATCTTCGCAGACTGCGGATGGTGAACTGAACACGACGAGTCGATCTCCTCCCCCTGATCCCTCAGCACCTGTTTCTCTCATTCCTGTGGCAAAAAGCGAAGCAGCCACGCCTGAGCATTCAGCAATGGTATCCTTACCTGGTAGTGAGAGCAAAATTACAACAAGGCAGTCTCTACAAGATGCTACGCTGTTCAAGACGTCTCCGTCATCAGGTACAAATGGTGCTCAGCAGGATCGTTACATGGTGTGTGGACTTAAACCGATGTCATAAGTTACACTAATGCGTTTTTTATTAGAATGGCCCGACGCTAAGGAGCCCGTCTTCACGGGACCCACTAAATCAGCCTGCCGTATCACGCTTTA
Source organism: Sphaerobolus stellatus SS14 (assembly GCA_000827215.1). Taxonomy (NCBI): domain Eukaryota; kingdom Fungi; phylum Basidiomycota; class Agaricomycetes; order Geastrales; family Sphaerobolaceae; genus Sphaerobolus; species Sphaerobolus stellatus. The sequence goes on along the minus strand of KN837111.1, from coordinate 899,823 downwards.
TGTCCAATAAGGTTGATAGCAAGAATTCCAGTGAACAGGTAACATCATATATGATCCGTTCTTTGGCACGTTCTAATCAGTGATATACAGGTTAATGGTGGTCGTTCGGATTCGTCGCCATCTACTCGTGCGGGGTCCACCTGGGGCAAATCGCCGCTTGGTCTCTCAGTCAAAGACTCTCCAAATCGACATGCTCCCGACCCAGATCATCTGAAAGCGGTCTGGTCTCAATCAGCTGGTCAGCCATCAGGGACTACTTCCAATTCGTTAAAGGGTATTACGGATGACCTGCCTTCAATACCTTATAACGTCAACGATCTAAAGTCAGAAGATGGTGAAACGCCGCCCCCGACAGCGCCCGCGCCCGCGCCTTCACGGTTGTCTCTTCAGGAGGTGACAAGAGCGTTTCAACAAGTCCCAGATTCTCCTGCAGGGTCTTCGCGTCCACCTTCTTACGCGCCTCCGCCAACATTCCCGCAGACTCATCGTCAGAACCAGCCAGTAGCTATCTCTCTGCCCCATGGTGCTCAATTCAGGCCAACATATGCACCATACCCACATGCCATGATCGGCCATTCTCCCAGCCCAACAATGGTCTATGCATCAGGAATGCCCAATCCCGTTGGGCATCCGAGAATGCCGAATGGACCGTCACCCCCAGTTGCTCATGGCATGTGGGTTCCGGCTCCCCAAGGACATCCGTCGCAACCTGGCGGGTTCATGAGACCCGGTATGCAAGGCCCTCAGCCAATGATATACGCACCGCCTGGTTCTGTTCCTCCTGGCGCTCCAGGACAAATGATGCCTCGTCGAATGCCGGGCGGCCAGCCAGGAGCTTCTCCCGCAATGTATGCTCCCATGCCCATGGACATGCAGAACGCCATGCAGGCACGTTCTCCCCACCTCGCTCATGCTGCCCCCGTCGGTGTTCCGATGGGTCATATGCATATGTTCTCGCCGCAACCCGGACAACCTCACGCAATGTACGTCCCAGTAGGGGCAGGTCGAGGAGCTCTAATGCCACGGCCGGGCTATGAAGGATATCCTCAGATGGCGCATCCCTCTAACGGTTATCAAGCAATGCCTAACGCTTCATTCATGTTCCAACAATCATGATTCATGAACCATTTCATTTCATTTTCCTTGTCTCAACCAAGCACTGTTTTTTATATTGTCTCCTCAGCTGTAAATTGATGCACTATTATTCCTGTTTTCATGAATTCCATCTTGCTGATTTCAGAAGAGAAAAATGTTAATAATAGGTACTAATTAGTCGCGGTAAATCGTGATATCTATCTATGGGGTTTCAAGAAGCTTTCAAGCCCTTGCGACTTCAACAGCTTTTGCAGCAGCCTCATCGAGTCCGTCAAAAGCAAAGATTTTTAAGCCAGATTCTTGAATAAGCCTAAGAGATATTATTTGTTAGACGACGAACAAGTTAAAGTACAAACGACTTACTTCTTAGCTTCGGGTTCCTTTGTTCCCTGCAGACGAACAACCAAGGGAATGGTGAGCCCTAGTTCCTTGGTGGCCTTGATGACACCTTCGGCGATGTAATCACAGCGCATGATACCTATTTGGAAAATTTAGCACTGCAACGAAGGGTAAAACAGCAGAAACATACCACCGAAGATGTTAACAAATATGGCCTTCACACCCTTGTCCGACAACAGGATTTGGAAGGCTTTCTTGACAGTCTCAGGAGTAGCACCTCTGAAAGGATCACGTCAGAGGAGAAATATCAGTCGTCAATGTATTTACCCTCCGACATCCAAGAAGTTAGCAGGGTCACCTGAAAGTCATATGTTAACCACAAGAAGCAGAGAGGAAACCTTAATACGCACCTCCTTTCAACTTGAGGACATCCATGGTCGCCATAGCAAGACCAGCACCGTTGACCAAGCATCCAATATCGCCATCAAGTTTGATGAAGTTGAGGCCATACTTATCAGCTTCAACTTCCGAGGCGGCCTCCTGGGAGACGTCACGGAGGGCAAAGATGTCCTGCTGACGGAAAGCAGCGTTGTCGTCGAAACCGAATTTAGCATCCATGCTGCTCAACATTAGAGTTGCATAATTTGCAGGAAAGATAATAGACTGACCAGAGGACGGCGCCATCTTTAGTCTCAGCGAGGGGATTGATTTCGATTTGGGTAGCATCTTTATCCTTGAAGATCTTGTACAGATCCTGGAATGTCTTTGCAGCGGCTTCCTTGTTCTTGTCCTCGAAACCAAGTTTGTTTGCAACCTCCAAAGCCTGCTCGTTGCTGAGGCCGTCTCTGAAATGGATAGGGGTGGTGATAATGGCGGAAGGATCGGAAGCCGCAACTTCCTCAATGTTCATGCCTCCTTGACGGGAAGTAACGAGGACAGGACCCTGAGTGGCACGGTCGTTTAAAATAGCAGCATAGTATTCATGGGAAGGAGTGCGGCATTCCGCAAGCATAACCTGGGAAAATTAATTAATAGAAAATAACAGCGACGACGAAGGCACATACAGCATTGCAGATTTTGCCAACGGCTCCAGTCTGCTTTGTGATGAGCTTGGAGCCGATCATTTGGGCAGCATATTCCTTTGCCTGTTCGGGACTGGGGAGGCCGTCTCAGTCAGAAGCAAAACGCGACTGAGGCATTAATCACCTATTGATGAGATGAACACCACCTTGTAAACCGGTGTCGAACTTTCCCTTGCCACGACCACCAGCAAGGACCTGGGCCTTGATAACCAAGTCTTTAGTACCTATATCAACACAAGTCAGAACATATTCTCCAAGATTGCACCCAGTTGGTCGTACCGAAGTTCTGAGCGACCTGGAAAGCCTCCTCAGGAGTGTGCGCGGCTATCGACTTGGGCGTAGCGACGCCATACTAGTAGACTATGTTAATGGGATGGCTTGGAAGCACCGATTCGTAACGAACCGAGTTCAGCAGCTCCATGGATTGGTATTCATGGATAGAAAGGAATCGTCTCTGACCGGCAGATGCGATCTGTGTGTAACGCGTCAACAGCGAGTTTTTGATACAGGTGAGCAATAGACGTACCCGGGGTAGAGCTGCTTTGCGTAATGAGGACAACATGAGGGATTGAAGTAGAGATTAGGACTCTAAAGCGGAACGGAGACTGCTGAACCCTAAAGTATTGCGGCTACTTCGCACGCTAGACGCCCGTAGATGGTGGCACTGCTAACCGCCTAACGCGTCTACTTACGTAGTTACCTGCCATTTCTCGAATGTCCAAACAGCAGGAAGCCTTGCAATTTCTCGATGACCTCGATGCCCTGAACGTTCCAGCAGCTCCAAAACCCTCCGACGCTACAAGCATACAGGCTCCGCCGTCTGCGAACGAGGCTGAAGCTCTTGCGTTCCTCGATGAGATCACTCAGAAGAGTTCGGAACCAACGAGGACAACAACGGTTCCTACTGTGCAGCCCCGGACAGGAACTCCTCGTACTGCATCTCGCATTTCTTTGCGGAAAGGCGCGGATGGCGTTACTGTGAGCCGGAGCGCATCGCCCGCACCTTCACTGGGCCACGGACGCGTCGGCTCTTCCTCTGCAACGGATAAGGCCCCTACTACTGGTACTTCATCTCCACCTGCTCAACAAGAGACACCAGCTGCTGGATTATGGGGTTGGGGCTCAGTTTGGTCGACGGCCTCTGCTGCAGTGAAACAAGCTCGTAACGTCGTGGACGAACAGGTCAAGAATCTACCTAAGAATGAGCAAGCTAAGAAGTGGTCCGAGGGTATGATGGAATATGTCAAGAATGCTCAGTTGGATAAACTTGGTAAGACTTACGCGATAATTGTTACTTCTGTAACTAACTTTACAATTCTTGTATAGGCCAAGATATCAAATCTGTTGGTTTATCCACATTCAATGATCTTTTGAATGTGGTCGCACCCCCCATTGCCGAACACGAAGTTATCCAAGTCGTCTTGGGTCATGATATGAGAGGTTATGATGGAGTGGAGAACTTGGTCTATCAGGCATTAGCTAAGGTACGTTTGGATATCTAGCATGCCGTTTTATCATTCTGAATAGAATTAGGTCATGGAGCAAGTCGAAGGAGGTGATTTGGTGGTCAATAAGGGTGAGGAGTCGAAACCGAAAGAAGCATCTAAGGGCCAAAGTGGACGTGACTTGGGTCCTGTAGAAGGCTTCGATGCTGCATTGAAGCTTGCCCAGGTATGTCCGCGTGAAATTCTACGTTAACCGTTCGATGTACTGAGAAGTGACTTTAGGCCAATATTGAAGAATTGGTTAAAAATAATCCTGAGAATGCATCAAAGCAGTCCTCTTCGAATCCTACCACGTACAGTCAAGTATACCTACGACTACAACCATACTTGACAAGCCTGCCTTCTGTATCAACATCCACCAATCCAGAGGCCCCTTCCACCTCTCATGCCCCCACCCATATGCAGTTTTTGCTATATTTGACTTCCCCTTCTCATTCCATTACACAATATACGACGACCCAGACTCTGCCGAAGAGATGGGTGGACGCATTCCAGGCGGAGGATGCCGCGGGTAAGGGCGGTGACGTGAACGCATGGGTAGAAGATGTCCTTGTGGATATCTTGCGAGTCGGACTTGAGGTCATCGGGCAGGAATATATAGCTGAGCGTATGGGCTGGGGGAAGGCGCCGGATGCCCCTTCGGGCAATGCGGTGGAGAAGGCAGCGGAAGAGAAGGCTGCCCCTGCCTCATGAGCTCCCTACTATTTTTGACGAACTCCATCATGTAACGTTATTTACGATTTAGGTACTCCATATTTCGAGACATAATAAACCCCTCTCTATGTCGATTCAACTATCACCATAGCAATCACATAATCACCATCGTGGCTGACTGAACTATGCAGCTTGAGATTTGACTGAGAAATTTCCAAAAGCGGTTTACGGCTTCCCGAAGACGAGTCTGCAAGAAATGAGATATCCTTCCATTGAACAGGCAGCTTAGGCTGTAAAGCCTTGTATGTTGCTTCCTTGACGCACCATCTATGGAACAACAAAAAGAGTTGAAAAGGAAATAGACACATTGCGGTGAAATATATCCCACCTTACGGCCAAGAACCTTGTCTTTTCAGTAGAGGATTGGATGGCGCGCCAGAAAGGAAGTTCCTTCGAAGACAAAATACGTGAAGCAAACCGTTCACTCGACCTCCGGTGCAGCAGCCCTGCGATGCGGGGAAGGTGTACTATATCGGTACCAACACCGAAAATTGCCATACTGTATTCTAGACGACGCTTCCTTGCTATGGAGTATTATCGCACGAGAATATCGCGGAATCTAAGGAGTCTTTGAGAAAATTAGTACCGTGTAAGGCGAATATGAGTCTTACGGTCCGTAAAGCCTAGCACTTACCATCAGGATGGGAATCAAAAGCCAACCTCGCGTCAAACTCAGATTCGCGGCACCGAAAAGGAGGCCTCTCTTATTGTACCCTCAAGAATGCAGAATTTCATTGGCGGTTCTGGAAGCCGATTTAGAAAACAGTAAAATGTGAATGTCTATATAGGATGGCGTTTAGAGTCATCGTGATCACAGCTCACTTCAAGAATTCACATGAGGCCGAGTTTTTAATATTCTCTAAATGGAATATAATAAGAGAACAATTATACGCTAAAGATGAGAATCTGCCGGGAAAATGACAGAATCATCGTGACCAGTGAACCGCGAATCGTCTTACGGCTTTTATTCCATATCATTGATACTCCTCGGGCAAGGCACCACTAATGTCAACGGAGATGATGGGTATATTAGTCGAAATGTCTTATTGGTTCGGGCGGATGCTACCAAGATGAAGGCGAATATCGCCGCGGACTGGGATGACAGAGATACAACCAATCCATGTAAAGATAATGTCTCGAAACCCAAACTATCGATGACATGCGGGTATGTAGAAGATCCAATCCCGAGAGTGCCTTGTAGAAGAACGGAAGCTCGGGCTTCAAGCGAGGAAGTGATAGGGAGCCTTGTCAAACTCGTTGGCAGAGTTGACCAGAATGGCATTTCTTTGTGCCTATTGCAGTAAGTCGAGCAGTCAGGGGGAAGGAGATCAAATCTGAATTAAGGGGCGGTGTAAGTGGTTATCTGATAAGAACTTACTAAGGAGATCAGAGTATTGGGAATAGCAGAGAGCGGAAAGAAGATGGCGAAGCAATGTTGGCGTCATTATTGTCCAAGCGACCTGAAACGAGGCAAATGTGTCAGGAACTTTTAATTTATTCCCAGAGAATTGCGTCCAAGTCCGTGGAAGTGTCCCTGCAATCCCAGGAGCTTGAACTGGAAAGACCTTCCTGTACATGGCGTACGACCGACTTGCGGAAACTCTTCAGCCCTTTTGAAAAGACCCTGCACGAAGTTCAGTCCCTAAGAACTACTGGATAATTGCTGGCTAATTTTCACCTTATTAAAGTTAACGTATACCTAAGGGAGTATGAAGATATTTAAAGAAATCAGCACGGCATTGCGTTAGGGGAGGAGGAACACTTAAGCCGCCGGTGTGACGAGCGTGACAGGGGCCGTCCATCGGTTGGATCCGGACAGAATGACCCATGGTCACCCAGCGGTCACTAGGCTCTGTTTCGCCACGGTAGACGGTATCGATAACCACGCTGAAAGGCCCAAGTCTGCCTGTAGCCCTCCGTGTGTCCCCCGCGCTCTCTAGGCATTCCCATAGGCCTTGCTTGTCTGCACTACACTGCGCATCGTGCATCTCAGCTCAGTTCATTATAAACAACCGTTTAGCCACACAGCTCTTTTTACTCTAACTTTCAAGAATCTGTTCTCAAATCCTTTGGTAAAGTGAAATGGGTTGGATCCATCGCGATTATCTGCATTCGGCGCGCATCTTTGGGTGCTCTACGTGTCGTACTCACTTGGCTACGATTGAGTCTATGATATCACGGGTGCGTACGCTTTGATTATGGCCGATGACCTAGTACTGAGTATCTTTCATTTAGGCCTTCAATGGGCAACATGGAAGAGCGTACCTCTTTGACAGAGTGTGAGTACCGTACTCGTCATCTTTTAATTAGTTATTCACAAGGATGGCGACAGGGTGAATGTATATTCTGCGGAGCCTCAGGAAAGACAGATGACTACTGGTGTGCATATTGTGCGGGATATTCTGTGTGTCAAATGCAATAGAGTACTAGGATGGAAATATGTAAGTGGCTGCCAGGCTAGAAGGCGTATTAGCACGGCGCTTATACTAAACCGCAGGACAAAGCCTTCGAAGAAACGCAGAAATACAAAGAGGGCAAGTTCATACTGGAACGGGCTTTATTGACCGACGTAGATTGAGCCATGAAGGCGTAATCGTTCCATTGGCTTTCATACACAGGATATAGCGGCATAACGGTTTTGGTACACGGGATATCCTTTTTCCCTTACTTTCTCTCCTTGACACGGCAATTCCCAAGTGATTGGGGATCGAAACTGCAACGCACGGTTCCCCTTATCACGGCACATGAATTGACTGAACGCGAAGATACGCATATCGTGTTCATGGGGACAGTTGCGCAGAACGCGTTCCCTCGGCTGCCTTCCTATCACTTCCCTATATGTTTGCCCGCAGGCAACTCATCGTTTCTCACACTCGGCTTTGCACCTAACCCCATCGAATTCGAACATTCCATGCCTTTCCACCGCCCATCACATCTATTTCAGTTCAGTATTTAGCTTGTTTTATTGTATAATGTTCACTGGTTCACTGTAGTGACATATTCTATTACGTCTATTATGTTTGACGTATATAAAGGAGTATACAATCACATCACCGGAAGGAGAGCTTTTACTGCAGTGTGCGCAACACGTGTTATGATACGCTTGACTATGTGCATCCTATGTGCAATCTTCTGTCCTGATGTGACAGGTCTGGTCCAATTTGGTCTGCTCCGAGAGAGAGATATCTCGTGGAATAGGGAATAAAATGGCAGTGCATTATATGTAATGAATGAGAGCAGTAAGAAATACACCTTTCTGATACGAATTTGCTCAAGACGATAACGAGGGGGAGCGAGGAGGAGAGGAAAGCAGCAGATGCGGCGGTTGCCGAGCCCAGCCGAACCCCAAGGCGCTAAGTCCCCGCTACCTTGCCCCCATGGATTATCCGACCATCTATATCCTGTAGCCGCACCCTCTTATAATCTCTCATACACTCCCTTTCTTTACATTCATTATATCGTCGTCGTCACCGCCATCTTCTAGTTGACACCGCCCTCTCTGCACCCATCAGCTGTTACTGATCCCCTTGAACATAAAATGGGTAAGTCCGGGCAGTGCTTTGGCCATTGGGAGGCATGTGCCCTAACTGATTCGTGAAATATATAATAGATATCTCTTCGTCCCCATCTTCGACCTCTACTGCTACCATCACCGTTAGTCCGAGGCCCAAACCCCTCGCGATAGACACTTCAGGACATACCATGGCTTCGAAGAGATTAACGCTATCTTCCGCTTCATCCTCCACCACATTCCGACCATCTCCTCTTAACCCGCTTTCGCCTACCATCCAAAGAGAAGCCACGTTGACTCAGCAGAAGCGGAATTCCTTCCCCGCATCGCGACCATTACGGCCATTCCCTTCAATTGCGCATTCCACACCAAAGTTCGTCTCATCAGGATCAGGGGTAGCTGCCTCAGAATCGTCACCATCAAGCACATTATCATCCATTAAACGCGGTCCAAAGACAATCGAGTTGTCCTCAAAGTGGAAAGGAGGATTTATTGTCTTAGGGATGACGCAGGCGGAATTTAGTCGACAGGACGATTGACGACAATGAAATTGTGAAGATGGAAAATATACGTTATACCCTACGCTATATGTCGGCCCCTCGAAACCCATTGTTTTTCTTGTCCAAGTCGGCCGCTACCTTGCGGACGTGACATATTAAATATGACTAACATCACCCTGTATCTCCGATCCCCGTTCGTATTCCGTTTACTCGTTGTCTTGTTTGTTTACTTTATTGGGTAACATTAGTCTTGTTGTGCAACAATATTCCTTTCTAATCTCTTACTTTGTGCTACTTTCGATGTTGTGTTTTATCGCAGATCTAATGTAAAGAATAGTGCCGCATTGCGAATTTCTTGCTGTTGTTTTAACTAGTAGCAAATGAAACCATCTTTTTACTTTGGCTGGGGTTGTGTTGGCGCCTTTCAGGACATACTGTCATTTAGGAAATGATTCGCGTCATATTCGTCGCGTCGCGTCGCGCACGTGATCCCATAAGCGACACTGCGTATCTCATAAACACCAATTATGCCTTGGGAATATATGCTCGTGTTTTATTGAATTGGTCGCTGACGTATAGATAGGAGTGCCGTAAATGGCCAACGGAGATGATAACGGAGGAAGGGAGTTTTGGTATATATCGGGAAGGTAAGTGAGACTCATGAGCGGCGCTCGCTATCCCAGAGTCATCTACATTACGAAGCCCTTCGCGCCTCCTCTCGTACACTATCTCTCATGATTGTAAAACATTTATACCGAATTTCGTGCCTCTGGGTACAATATTGAATACTTCTCGTGCCCGTTTTCTCGAGTGAGGGGGGTCAGTATGCCTCGATTCCGAGTCCCCGCGACTATTATACTTCTTTGTTATGGAAGGCCCGTACATAGAACTTGTCAATAG
>KN837111.1:860742-875834 GCA_000827215.1 Sphaerobolus stellatus SS14 | reverse complement strand
AAGCTTTCCAAGAACATAGTCCTGGATCAAGCTTAAATTCCAATTTCCAAACGATGCTCTTAAAATTTATATGGTACATGAATGCCGTCCGCGATACCAGGACGCGAAAACGAGGTCTATTCCAGCAAGCCATACTAGTATTCATAATCTACCGGATCAAATAGCTGGACACCCTGGAGGCCAGAAAAAAATGTTTCTTTCAGCAATACAGACAGGTTGCCAACTTAACTCACCCATGCCTCTGAGAAGTCAATACTTCTACCTAACTTGGGTGCTCGTTCCAACGCATTCAAAGCACTCGTGTCTTCCACAGAGAGTTCTTTCACTTGCATAAAATTCGTCTTAATTCTTTTTGGCGTCCCGCTTTTTGGAAGCGGGTTTGTTCCTCTTTGCAAACCCCAGCTCACAAGGAGAGCCCCCACGTCTATGTTGTTCTTTTCGGCTATGGCTATCACCTGAGGGTCCTTCACCAACGTCTCTCCGTTCCTGTTCTGGCCGGCAAAGGGAGAATAGGCTTGAAAGAGAATAGCATGGTCTTGACAGTACTTCAATAATTTCTTGTTAGGATACCAAGGATGCGCTTCGATTTGGTTCACAACAATCGGCACTCGGACGTGCGGCAATAGGTCCTCCAGCTGCTGACGGGAGAAGTTGGATACTCCCAATGCTCTAGTTTTGCCGGCTTCGACGAGGACCTCCATTGCTCTCCATGTAGCTATCATATCTAGCTGCGCTATCACCGGTCGATCTGTCCCGGGATGGACTTTCACACCCAATTGTTCTTCGCTTTTCTCCGGATCACTGGGGTCGACCTTCCTCAGAGTCAAAAAGGACAACATTCAAAAGTTTCATGAGCCACCTACGTTACTCAAATCTATGTCTTTTCGCTCGAAAGCAACTGGCCAGTGTACTCTTCGTGTGATCTAGTCAGAGGTGGTTGAAATCGGCGAACAGTTCAGAAAGGGTCTCACAAGAGTAAGTCCACGTAGTCCAGCCCACTTTCTTTGAGGGTCCACTCTAAGCTTTTGCCGACGTCTTCAGGAGAATGGAACTGAGGCCAAAATTTGGTCGTAACCCATATTTCAGATCTTGGAATGCCAGATGCTTTGATCGCGCGACCGAGTTCGCGATCTACACCATAGTGCCTGTTTGCTCAATTAAATCATTGCAGTTTGTTTAATCATGTAAAATACCATGCACTGTCAAGATGACGATAGCCTATTTTCAATGCCTCGAGGACTGCTTCCTCGCACCATTCTTACGGTCCACGGGATTCAGCGAAGACTCGTACAATTCATAATGTGTACTTACTCCTGTCTTCAACTCCACCTGCCCATGTTCCAAACCCAATAGCAGGTATTTTCATTCCATTCTGGAGCGTGAAGTATTCTGGCAATGGCATCGTGGTGTCAGCTGAGGTCGTGGTATCGATTTCGTAATGCGAAAACCATTATGTTGTGTCACAATTCACCCAAGCGTTATGCGCCTACAGGAGCCATAAGAAGCTGATCTTATTGGGAGTATCATATTGACCTAATTATAACATCGTAAGTATAAATGCTCAAGTACAAGATGTAAGTGGATCGTGGTATGGTTGCCTAACGCATATTCTTTTGGCTTTACAGCAAACGAAGCTTTCCAGTGACTTGATTTATCAAGTCGACAGGTCCCGGACCGATGCCAAGGACTGTCACCGTGCCCGAATCAACCTCCGTGTGACCCCTAGAGAATATTTTACTAAAGATTCTTAGAAATAGGGGATGTAAACGTACGCGTCTCTGATCGCCCTCGCGCATAGATTAAGACTTTGGGCCTTCGCTTGTAACTCTAGCAGTTGTGCCTCAGTAGGGCACTTTAATGCAATCTTCGCCTGTCTGTCCACTCGGTAAACGTTATTATGAGAGAGAAAGCAAGTAATCGGAGATTACCCCGTGATTTCCCAGTGTCTAATAAGCTAATAAAATCATTGAGATAATCATCTTATAGACGACAAGGAATATTCACATTTGGGTTCGCTTTGGAAAGCGCTTTATAGCAGGAAAGAGTTGCATGCCTAGAGTCAAATCATATTAACGTGAAATACGCATATCGTCTAAGCAACGAACCCGCATCTGAAAGCGTTAATTAATTGGATATGGCTTGGTAGACAGAATCCTTACTGAGCTGCAATTTTGCCTGGAGTCATCTTCAAGTCTGTCCGTACACAGAAAACCTAAGAAATGCACGTTCGTGTATATCCTTCGGGCGGGTTATGAAAACAAACTACCATTTTACATTGCTCAAATGTGCCTGCTTTTACAGCTCCAAGATCGCCATCTGCTTGCGCGTCCTCTGCTTCTGAATCCTCGTCTAATGTATCCGTAGACAATGTTCTTGCTAATGAGGTAGTAGAGCGCCTGCCATATCTGAAGCCAATATACAACGATGTCAGGCCAAGGACTGTAATCGTCGCAGCTTGTGAAAAATGAATATTTAGAAGAGAATGGAGTCGCGTTGTCCTCACCTTGCGCGAAACTGGACTGAGCCATTTCAAGCCAAATTGCTTTGTCAGCGCCAGTTTCCATTTTCGGCCAAAACATCTTTCTCGAAAATGACCACCGTCGACGAGGTCAATGTCCCCGCTCCTGTCCCCAATGAAAACATCGATCCCTCTGCAAAACCATTTTCGGAGCTGGATCTCTCCGAACCGACCATGCGGGCGTTGAACGACATGGGCTTCAAGTCAATGACTGCAGTACAGGCTCGTGCTATTCCGCCCCTACTGGCAGGCAAAGATGTCCTTGGAGCCGCTCGAACAGGTTCTGGAAAGACACTTGCGTTCCTTCTTCCGAGTATTGAAATGTTGCATCGACTAAAATTCAAGCCTCGCAATGGTATGTGATTCACTGGCGTTGGTGGCTGCCTTGCTAACGAAGATGCAGGTACTGGCATTATCATCATCACTCCCACTCGTGAATTGGCCTTACAGATATTCGGGGTTGCAAAAGAGCTTATGGCTCATCATTCACAAACGTTCGGCATTGTCATGGGCGGGGCAAATCGCAGAGCAGAAGCAGATAAGCTGGCCAAGGGTGTCAATCTCCTCGTAGCCACGCCGGGAAGACTATTAGATCATTTGCAGGTGCGTTTGGTCAATCCTGGAAACATTTATCATATTAATAATCTTTGAATAGGACACAAAAGGCTTCGTATTCCGAAATCTGAAGGCGCTGGTAATTGACGAGGCCGATCGTATTCTGGAGGTTGGGTTCGAGGAGGAAATGAAAAGGATTATCGCCATCCTTCCAAAAGGTATTTTTTCACTACCTATGTTATGCTCTGTACGAAAAATCTGATTTATTGTTCAGAGGACCGCCAGTCCATGCTATTTTCGGCAACGCAAACGAACAAAGTCACCGATTTGGCTCGCATATCGTTGCGTCCCGGACCGATGTACATTGACGTGGACGCCGAGAAGGAAACAAGCACCGTGACAACATTATCTCAAGGCTATGTCGTTTGCCAGTCAGATCGACGATTCCTACTCCTCTTCACCTTCCTCAAAAAGAACATGAAGAAGAAGATCATTGTCTTCTTTTCAAGTTGCAATTCCGTGAAATACCACGCAGAGCTTTTAAATTATATTGACGTTCCTGTCTTGGATCTTCATGTAAGTGATTTCATCATATTTTCTGAATCTCAACTTAGCCTTATCTCCTTTATAGGGAAAACAAAAACAACAAAAGCGCACGAACACCTTCTTCGAATTCTGTAATGCTCCTACAGGGACATTACTGTGCACAGACGTGGCCGCTCGTGGTTTGGATATCCCGAAAGTAGATTGGATTATCCAGTTCGACCCCCCAGATGATCCTCGCGACTACATCCATCGAGTTGGACGAACCGCGCGTGCCGGCAAAGTGGGAAAGAGTCTCCTGTTCCTTCTCGAAAGTGAACTGGGCTTCCTGCGGTATCTTAAGGAGGCGAAGGTTCCTCTCAACGAGTTCAGTTTCCCTGCGGATCGAATAGCAAATGTACAATCACAGGTATGTTGCCCCTATACCTTCAAGATGCGACCAAATTTATAACATTATCTTTTTTAGCTGGAAAAACTGCTGCAAAAGAACTATTTCCTGCAAGAATCCGCCAGGGATGGATACCGTTCATATCTCCAAGCCTACGCTTCATATTCCCTAAAAAAGATCTTCGACGTCAACAAGCTCGACTTGCAGAAGGTCGGAAAAGCCTTTGGATTCACCGTTCCGCCGAGGGTGAATATTAATGTAGGCAATGGAACGGGCGGGACTGGCAAATCTGGCAAGAAGCGGAAGCACGATAGTGATGATGAGGGAGATGAGCCTAGGGAGGTCACGAAGAGAGTCGCCTCCGAGGAAGGTGACGCTGAGGAAGGAGAGGGCAGCAGGAAGGTTTCACGACCTCAATCGCAAAGTCGGAGGAAAGAGCAGCTGGGCGGGAAGAAGGTCGATAAGGAGTTCTACCGTAAAAAGCAATCATCGGGTGCTGGTGGCGGTGCTCAATGGAGCAGATAGATAGGAGGATAGGAGGGTAGCAGTTATTTTGTATGATCGATTTTCCTTCCTCTGGATTTGTGATGTTTTACACTGTGTTATAAAGATAGTTTTTATTAATACATCATGAATACCATATACATAATCCCTGGAATATAACAAAGCAAAACAAGGAAGGGTATAAGCACCAATTACACTTTGTACACCACACCACCGCTAAACATCAGCTCCTCTGCTTCTGTCATGATCTCTGCGGCAGCCGTAGCTTCAGCAGTTCCAAACATTTCGTCAGTAGATAAGCCTTGGTTGATATTTTGCAGTAGCGTGGGTAGCAGGAAGGAGTCTTCTTCGACTAACTTGGTCGCAAAGAGGTTGGCCAGTCGCTTTCGGAAGAACGCAAGTCTATAAAGGAACCAGATGAGTTTATATATCGAGACGACTCGAGTATTTGTACATACCTTTCAGGTTTGATGAGGGCATTCGAAGCTGCATCATCTTGGGTAGGGCCATCAACCGGCATATCAACCGGGATTTCATTATCTAGATCCTTGCCCTTTGCCTGTTGCGCAGGGCCCTTCGCAGGTACAGTTTCAGCGGCCTCTTCTTCGACCTCTTCTTCATCACTCTCTTCGTCGCTCTCTTCCTCTTCACCGTCGGCTCTCCTTCCGGACGCCGCGCCATTGTTGAGCTTACGCTTCTTGCGGCGGACTCGCTTCAGTACTTTCTTGAACAACGCAAATTGCAAGATTTCTTCGGCAGCTTGTGCATCTTTCTGCATAATCTTGGGCGAAAGACGGGCCTTGGCGTGTGCGGTTGACAAACGGATGAGAGTTTCGAGGGTACGAGCTGTGAGAGGCGACGTCTACACAACACATTTAGTAACCTCTCCAGAAATTCAGTAAGAAAAACTTACTCGTTTTCCTTTCTCTTCCAAATCTTCGTTACGCAGTCGTGCATACACATCCACAATCCAATCGGCAGCACCTTTAGTTAAGACAGGAGCTGGTCTTGCCTTCGCATACTGGATGTACTTCTTCACGAACGCAATACTAAGGACCTCCTTCTTTTGATTCTGGTTCTTGACTCTCCGTCCTGACGCGGTTGTTGCACCAATTCCTCCGTGAATGAGTGGATCGTATTTTTCGAAAGGCGAAGTGTCCTCTGCGGGCTCTTCATTATGGTCTGGGTGATCGATAGAAAGCGGTTGACCCAGTGTATCAGCGGGTGGAGTGCCTTCTTCAAGGCCAGGTTGGAGATATCGATGCATACGGAGAACGTGTTCGGAAATGTGGCGATCACGTTCTTCGTCAACATCGTCGGTGACAACGAATAACAAATCGAAACGTGAGAGCAGGGAGTCGGGCAGGGCGATATTCTTGTGCGGGTCTTTATGCACATCATACTAAACGCTTCATTAGCAACATTGCAACAATATAAGCTTATAGCACGTACTTGTCCATAGATAGGATTAGCCGCTGCAATAACACTGCAGCGCGCATTCAAACTGGTGTGGATACCAGCTTTGGCAATAGTCACGGTTTGCTGTTCCATCACTTCGTGAATGGCGACTCTGTCCACGTCTGACATCTTGTCGAACTCGTCGATACAGACAACGCCGCGATCAGCCAACACCATTGCACCAGCCTCGAGCCTACGTTCGCCAGTTTCTTTGTCGGTTGTGACAGCTGCTGTTAAACCAACACCAGAACTACCGCGACCTGTCGTAGCGATAGCGAGTGGCGCAGTTCCAAGAACAAATCGTAACATTTGACTTTTCGCTGTACTGGGATCACCGACCATTAAAATGTTGATATCTCCACGAATATGGGTACCGTTCGCGAGATTCTTTTCAGCGCCTCCTAGTAAGAGCAGAAGTATGGCTTTCTTTATCTGCTCATGTCCGTAAATTGATGGTGCGAGTGACTGTGCCAGGAGATTGAAGATATCTTTTCTCTTGGAGAGCTGGTTGATGGAGCGGATATCCGTTGCCGTCAGAGGCGTCTGAGCAATTCCACCGCCGATTTTAGAAGATAAAAGGTTGATGTTGTTGGCGAGGATGATAGTCCTGAAATGAAATGAGTGAACGGATCGTAACATTTAAACGTCAGACGTACTTGAATGTTCCACTAGCACCACCTCCCATACTACGATAAATGCCGACAAGTTGGATACGATCTCCAGGTTTACACTTGTCTACCAGATCTTCATCGAGAATGACATCCGTACTCCTAGGAAGCTGACCCGCTGGAGCGCGTTCTGGCATCTCCTGTATACTGATTCGCTGGTGGTCCAGGAAAGTGCAGAGGCCGTACTCGGTTTCTAACGTGTTCCCGTCATCGTCGGTCTGAGGAGTCACAGTACTCGTTGGAGGCAAAGTTGACGACATTGTCGCGTCGCGGTATTCGCGTTGGTGGAAGAGGTTCGTCGCGGCACAATAATGTACAGACTTGACCATCTTGGGGCGTACCAGTGAGCAACGCGTCACGATACCCTCCAGAGAGATCATAGTGCTGAGATGCGACGCGCGGAGAGTGCGAGGATTGACGTGATGGTCGCCAAAAGACCCACTGAGGCCGACCTTGTACTGTTTCGTCTCGATACTGCTCTGTTTCTCCGGGTCAGTGACGACGAGCCTGATAACCTGTGTCAAGGCGCTGTCGAAGGCGGGCATGAACTCGATGGGTTGTTTTAAAAGACCATCCGCATACTCGCGGTTGTAGTCGCGGAGGTCGTCGACGTTGACGATGAGACGCGTCTCGTTCAGTCGAATAATACGCGCAATGTCATCCCTGTAGCTGGAGTCAAGAAATTCAGAGAAGATACGCGTGCGGGTGCGGAGAACTTCGTCGGGGAGGTTGGGGTCGTTGTCGACGAGAGCCATAGTGGTGGGAGGAAGCGCGTCGAGGAAATAATGGGCGTGTTTCGTCTGCCTTTCCCACGGGTTTCATCCGGGCGTCTATTGGGACCTACGTAATTGGTACACGCCAACTCTGAACCTCACTCCTCTCTCTCTCATCATGGCAGCTGCAACTCAGGTAGGCTCTTTCGTCCCCATCCATCCACCCAATTCCTCATTATTTGTAGCATTATTTGTGGGCATCAGGCCACTTTATCCTCCTCTTCTTCTCCTTGAGATATCTCTTCGCATATGCGACTTTTAAGAGTGCAGCCTACACCGGCTCCTATAAGAGTACGCATCTCTTCCCATCCAGCTCTTCTCTCCTTCTAACTTCCTCTAGCCGCCTTCTTTGGTGCTCTCGTGAGCTATGCTATTGTTTGTTTGTGAGTGTGCATCTCTTTTTCTTGCCCACTTCCGCTGCTGACCTCTTTCCGACAGCAAAGCACTCGGTGTAAGATGCATCATCATCCATCCGTGCACAGACCGTACTTAATCAACATGTAGATACCATCTCCCTCTTCGGCGTTCATTAGCAGGGCGTTGATGGACGAGGTAATACCTTATCTGACGTTCCACGTTTATGGTCTGACAGCGCCACTTAGAATGTCCAATACTTCATCCTTGCTATCTACTGGTGGTTCTCCAAACCAGTCCCAAGTGAGCATAGCTGTCGTCTGACCGTCCAACTCAAACTAAGACATGATGTAGTTGCCATTCTCCCCTACACGGTGTTTTCGCTATTCCACACACTGACATTCGTGCGAACAACCATCCTCCCAAAAGTCTATCCCCAACCAGCGGCCGCAGCTGGCTCTCAAGGTCCTCCTCCGCAATCGCAGATTGGGAAATTCATCCAAACATGGGTCAAATGTAAGCACGTGTTCCCAACGCCCACACCACCACTCTTAATCAATGGTCTTTTTCATACAGCCAACTACGATAGCGCCATGCGTATCACCGCCATTGCTGAATTCGTGATCCTCTTCCGCGTCGTTCTCGGGGCTCTCACCTTGCAGAATTCTTTCCTCACCCCCATCGTATACGCCCACTTCCTCCGTCAGCGGTACTATCACTCTACGTTCACGAAGGAAGCGTTAGGAAAAGTGAAGAGCTTGTTGGACAAATATGCCAGACATCCCTCTCTCCCTCCCGTTGTTGGCCAAGTGTGGGGTCACGTCAAGAACGCTATTGGTGTTTGGGCCGGAAGCACCCTTGCTCCCCAACAACCCACTGGCCCTGCTGCTTCTTAGAGAACCTCCCCCAGAGATTAACTACGACGTTATTTGCTATCGGACAAACATTTGCTAGCATTTGGCATGTATTGTTTGCGTTGGCTTTCTCGCTGGATTTCGAAATAATTTCTAAATAAACTTACTGTTCTCCAATCTATTTCGATCTTATCTAGTATACGTTCGTATAGATGATAAATATTTACCTCTATTGAAGCCTTGTTTATTCTGTACAGCCTGGATTTGAATCTTCTCCTGTGAGGCCGGAGGTCAGTGTCGGCTACTTACTCGTGACGATGCAGATTCGTCCACAATATGCGCGTTATCGAGGTTCAGGGTGATTCCTCGTTTGAACAGTTCTACATCTCTGTATAAAGTTCGTGCAACAGATCTAGATCTAAGGCCAGTGGAGCGCGATGCGTCACAGCGTGTCGTCACGTTCGGGGTATACTTAAGTTTGGATGCACGCTGGTTTCGTCAGTATTTTTATGCCTTCTTCTGTCTCGAACTTCCTTCGACGTGAAGATGTCACAAATGCACTCCACCTGCTCGGCTAACCGTTACAACGATAAGGGAACTCGATTGAGACATAAGTACACAAGTCACTTCAAATCAAATATTTGTTTATAACGCTAACAAGTGGAGTATATTGCACTATGCACGCGTCAAAGGACGACGCGGCCAGCTTTGGTCCTATGCAGTATGACGTCATACGCTGTCACTCGCTCCAATGGAGTACCCCCGCCACTATAAAGCATAGGGTCGCTCATTCCACATGCTCAATTAGTAACGCATTATCACCAAAACCATAACCAAAATGCCTTCAGTTGTCTCCGCCATTAACGAGCTCGTCAACTCAATAATCTCTATTTTCACCGGTCTTATCCACTCTGTTCTGGCCATCTTCCAGGCAATCCTGGGATTGGGAACCAATGTGGTTAAATCGGTCGTGGACCTTGCCCAGTCTATGATTAAGGCCGTTGTGGATATTACTGGAGATACTATTGGACTTCTCTGGGGTGAGTGGAATCAGAATCTTTACCTGAGAAGAATATGTGACTAACATCGTATTTTGTGCAGGTAATTTGTTCATTATCGCAATCTTGGGAGGTGGTTATTACCTCTATACTACAAAGTCAGCGAACAGGTCCTCGGGGAGTAGTAAGAGAATAGCTTAAATTTGCTTCACCACCTCATACGTATATGAACTATAATTCTGAACATGTATGCTTCTAGGTACACTGTATATTTAATAACACTTGATAGCCTGCATGATATTGGTGTTTTATATTTCAAAAACTTGTCTGGAGAATGGTGGATCACGCCAGATGTTCCGCACGTAGGGGTTTTAAGCTTTTTCTTTGGCCCACTGTTCCCTCTGTTGGAAGCGCTGCTCAAATTGCTGCGCATCCTCCTCAACTTCTTGCATTGGACACACGCAGCGATACAATGCTGCTTGGGCATCCACAGAGGGATACACTCCCCGCTCGTTGAACATTGCGCGCATGTTTCGTATCCTTTATAAAGCTCAGGTCGAGGCAAGGGCCGCGATGAATTTAGCGATGTCAGGAGGAAAAACTGGTGATACAGAATCGTCCGAGAATGTGGTAGACGATTCGGACGGAACCATTTCGACTTCTTGGACAGGGTGGTCTTCTGCAGGGGGATGAGAGATAACGAGCGGCGTGTCGTGAACCGGAGATTCGGTGGGGGCTTTGGTCTGAGCTACAGAGCTTGGAGGTTTAATCGGCACGGCCGAGAAGAAGCGAGTCTTTTATTTGGGAAAGTCACATCCTCCCCGTCCTTGGCAGTGTTGTTGTGAGGATTGATGCTCTTGACTAGTTCGTCGTGTTTACCATCGGTGACAGATGTTTCGACAACGGGGCGACCATCACGGCACTGTTCAGCCTTTTCGTTGTTGGCAGGGGAATCATGCCTGTCCGCGTACCATGCTGGCGGATTGAACGCGACCTCGGTCTCGGGGAAATGACGAGGAGCCATATTGATAATGTCTCCCTCCTATTGACCTGAAGCAATGGATAGAAAGCGGCTCCGAACGATCCTGTACGATTGGTACGGCTGGAGGCGTTCAAGGTTGATGTTAGAATCCTCATCCTTTTGGGGTTCAAAGATAATGCAATGGTGTTCAAGCGTGAAAAGTCCTTGTTGTGCGACCGTCTGCCAAAGAGCAAAGCTAGAAAGTATGGAGGCAGGTAATGAAGTTAGGACTCACAAAGGATTCTTGATAAATATCTATATTCTTAACGACAAGCGGACGTCTTTTTTGTGTCATCTCGAAGAGGTTGAGAGGCGCGAACGCAGTGCGTCGACGACAGGCACCGACGGAGGGGTTAGAGACGGCGACACATAATAATCGGACATGTTGTCCAGAGGAAAGAGGATATAGAACAAGACGCGATACCTATTCTGATCGTTGAGGTCATGCCTTTGTCCGAATTGTTGCCTCCGAGCCCCTCTTGAAGCTTCTACTTGTCAAGTCTCGCTTGGACGGCTGCGCCACAGACGTCGATCACATTCCTTTATTAATATTATGTGGCGATGTACTTCTATCGGATGCAAATTTCAGCAATTAGATTTTCGTCATCTTTCCTGTTTCCTACTACTTAATAGCTTATGTCTGACTGCATTTAGCATAATCTTAGTTTTTTGACGTATATATGAATATATTGACACAAAATTCCTGCTCATATATATAGAAATATATGCCTCAAAGGAGGCTTAATATTTATGTAATAACACTTGAATAGTATCTGCATAATCGCCAATTCGCTAGGAATATAAGCACATGAGTGTCTAATATCCGTTTTACACAATTTCAAAATTTCACTGCTTGCTTTCCTTACTGAGCTTAGTCCGAGCTTGTAAATATATGCACTCTCCAGAGGAGGAGCTAGTGTTGCCGCAGTTCGGTCTAGTCCCAGGGACCGAACCGGGACCGAATGGCTCCTAGATTTTTTGGCTGAAAAAGGAGTATATAAAATGAAAATAGAAAAGTTGTAGATCTCCAAAATGAAATTTCAGGGAAGAGCGATTGCTCCTTCGCTTGTAAGTGACGTGGGAAAACGTAACGGTCTGGGACCGCGGCAACACTAGGAGGAGCCTACCGCGCCTTCGTCGAGTCTCTCTCAGTACGATCTGAACAACTTGAAGTTCAGTGTATTGAGTTATTGACGGCTTAAAAATATTATTATATATGCGAAGCGGCAGAGAAGAGGCTAAAGGAGCGTGTACTACCGCGCGTAAGAGTTTTATTCCTATGTTTCAAAGTTTGGTTGCATTTTTCTTCTTTTTCCTTGGCCCACATGCATTGGTGTTCCCTATCCCAGAAGCAGAATCACTGCACCTAATCTTCGTGATCCTGCATTGGGCACAAGTAGCGAGACGATTTTCCTTGGACATCCACAGAGAGACACATTTCTTCCCGCTCGGTGTACATTATTTACATGCGTGGTATCCTTCTACATGTCTGAAATTCGGTTTGATATTCTTGAGTAATGCAGCGATGGCAGGAGGAACTAGCGGAGTAGAATTGTCCGAGGATGCGGCTGATGAGTGAAAGCCGGCTTCTTGAACGGGGTGGTCTTTTGGAGGGATAGGAGCGACGAGTGTCTTGGCGGGAGGACGTGGTTCGGTAGAAATTTTAAATTTGCGGCGAGGGTCGTGAGTGGTAGGTTGAGTTGCAAATGTTTCCTCAATAGACTTGACCATGCGTTCGGGAGGAGGACGATGTCGTTTTTTGGGGAGAGCCATCTCCTCCCCGGACTCGGCAGCGCGTTTCTTGGAGATTTCTATTGTCTGAGACGTAGTCCCATAACCAGAAGGTATGTCAACGAGCTCTATGGGCCTCGCTTCGGAGGTTCATTGGTAAAGGCGTTGATCACGACGTTGCGTTGCCACTCTTTGGATGGATTTATCCTCTCCGAGTCCTAATCCAAGTCAGCGGGTACCTCGAGTCTCCGTAATGCCTGGGGCCGGAGCTTATCCTCGGACGATATGAAACGAGCTGAATGCTTGGTTGCAAAGGGATTAGAGCATGCAGGGATCCGATGGGGACGGATTGTTTACCCCGGGGTTTTTTTTTGTTTTTGACCGGGGGATTTTTTTTGGGGCTTGCCACGGTTGTTTTGACTGACATGGTCTCGAGAATGGGGCGATCATCCTCATTACGGCCCGATGCGCTGTAGCGACGATCAGTCTTGTCGTTACTGGTAGGAGAGTCCTGATGAAACATCTGTTTGTCGATATACCATGTCGGTGGGTTGAAAACAACTTCCGTCGTACCGAAATCTGCGGGAGCGGTCACGGAATTGGTGATCTTCGCGATTGCCCCCAAGGAGGTGTAATGGGGTCGCGGACGATATTGTGCGTATTGCGACTGCTTGAGGAATTGAAGGTTGACATTGGGACGCACATCCTCTTAGGGTACAAAGGGAATGAAGTGGGGATCGAGCATGAAAAGCCCTTGCTATGTGAATGTCTGGCAAAGAGCAGTTAGAAAGGATGATGGAACTACTCACAAAGGACTGTTCGTATAGCTTTATGTCATTAATATAAATAAACGACCTTTCTGTGTCATCTCGAAGAAGTTAAGAAGGGCGAACGCAATGCGTCGACGATGGGCACCAACGGAGTGGTGGAAGACGGCGCCGACGACACACAGATTAGTCATTTCGTCCAGAGAGACCAACCTAATATGCAGACGAGGACGCAATAATTTTTGAATTTCCCAGTCATTGCGACCATGACTTTATACGAATTTACTGCCTCAAGCCTGTTTGAGTGATTCGCGATTTTGATCCAATTTCCTTATATGCTCAAGTGAGCTGGAGAATGTAAATCCCAGCCTCGCGTTTCGTATTTTCTTCTGCTGCGGACTGGCTGCATAATATGTGGTTATAATACATTATATTAATACGCCTACGTTCAACCCACATTGGTATTATACTTACAATTGGTATCGTGATTCGTCCGTGAATTATCAGAAAAGAAAGGAATATTCCAAGAACAACAGCCCAACTTGCGTGTATCGTAGCACATTACTCACAATAAAATGCTCCAACGATCAAATGTCCGCATTTCTTAAAGTGGGGTCAATATATTCCAGACCAAGCAGCTCAAACACGGCTGCTTCGGTACGAGGGAAAAACTGCTTGGTATCCCGCCGTCGAGTTCTACGAAAATAATCATCATATCACTTAGGAATTTAACCTTGATTAGTGAAATTTGACTTACATTCCAGAACTGTCAAATTTCATGCCCCTGATGTAATGAAGTCTTCATCAGTACCTAATAAATAGATAAATTGAAGAGAAATATGCGCACATTTTCTGCTTCGCCCAGAGGCGTAGATCACGTTCAAAGAGGGTAGATCCAGTCCTGTCAATATTTCTCTGAAATTAAGAGTCGTTATTGCCGAATTCAATCAGTTACCCACCAGCCAACGACAGCAGTCCAGTATGTCTCAAAGGGGGCGAAGATTAGATCCACGCGTCGATGGAGGCCTTTGGGAGAATTTTCCGTCGCTGGAAGCCGGAAGATTATTAAAGCTTTGTCAAGGGTATCCCAATGAGGACGGTCAGGCCTTGCAGCGCCAGCGGGAGCATGATTAGGATTGGCGGATCGAAAAGAAGTGATATCTTCCGAACATGAGTTGTTTTGATTAGGCCGGCAATTCAGTCAAGACTTACGAAGGACATGGGTAGCAAGACCTATGATCTCGTGAATATCGCATTGTTAATATAGAAAATACGCGGAGTACCTAGACTGCGCAGTCTGTCTACCAACCGCCGGGAAAGATTTCTCTCCCTACCCTTCTTCGGATGCGTATACACTATATCAACGTCATTACTCATCTCCTTTCCGCGTCGATAGCTTTGAAATAATTAGTGAAATCTAAAGTAATATCCAGGAAGAACAAACCCTCCAACAATAGTGCGCAAACACCCAGGTTCGACTTCTTCCAATTCTTGGGCTATCACGCGATCTATCTCCTCAACTTCACCTCGTGGCATGCTAGGGACTTTTAACTTACATAATTAAAACCGTGTCAAAATGATAGCTTACGGAACACATAGCTTGTCTCGGAGTTCCAAAGCCACTCTGATGCCGGATATTTCATCTTCAGGGACAGGTTCGTCTTCTTCTGTTCGACCTAATTCTGCACCATAGTATCTGTCCAAATCGTCCACCGTCCGACATCCAGTTGCATATAGTTTACGTGCTGTATGAGGACCGATACCATGTATCCGTGTAAATTCTTTCAGGGTTTGGTAACGCGGCGTGTTCGAGATGCGGTCTGACGGAACGCTGAGCATGGATATATGCGACTGGCGTGATGATAAGCCATACCAGTTTCCGTAATATGACCGGTAGTGAGGTATTCTCGCACCTTTGGAAAGTATTAGAGGTGCTAGTGTCTCAAATTAAAAGCATTAC
>KN837111.1:818763-830642 GCA_000827215.1 Sphaerobolus stellatus SS14 | reverse complement strand
TCAATGGTGTCGGAGGATTCGACCTCGAGGGTAATAGTCTTGCCAGTCAAGGTCTTAACGAAGATCTGCATACCACCACGCAAACGGAGGACGAGATGCAGCGTTGATTCCTTCTGAATGTTGTAGTCAGAGAGAGTACGGCCATCCTCAAGCTGCTTGCCGGCGAAGATGAGACGTTGCTGGTCTGGGGGGATACCTTCCTTGTCCTGGATCTTGGCCTTGACATTGTCGATTGTGTCCGAAGACTCAACCTCGAGGGTAATGGTCTTGCCGGTGAGAGTCTTGACGAAAATTTGCATGCCACCACGGAGACGAAGGACGAGATGAAGGGTCGACTCCTTCTGGATATTATAATCGGAAAGAGTGCGGCCGTCCTCGAGTTGTTTGCCAGCGAAAATCAAACGTTGTTGGTCTGGAGGAATGCCTTCCTTATCTTGAATCTTGGCCTTTACATTATCAATGGTATCAGATGACTCGACTTCCAAAGTAATGGTCTTGCCCGTCAGTGTTTTGACAAAGATCTGCATACCGCCACGGAGACGAAGGACGAGATGAAGGGTAGACTCTTTCTGGATGTTATAGTCAGAAAGTGTGCGGCCGTCTTCAAGCTGTTTGCCGGCGAAGATGAGGCGCTGCTGGTCTGGAGGGATACCCTCCTTGTCTTGGATCTTGGCCTTGACGTTATCAATGGTATCAGACGACTCAACCTCGAGGGTGATCGTCTTTCCGGTGAGAGTCTTGACAAAGATTTGCATACCGCCACGGAGGCGAAGGACCAAGTGAAGTGTAGATTCTTTCTGAATGTTGTAATCGGAGAGTGTGCGCCCGTCTTCTAGCTGTTTTCCGGCAAAGATTAATCGCTGTTGGTCTGGGGGAATACCCTCCTTGTCCTGGATTTTGGCCTTGACATTATCAATGGTATCCGAGGATTCGACCTCGAGGGTGATCGTCTTTCCGGTGAGAGTCTTCACGAAGATCTGCATGCCACCACGCAGACGGAGGACTACAGCCACAGGTCAGATAAGCGCATAATGTCGGATGGCGACGGAATACTCACCAAGATGAAGAGTGCTCTCCTTCTGGATGTTGTAATCAGAAAGAGTACGGCCGTCCTCGAGTTGCTTTCCGGCAAAGATAAGGCGTTGTTGGTCTGGCGGGATGCTAGTGGCGAGCACAAACGACGTCAGTTTGGGTTTTCGTATTGCACCCATAATACTACTCACCCTTCCTTATCTTGAATCTTTGCCTTGACGTTATCGATGGTGTCGGACGACTCGACCTCGAGGGTGATGGTCTTGCCGGTGAGGGTCTTGACGAAGATCTGCATAATGCTGAGGGTGATGGAGTGATTAAGTCAGTGGATGTTGGAAAGGAAAGGACTACGTACAAGTATACGGAATACGCGTAAAGGAAAGATGGGGGGATGGTGAGAGTAGGGACGGCGATGGGTGGCTTTATATTAGTGGCGCTTGAATCACGTCACGGTAGGTGACTACAGGGGAACGTGGCCTACTTATGTAATAGAGGAACTGTCAAAATAAGCAAACCTGAGTAAGTACGCATCATACACGTCTCACAAAGATTTGTTCGTTGCATATAAGTTGTTGGTGAGGCCAGTTTTTATTCAATGTTTCGCATACTGCCAGCTAACGTACCAAGGCTGTTTTCGGATTAATAAGTATTCCATGTAGCTAGAACATGATCTTTTGTATCAATCTTTAATTTGAAACCCAAGTGTAATATAAGCTTGTACATTCAATTCATGCCGAATATATGCTGATCATAATGAAAAAAACATATAACGAACCATTGAGAAAATATCGCGGTATCACTTCATCGCCAATTTTTGCTTCAACTTCTCGGATTCAACCGCCATTTCTACTATCATATCTTCAGATATCAATTTCAACCTATTTTCGAGGCGTTTCTCGTCGTCGACGGAAAGCTCCTCTGACTGAGGAAGTATCGGGAACGACCAATTATTGTAAACGCGACAGCTTGTTCCGCGATATAGAATCCTGATAGGAGGCCCGGCAGCTTCTTGAGTGTATCGATCTGAATCGTCCGCGGCTTGTAAGAACCTTGAAGAAGTTCGTATTTAGTACCAGTTATATAATGCATCAATGGCAGTTACTTCAAGAACAGATCACATGCGTAACAGGCGTGATGAGAGAGTCCCATGAGGTTATGAAACGGCTTTTTGCTAGGGTGTGAAGCATAGAAAAGAGCAAGTTGGACTTCGGCATGGACATGAAGTCGACAACGAGATTCAGAAGCCGAATCCTGGAGAGGAAGGTAACGAAAGGGAGATGGGCCAATGAGGTACGGATGGTGTGGGATGATAATTGAGATGTCGATAGTTCGAATGGTGTTTCGGGTAGAGAATGATATGAGACCGGTCGTGATCGCAAGAGCTGACTCCATATATTGTGCGAAGTGTCCAATGAGACGCAAAACTGGCGATAAAGCAGACACTGGCAAACGCTTTCCTTTTGCGAAGGTTTCGAAACATTCATCGCCTTGTATTTCGTCTTCAACTTCATCTTTCCACCATTTGTTGCCAGTTTGTTCCGCTGCACGTTTTGCCATAGGATCAGCATATCCTGCATTCATGAATACGAGCCAGACGTAGATGAGGCTGTCACATTCCTTCTGTGACATCGTCCAACATTCCAGGATACATTGTGTCAACGCCTCGTGAGGAGGCTCTGTATCTTCATCATAGTTGGACAATATGTGATTTACAGAGGCGGACAGCTCCTCCACTCTCTTCAGGTAGGCTGCATCATCAGTATTTTCGATCCATGTCTTCGGCTTGCTCTGGAGAATGCCCCAGAAGTGTGTGAATTCCGCATATAATTGAGGTAGAGGATGAAGCAGCTTTTCATACGTATTTTCGACGATAACAGGGAGTAGGGTATGAGTCGCGAAATCTATCCGGATCTGTTTCGCCTTTTCAAGATTGCTCTTTCTGACACCTAGGAAGAAGCTGAATTACAGGCTGATCTAACATATAAACATTCAACGGACCTTTGTATTCGAGTAGACGAGGGCCACGCAGAAATTCCTGGCAAGTGTCAATTACATGGCGTATGGGCATCTGCACTCGACATCCCGGCTGAGGTGGACCATGCTGGGCCATCCTTATAAGTAGATCAATATTCTCACCTTCCCCTCGTTCTACTTCAAGTGCACATGCAGTAACATTTCTCCAGAATGGCTGATTTGCAGTTATGAAAGAGACGGCTTGGAGTAATTGCAAGGTGACATCGGCAGCGCGTGCGAAAGGTGCATTGGTAAGGGCATGGTGGTATAGTTTATATCCAGGGATATATTCAGCCGTTTGTGAAACGGTATGAAGCTCGCTCAGGTGAGTGTGAATACGTTCAATCGTGGAAGAAGACTCGATCTGACAGAAAAAATGAGATATATTTCCTGCTTGAGAAACATTAACCAAGGACCATTCTTTTATCCCTACAAGGATACGGAGGGTAAAGGAGTAGAGGTAACTTGGATGGTGGCGGCGAAGACTGGGCAAGTGGCTACGTCAGGCGATATGGGTGGTCATGGACGCGACCTAAGCATTTATTGGTCGAGCGAGACTTTCTACGGTTAGGGTGCCCAAATCCTTACTTAAGGGAGGCGCCCGTCAGTGAAGTGCTTCCCTGCTACTACAAAGAAGGTGAAAATATATTCACGCACAAGTCCTCATTACTACGAAGAAGACAAATAAAACCCGTTAACGCAAAAGCCCTCCTACTACAAAGAACACTAAAAAAATCTGTTAATGCAAAAGTCCCCGTAGTACTAGAACGGCGTCCCAGGTTAAACTTAGAGTCTTAGACCGCCCACGACCACCCATACGTATATGTAAACGAAGGAAATGAAAAAGTATAATTGCAAAGGGTCGGCTACGGTTCCACCATGTAAGCATACGAGTCGGTTTTCAAAGCAGGTAGGACATCGGAGATGATTTACATTTTATACACTGCTGAAAGACAGTACACCATAAATATCGTCGCATATATGCTGCCATATCTACACCCTACCCAACACCTACTTCGCATCTATAGCACAGTATAACATTCCTAGGACTGATTCCACGCAATACATACGTATACATCGAAAAAACGTCCGACCGACTATCCAGCTAACTAACTATCCGATTCTGAGGGAGTTTAAGACTAACGACTAGGCTCGACGAAGAGCGGAAACGAGACGGAAATGAAAGGCGTAAGGGAGAGGGAGAGAAAAAGAGATACAACAACACATTGCCACCAGAAACGAGAATCGGAATCGGAATCGTAGCATGTAGGTAAGTGAAACATGAGAACGAGAGGAAAAGAGAGGGAAGACATGGAAGGAAGGGAAAAGGGAAAGACATAAGGAGACTACGTATTTGAGGGAAAAAAGAAAAAAAATCCGAGTGGATATGGTACCAAGATAATAGAGTATGATAAAGTTGGGCATAGCAAACAACTTTAGGAGCCATTGGGCTTGATGGGTTTACGTACGGACTTGACACAGACGAGAAGGGACCAGCACATGACGACGGAGAGGAGAGAGAGAGAGGCAGGCGGGCGGGTGCGCTCAGTTACGAAAATGACGCTT
The DNA here is from genome assembly GCA_000827215.1 of Sphaerobolus stellatus SS14. Lineage (NCBI taxonomy): Eukaryota > Fungi > Basidiomycota > Agaricomycetes > Geastrales > Sphaerobolaceae > Sphaerobolus > Sphaerobolus stellatus. The sequence continues at coordinate 826,031 of KN837111.1, read as the reverse complement.
CAAGCCGACGAGGACACGCATACAGCTGTCAGTGTCTATCGCGAGCTATGCCCATACGGGTTCGGCGGCTGCTGATACCCCATATACGGGGGCTGCCCCTGCGCATACGCCTGCGCATACTGCGCAGCCTGGGCCGCCTGCATCTGCGCGAGCTGCTGCTGTTGCTGCTGCTGCATCTGTGCCGCGGCGTACGCCTGGTGTTGGGCATGGGGGTCGATGTGCGCAGGGTGCATGTGGTGCGCGGCGACGGCGGCGGGGTGTGGGTGCGCGTAAGTGTGGTACGCGGCGGCGGGGTGCGCGACCATGGGGACGTACGGCGGGACGGCCTGGACTTGGGGGTGCTGCGCGCGGTGGACCTGGTGTTGGACTTGGCTGTGATGGCGCTGGTGATGGGGCTGCGCGGCGGCCTGTTGTTGGGCTGCTTGTTGGGCTTGTTGTTGGGCTTGTTGTTGTTGCTGGGCTTGGTTGGGGTAGGCTAAGGCGGGAATGGGCCCGGGGACAGAGCCGGTGAAGTAGGGGTGGTTGAGGGCATCTGCGGCGGTTACTCGTTCCAGGGGATCGAACTTGAGAAGGCTCTCGAGTAGATCATGAGCTGCAGGAGAATATTATTTACATGAAGCGCATGCCGAAAATCATGAAATACATACCAAGGGGGTCCCCTCGGGATACGGCATTCGACCAGGGACTTTTGGTGTACCGGGGGTACTGTTTCAATACAGTGTCGGGGGCAAGATTCTAGAAAGCAGATGAGCGTTGTATAATAAGGACAGTAAGTGGTCACTTACAGCCTCGCGTGCCACTTTGCGGAGGGTGTCGTCACTAGGGGTGCCGATAATCTTCATAATGTGCAGGAGCTGATCCTGGTTGTCCCTGCCTCGGAATAATGGGGTTCCCTGGATCATCTCGGCGAAAATACATCCGCAAGACCACACATCGATGGATGTGCTGTAGGTGCGAGAACCCAACAAAACATCGGGAGCCCTGTACCAGAGGGTGACGACCTGGATGGCAAGTCGGTCAATTAATAAGCGACGCATGTGTGTGGCACCGACTTGCCTCGTTGGAAAATGTGTTCACGGGAACGCCGAAGGCGCGTGCGAGACCAAAGTCACCGAGCTTGAGCTCGCCTTTGCGGTTGATGAGGAGATTTTGCGGCTTGAGGTCACGGTGGAGGACGCGGTTCTCGTGACAGAAGGCGGTGCCCTTGAGGAGCTGGTACATGAAGCTCCGGACGGTCATTGGGTCAAGAGCGCCACGCTCGCCGTGGGTGTCCATGTACTTTTTGAGATCCTGTTCGCAGAACTCGAAGATGAGGACGAGCTTGGTCTCTGTGTGGATGACATCGTGGAGGCGGACGATGTTGGTGTGCTTGAGCTCCTTCATGAGGGAGATCTCGCGAATGGCGGTGGATGGGGTGCCCTCCTCGGCATCGAGGTGTATTTCCTTGAGAGCGACGATTTCGTTTGTGGTCCTGGATCTCCCCTGCGCGCATAAATAGGGGTCTAGGGACGATGCAGCCTGTGTGGCGTACCTTGTATACTGTCGCATAGGTCCCCTGGACGGGGAGTGAGACAGAGAACAGACATTGGAAGACACAAACATACCTCTCCCAGCTTCTCCAACTACGAGAAGGCGGTCAGAAGGCGGTGCGAAGCGAGAAGGTGACGACATACCTGGATGTAGTTCATAGCTGTAGTCGAAGTCATGGCTGGGGGACGGTGAGCTGGGGCAGAAAGAGGGAGGGAGAGGGCATACCAGAAGGAAAATAAGAAGAAGAAAAAGACAAGGGCGGAGAGAAAGGGAAGGGAAGGGGGGAGGGAGAGTGAGTGGCGGTGGGCAGGGTATCCGTAGGCGAGGACCGAACGCCTTGTTGGAAGAGACGCCCGCGGCACACTCCGTCCAAATTTGCAGCCTCGACCTCTGCGATGAGTGCGAAGAAGAAATCGCATGCCCAGTCGACCGCGGCACTCTCTCACCCGCAGGTGCACGACGCCGCCTCCCTCACAGCGCAGGCCCTCTTTTCCCCCGACGCCTCCCTCTTCGCCCTCCTCGCCCAAGCCGTCGACAAGCACCGCATCCGAGTCTTCGACGCTACCACCGCCAGCCCCGTCGTCGAACACACCCTCGACACCCGCGCAACCAGTACCCAATGGCTCAACCTAGCTCTCGTCGTCGAGGAGGAGAAGAGCGGCGCGCCGACGAAAAAACGAAAAAAGGAGTGGAACGCGGCGCTTGCTGCTGTGGAGGAAAACCCGCTCGCTCTTCTCTGCGTTGGATTGGTGAACGGCTCGGTCGCGATCTTCTCTGCTAAGCATGCCCGCATCGTCCGCACGCTCACTCATCCCTCCAGCCTCACCCCCATTCACGCCCTCTCCGCCGGTGCCCGCCCCAGCCAGCTCTGGTCCTCCAGCAGCGACGGCACGCTGCGTCTCTGGAACGTCGTCACGAACGAGCTCCTCGGCAGCTGGAAGGCAGAGGGCGTCCCCTATTCTGCCCTCGCACCCCGGCCAGGCCACGTGAGCAACGACGAGACGCAGCTCCTCGTCGCCAACCACGCCGTCCGTCTTCTCTCCTTCCGCACCTCAAAATCTGTCTCCGAGACAGAAAAACCCTCTGAAAAGGCCTCCTTCACGGGCCATGCGTCTAATGTGAATAGCTTAGATTGGGACAAGGCGCATCCCACTAGATTCGTTTCCACCGCCACCGGTGACCGAGTTGTCAACCTATGGCGCGCTCCTGAAGCACCCTCTACGCAAGGCTCGGTGGCCGCCAATATCCCCCTAGACTCTGTGGTGCGCCATGCGTCGATATCCTCCACGGACGCACGGTCTACCCTCCTTACGCTGTCAGCATCTGGTAAGGTGTCGTTGTTCGAATTACCCCCGGATACCAAGTCGCCTGCAAAAGTGCCCACATTATCCCCACGGTCCACCATTACAGCCCCATCGAGGAAGGGCGAGGAGGATGTCCAGGTGGTTGCCGCTACCTTCCTGCTGCAGGAGGGGCGGGTCCGTGTCGCAAGATTAAAAGGCGGATTGAAGCCTATTTTCGATGATGTCGTACGTATACTTTATTAGCATTCCTGCATTTGCTCATTTCTGTGTAGCAATATATCGACGATGCTGGCAATTTTATTTCGAAAACGACACTGACAAAAGATGTTTCTGCGGCTCTTGCTGCCGCTGCCGAAGCGACAAAGGTGCGTTGTGTATATTCCACGCATATAATGTGTCTAACGAGAGTATAGGGTGTTGTTCAACGAAGATACGTCGAGGCACGTACGACTGTTGGATCAGGGATCCATCTTGGCCTTGACAAGGACGACTTCCCCACGACCGTCGAAGGCGAGCTTGACGTCGACCTTGCTGAACTCAGTCTTGGTCAACGGATGACCGCTCTTTCCGGCGGAGACAACGCCATGGAAGTTGATGATGATGAATCGGGCTCTGATTCTGGTCAAAAGTCCAAGCCTCGCGGCAAGTCAAGAAGTGGAAAGGAAAAAGACGAGTCATCGCTACGCATACCCGCCAACTCTCTTGCGAGAACGTTAGTGCAAGCCCTGCATTCATCAGACACAGGTCTCTTGGAGACGTGTCTGCTTCACACGGATGAAAAGATCATTATGAACACGGTTCGAAGGTTACCGCCGCAACTGGCCGTTCCTCTGCTGAATGCATGCGTTGACCGGCTAGGACGTGGTCCTCGAGCCAACCAAGGCAAGGCCACTGGCGGCGGCGCAAGTTCTCAACGAGGAACAGGTCTGGTAAAATGGGTCAGAGCAGTCTTGGTGGTCCACACAGCATATTTAATGACAGTACGTATGATTCTATTCCTATCGACGACACGAGACTGATGTACATGCTAGCTTCCGGACTTGGTCACGCGATTGTCGGGACTGCATGCGACAATTACTGCGCGACTGGCGTTGCGAGACCCGTTATTAGCGCTGAGCGGACGATTGGATATGGTTCTGACGCAGATTGAGCTGCGCGCGAGTGGCGGGCCGACACCACTGGCTGCTGAGGGCAAACGGGCCAAGAAGGCGAAGCGCGAGCCGACCAAGTATGTGGAGGGGGAGACGTCGGAGTCGGAAGATGAGATGGAGATTGAGATTGGTGACGATGCTGGGAGTGTAGAAGATGTGGAGCTGGGTGGAGAGAGCGGAAGCGATGAGGATGATGAAGGGAGTGAGGAAGACGATGAGGAGGAGGAGGAGGAGGAGGAGGAGGAGGATAGCGACGAAGATGGGCCACATCTGAATGGATTTGTAGATGACGAGGCGGAGGAAGACTGGGGCGACGAGTCTGATGAGTTCTCCGACGACGTATAAATTATGTGTGTAGATACTACTATTCGTTGTAATCTGGAACTCGCATAAACCGCAATTTGACGCGCGCTCTCCACGACGCGTCCACAACGCGCCCACAGGAGGCGTATTTCTTCGACGTTATTGTTTCACCGCTGCGGAGTACACTTCCAGGTGAACGTATGATTACGAAAACGACTGAAATTATTGAGCGAATTGTCTGCGTCAAGATGACGCTCCTCTCCACTCGTCTTGGGTATAAAGGAGTCGCCTTTGCGACCTCTGTTCCTCAGAACTTCAAACTCGACTGTCAATCCAAACATGTCCGATCGTGAGTGGTATATCCCCAAGTCATTATTCTCTGCCTAACGTGTCATGCAGTTAACCAGAACCAACTTCGCGGCTTCAAGGCCGCCGCCCACAGTAAGTTCCCCGGTCGACGTGTCCATATTCGACGCTCACCACGGCGGTAGACCCCAACGTCTCCGAGTCCGCACAGGACCATGCTCGCGAGGTCTTGAACGATGCTGGCGTCTCTGAGGAGCCCGGCTCCCTCCACGCTTGGGACCAGGAGCATCACTCCCAGAGCAAGTACGAAAACAGCTCTGCTCATCAGAACAACGTCCTCCGCGGACACAAGGCTACCCTCTCCAGTGCGTAGAGCTTCGCCAACATTATCTAACGATTCTCATGTGATATTCTTGTAGACCCGAACACCAGCGAGGAAGCCAAAGAGCATTCCGCCGAGGTGCTCCGCGAACACGACAGATTGTAACAATTCGCCCGTCGTTATTTGATTTCTGCTGCTGTACTCTCAATGTATCAATAAGAACAGATTGTTGTAGAATTGTTGAAATCTCATTATTGTCACCGTGACATGATTTGACAGCGTGACGGCACTTGTTCGTGCCAATGGCACCTCTTCAAACTCCGCAACCTTCAAGAGCTGCATGGCCAACCCCACCGAGGGTGCCTCCGACAACGCATCTATACACGCGCCGGGCAGTGTTGAAGATCTCACCCAAGCAACTATCGCCCTCCACAGTGCGTACGACCGCCTCCTAGAGCTTCGCAACACCCTCGCCGAATTCAGCGCGCGGACGAGAGGCAGGAGTATGGCCCACCCCCAGCAGCACCCTCAGCTTGGAGCCCCGCAAAATCCCATGCAGAGTCATGCCCAGGCCTCTGCTGCGTCCTCGGAGATGCATCCTGACCACTCTGCGATCGTCCTTGCGGAGGAGGAGAATGACGTCCAGGCCGCTGTTGCGCTCCCCACCCGTCTGCGCGAGCTCTCGACTCGTCTGAGGGAGGAACTGAGACAGGTGAGTGCGGCCCGTACGCCAGGCCAGAATCAGGATCAGAATGACGAGACGGAACAACAAAATGCCTCTTCGGCTAATCAGGTCATGGAACACCACCGCCGTACCCTGCGTAGTTTTCGCGATGCATATCGACATACTTCGGACGTCGTGAGGGCCTCTGGGTACACATTTTCCGAAGATGTTGCGGATGGCCATCCCATGCCCATGCGGAATTTGTTGGCCATGACAACGGAGGAAACTGCCGCAGCAACGAGGGAGCGTCAAGAGACTGTTAGTCGCATGCGTGAAATACAGCTTGCGCGGAGGAGAGCGATGGAAGGCAGCATTCGCAGCATGCGTCGTTCGGCGGAGCCCAACGAGGCCACTACGACCCTCGGCCGTCGTGTTATGCATCGCGCTGCAGCCGCCGCGTCCGTGAACGCCTCCGGAGCAGGAGACAGAGACAGAGACACGGTCGTGCATTCTACCCTTCCCCTGGGACTCGAATCGAGGCCTGTTGGTTCGGAGAGGCCTGTAGAACCCCGTGCTGCTACTCACTTACGACACTCGCTTCTGCCGAATCCCCGTGTGGCGATGAGTCGGGCTGACCCTAGGGCGGGACACGCAAGCAGGTATGGTGAGGCTCGCCAGCGGTTTGCGATGCATGCGTCCAATAATGCCGGGACGGCGAGAGGCACAGACCCTGCTGGTGCCAGTGCCACGGCTGCTACTCAGACGCCTTCCGGAGCGCAGGTTACTACTACTACACCTTCTGAATCGGTATATGGGAGCTATCGTATTCGTAGACGCATTAATAGTCAAGGGGAAGAGCAGGTGACGACTATTAACTTTAGGGATTTGCTTGCGGAATATCAGAGGGGTGACTGGGATATGGAGACGGTTGGCAGTACAAGGAGAGAACCGTCTAGTGAGAATAATAGGGCTGCTACTAGTACGACGACGACGAATAATACACGGCCAGGGAATGATTTGCAAACGTCTGGAAGACCTCCGCAGAGACGACGCCGTGGCTGGGGTAAATTCATGCATATTCATCATTGAGCTGTGATAAATCTAATTGACCGTATCTTCTTTTTCAGCGCGCTTAGATATGGACGGCGATGAAATATCAACAGAAGACGAAGAATTATACGAACGAAGACGGGTGCAGTCCCTGCAAAATCGGTTCAATGAAACCGGGCGCACGAATTCCTCGGCTGCTGTCCTTGATCTCGTGCAGCGTAATGGGGTGCCTGGGTGTCCTGATGTTCCTTCGTCTGCCGCTGCGAGTGTTCGGGAAGGTAATGACGATCAGACTAAGCGCATTCTGGACAGTATCTTTAAGAGGAGGAAAGATGATGATACTGATTCTGAGCCGTTTGTTTCGCCGTTGCCTGTGCCGCACCCGCCTAAAAAGTTTGCTTCTCCGAAAAGGCCTCGTGAAGTCTTGCTTTGTTCTGAGGTTCAGGCCGGTCGATGATTTACATGTGCATTTTTGTTTTTCGTTTCTGCTATTATTTCATTTTCATTTTTGCTCTGGACCTTTGAATTTTTCGACGTTACAATGGTGGTGCATGGTGTACGAGTGTTCACTGACGATGGTATGGCGGAGGAGATATCGCACATTATTTTATGGCCACAATTATGCATTTTCTAACCAT
>KN837111.1:791574-803972 GCA_000827215.1 Sphaerobolus stellatus SS14 | reverse complement strand
TTACGTTAATGTTGGACGCCAGAGGAGCATATCATAAACAATTTCCCTGTTATTCGTTCAAAACTGCGTCGTTTACCTCCTGTGCATCAAGCCACATTGCGGCAGATATTGGAGCATTTGGCTAGAATTAGTTCTCGTAGCCAGGCGAACAAGATGGATGCCAAAAATTTAGCTATAGTCTTTAACTCGGTGATATTTGGAGAGGATGAGCTGCCTAAACCGGAGAATCTCCTTACCTTCAACGAGAACAAAGTGAATCCATTTATTCTAAGATTGTTTCCTGTACTAAAATATGGCATAGGACACTGTGATGGAAGATCTAATTACTCATGCACCTCTTCTATTTGACGACAAACCTCAAGCGGCCCAAGTAGAGCCTCCATTGCCTCCTACTCCTGAACCTAAACCGAAAGTCGATTATGGCTCGTCGTATACAAGGACGCACACAATACCGCCTAGGACACCTGAAGGTCACGACTTCACACCGACCTTACCACTCCGTCCAGAACAAAGTATCCACCCTTCTAGGCGAAATAACCTTCCACCCTCCCAATCTTCAGATCCAGTTGATATTGCGCCATCACCGGCTGTTTCTTCTACAAGTACACTGCAACGCGAAACACCTACTCCAGTGCTTCCTCCTCCAAAGTCAGAGACTATGGAGGATCTTCTTGAAGACCTTTCACACGATTTCGAAGTCGTTGAACAACCAGATGCTCAGGATAATAACGCCCATATGGTTGATCCTCCGAAGTCTCCCGATTCGTTTGCTACGGCTGCGTCGTCGCCTTCTAGTTCCCCATACCCGGACAGAACTTCGCGAGAATCCTCGCGGCCATCCTTGGGCCGTAGTGTTTCCCCTCATCCACAACAGCCTTCAACATAAGTAAGGGTTACATTCTTAATATTTGTTTATTCGATTACTATTTGATGATCTCGATACCTACATACGTATACCATTTAGCTTCGTTTCTTTTACTGGTTCTGTAACTACATGGGATATTGTTGATGCCGATCTTGTACGATTTTTAATCTTGCGTGTATTCTTTAAATATACTTGGTTTATCTGTACTTACGGAACACTATGGAACGCTATGCGGTTTCACCGATTTGGACTCGGAAGGAACCACCGCCACTTTCCTTTTTAGGATGTAGCAGGTGTGTCCCTAGTGTTGCCGCGGCGTCACTTTGGCGTAACGGCGTTTGCTTCCCGCAGACCGTTCCTGCAACGAAATCATTTGGAAACTGCGAATTTATTGATCCTATCTGGCCTAAAAGTCTACTGAAAAATTATAGCTTACCCAAAAAACTCCCAGCGAGTGTGAAATAACGAAACGCCGTTACGTCAAAGTGGCGCCGCGGCAACACTATGTGTCCCTGTGTGCTCATTCCAAAATTAGCGACTGCTAAGCCACGACTGTCCAACTATGTAGAGGCCAACGGGATACAACGGAGCAACTCAGGAACCATGACATCGAAGAGCATATGGACACTTAGATTATGTAGTGTCAAATGAGCTGGAGAGAGCTACATGGAGAGAACGATCAGATTTGGCTTTATGAGAACTGTTAGAAAAAAGGCATGAGCTTTTCCTTGCTCTTCCTGCTTCTTACAGGCATTCCCTCCGTGCACAAGGATGAGTATTCTCCAGGTGGTTTTGCCTGGTGATGTTACTACGACGTGCACAAGCCAAGCATGGTACGATGCTCTATTCTGCTATGTAACCACGCTAATTCAATCTACCAACAATCTACAGCAATAGTGTTTGGGGCAATTCCCTCGTATATCCAGTTTATGGTGCCGCAATCCTGCTTATCCTGCAAGGTTTCATCTCAGCTGGTCGTCGAATGGCCAAGATAGTTCGTCATGACCGGAACGCGTCGCACGAGTCATTTACCGCGACTAGGAGCAAGGCATACATCGCGTGGAAGTCTCTTTCGTGGTTTGGAATTCTCGCATTGACAGGTCTTACTGCTTTTGCCTTTGTCCAGTCCAAGAATGGCTCGGAAACCCAAACAGATGCATTCAACAGGCCGCGACCCTATATGCAGATTGAACTTATGCAGCTTGCTCTTTACGTAGGTTTCCATGTTGTTATTTTCTAGTCGTTAACCTTGAGGTCAATTTGCTGCAGTGCTATCTTTCTGTCCTTGGTTTGATTACCTTACTCCCATCAACCCATAGTATTCAGTGGCCTGGTATACATTTGAATGTCATTATGTTACTCATCGTCTCTGTATACACGTATCGGGATTTAGTACCATTGGCTACATATCATATGGTGCCTATGGACAGTGAACAAGGCTGGCTGCTTTGGTCGCGAGTTGCAATCAGTTCTCTGGTGGGAGTCGCTATCCCGTTACTCACGCCACGACTGTACAAACCTGTCGATCCATTAGTAAGTTTACCTTTGATCTTTTAGAATCTGTATAAATATGTTGCCTTTATAGAATCCTGCGAAAGACGTCAATACCGAGCTAACTACGTCATGGTTTTCTTTTATGCTCTACTCGCATCTGGATCCTCTCATATGGAAGGCTGCCAAGACAGATCATCTTCCGTACGAGGAGTTACCTCCTCTTGCTGATTATGATTATGCAGACTACCTCGTTCGCAGTAGTAAAGGGGTACGCGAATTTCTCACTAGCTTAAATAAAATAAAATTCATTAAATAATTGCATTTTCAGACGTTGGATCCATACGTGAGAGGTAAAAGAACTCATTTATTCTTTGGCCTTATGAAGTACTTTAGTGAGTCCTGAATGCTCTGAAAATCCCTTGCTATCGCGATTGACCTCTTCTAGGCGGCGTATACATCCAGTTGGCTCTGATGATAACATTGCGTGTATGTTCTCCTGACTTCAGACGAGAGCCTTCACCTTTTAACTCGGCTAATGCATGTTAACAGTGTCTTACCGGATTTATACCTCCCATTGCAATGAAAAATCTCTTAGATTATTTGGAACAGGGGCCAGAAGCATCCGCATATCCTCCCTGGGTTTGGGTTGTTCTTCTCTTCATTGGTCCAAACGTATGTCGCTGTAATGATACTCGAATATGAACTAAATATCGCTCTCTTCAGATTGGATCTATTGCTTTTCAATACTATATCTTCCTCACGGTATGGATCCCCTTCTATATTCGAATAGAAGTTGTGCTGAACTCAGTCCATTCAGACTCGCATGTTGGTACGGACGGAAGGAATCATCACCCAATTAGTCTTTGAGCACGCACTCCGAATTCGCATGAAGGCCGAGTCAAGCCAGGTTCAATCGAATGCGTCATCATCCGTTCTTACGCCAGACACACAATCAATCGCTGAAGACGCGGACGATGAAAGTGAAGCTTCTAGTACCGTCAATAGTGGCGAAGAAACCTTACGCGAAAGTAGCACTAGTTCTAGTGCTACCGCTACTACGACTTCGTCCAGTCCGAATGCAAGAGGCAAACAAAAGGATACACCTCCTGCTGTTAAAGTGTCCGAGACCAAGTCAGAAGGCAAAAAGGATAACCTGATAGGTAAAATCAATAACCTGGTCACCACGGATCTAGGGAATGTGGTCGATGGTCGTGACTTCTTATTCCTATGTAATGCTTCGAGTACCTTTCGTATATTCTGATAGATGGCTCACCGTTAGTTCCACAGTGCTTTTTAGTCCGGTGCAGTTCGTAGTCAGCGTCTGGTTGTTATATATCCTTCTTGGATTCAGGTGAGGGTTCATACGTATGCCTATCTTCTCTTTCCCGCTCATGCATAAATGCAGTGCTATACTTGGTATCGTCCTGTCAGCTGTTACGCTTCCATTACCAGGTTATATTGCAAAGCTTATGAATAAGATACAAACGGATCGGATGAAGAAGGTGGAGTGGTCTTGTAATAATTTTATTCGCACTCGGCCTCAACTCCGATTTACTTATAGACGGATGCTCGTGTTCAAACTGTCACGGAAAGTAAGAAGTTTAATACACATTACATTGTATACTAGACTTACTGAACTTACGTCTAGTTATTTCGGTTCTACGCATGACGAAATTATTTGGGTGGGAGAATAAGGTTAACAAGCTCATTGCGGAGAAACGCGATGATGAGTTATTACTCATAAGGAAGAGGAAACTCATAAATGTCTTAAGTAACAACTTGAAGTACGTAGTAATTTTTCATGCCATTTTTCTTCTATTGTTTAAACATTTCGTTCCCCAGTTATATTATTCCTCTCATCAACATGCTTGCCACTTTCGCTTCCTATGTAAGCGCTACCTTTTTCACTGCATTAAGACGAATTGCTGAATCCCCATTTCCGGACATCGTTAATTAGACCCTGGTGGAAAAGAAAGCACTCACAGCAGCAACTGTCTTTAGCAGTCTGATAGTCTTCGAGCAATTAAGAAACAGTTTAAGCCGTGCATTCTTTATGCTCCCGATGCTCATTGATGGTTAGTCTCCTTTGATAATGATATTGGACTTGGCTGATAATTTTATTAGCCAAAGTATCTCTTAGTCGAGTGAACGACTTCCTGCTGAATGTATGTGCACGCAATTAACGTAAAATTATTTATTCTGTTAACGACGGCACTCATAGACTGAATTATTGGACACCTTCACCCGGAAAGAAGGCAATGCTTCGGCTTCCGTCGACCCTGCGGCTTCTATGGATTCGAAGGTTATAGGCTTCCGAAATGCCAGTTTTACATGGTCAAACAACGATGGCGGGATTGTATCTGGACGTCAATACCGGTTAAAGATCAACGGAGAGTTATTCTTCAAACCTGGAGAACTTAACCTGATCGTTGGTCCCACGGGAAGCGGGAAAACCAGCTTGCTTATGGCTTTACTAGGTCTGTTTTTTTTTCTTTTTCTTTCTATCTTGTTTTTTTTTTTCTTTCTTTCTTTTTTTTTTTTTTTTTTCTTTCTATCTTTCTTGTTTTTTTTTTTTTGGAAAATGAAGTCTAACCAGACTGATTATTATTTTGTAGGGGAGATGCATTATGAACCGAACGGCGAAGACGCTGGTTTCAATCTGCCTAGAGACGGCGGGGTTGCATACGCTGCACAAGAAGCATGGGTACAGAATGAAACTATTAAGGTTCTTATAATGTCAAATGATGAGCTCATGGTACTAACACTACGGACAGGACAATATTTTATTCGGCAAAGCGTACAACGAAACTCGGTACAAGAAAGGTCGGTTCTAATTATTTCTCTTGGTCAGCGGTACCGGTGATAACGTTTCCACTATTAGTTATCTACCAATGCGGACTGGAACGTGACTTGAGTCTCTTCGAGGCTGGCGACAGTACAGAAGTAGGCGAGAAGGGTTTAACCTTGAGGTATGTCATTTTGCAGTTGGGGTTTACTAGCGGCCGCTAATGATAATGACATCACAGCGGTGGTCAAAAAGCACGAATCACGCTAGCGAGAGCCGTTTACTCCGATGCATCTATTTTGCTCCTGGATGATATCCTTGCTGCTTTGGATGTTCATACGTCGAAATTTATCGTTGAGAACTGCCTCCAAGGAGATTTGTTGCCAGGGCGAACAGTGATTCTCATTGTACGTGCATTTTATCATTCGCTACATAGTATTTTTATTCATTAACTATATAGACACACAATGTGGCCATGGTTGCCCCTATCGCGGACTTCGTTGTTTCTCTCACTCTGGATGGTCGCATTGCTTCTCAGGGGACGATGGCCGATGCTTTGAAAAAGAACAAGAAGCTTGTCAAAGAGGTTGTCGAATCAGAAGAAGTCGCGGTGAAAGACGATGAGAATGTCGACAACAAAGATCCGGGAAAGAAGGCTCCTGGTTCAGGTTCCAAACTCATCGTTGCTGAAGAAATCGCTTTAGGTCATGTCAGCTGGAGAGCCATGAGGATGTATCTTTCGAGCTTGGGCGGTATTTCATTCTGGGTTATATTCTTGGTCTCCATGCTTTTGGCGCAGACGGCCAATTCTTTCCAGTCATGGTTTCTGGGATATTGGGCTGAACAGTACAACGGCCAACCCGCTGAATCAGTCCGCGTTCCATTCTACCTATTAATGTACGGTCTTATTTTGTTAGCTATTGCTGTTTTGTACTCCACCGGTATGGCTACATTTGCATTGGGATCTGTTAAGGTATGATGGCAAACGATGTTGATTGGCGTATCTCACTATTTTCTGAAGGCTTCCAGAAAAGTACACCAAGACTTGATTAAAGGCGTCCTGGGAACCACTTTGCGGTACGTCCCTGGCAGATTTTTTTTCTTTCATTTTCTAACGAACACTATTCTAGCTGGCTGGATACTGTCCCTACAGCCCGTATCATTACCCGATGCACGCAGGATATTCGTGCTGTAGATGGTCCAATTGCGGATGAACTTTCTGATACAGTAAGTTCTTCCGAGTTGCTGGTACTGAGAAAAAAACAGTTTGACCAATAGTTCAAAGGTCGATCTTAGTCTTTATCTTCTTATTCGATTCCTGGCCGTAGTTTTCTTTGTCCCTGTTTTCCTGATACCAGGAATAATCGTCCTTATTTTGGGAACTATCTGCGGTCAACTGTATATGAAAGCACAACTCTCCGTCAAACGAGAGATGTCAAACCGGCGTTCTCCAGTTCTAGCACACTTCGGTGCCGCAATTTCGGGTCTAGGTAATCCTTTTCTCTTTCAATCTAAGTCATCCCTGACCCTCTTCCAGTATCTATACGAGCTTATGGTGCACAAGAAGCGTTCAAGTCGGAGAGCTTGAAACGCATCAATGGATATATTAGACCTGCCCGGACATTCTATAACTGTAATCGGTATGTTAATGATATTTCTTCGGAATCGTATCGATTGTCATTGACCTATCCTCGATAGTTGGGTCACTATCCGTATTGACGCGATTGGATCAGCCTTTTCAGCTGGTCTGGCGGGATACATGGTGTATAATGTAGGAACGCGTACTGCCAGTGATTCTGGGTTCGCATTATCCACAGCTATTACCCTATCTCAAGCCATCTTATACTGGGGTAAGTGTTTTCCGAGAATTACGTATTGCGATGCTTAAACGGGATTAACTAGTTCGGATCCTGAACGAACTTGAAGTTCAAGGCAATAGGTATATTATTGTTATTATTGACTTTGTGATTGAATTACTGACTTGCATTACAGTCTTGAACGTATCGAGTCCTATACCAACATCGACCAAGAACCCAAAGCTACAGAATCAGGCAAGCCGCCAGCATACTGGCCGGCCTCGGGTTCCTTGAAAGTGTCAAAACTTTGCGCCCGTTACTCATGGGATGGACCGGAGGTGGGATTTAATGTATATTTGTATTATGCATTCACTGACATTTCTTCAGGTTCTTCATAGTATCTCATTTGAAGTAAAGTCTGGAGAACGAATCGGAGTTGTTGGTCGAACAGGAAGCGGCAAATCGTCCCTGACCTTGTCACTCCTGAGGTGCATCCCTACTTCGGGTGATGTCGTGTTCGATGGTATTTCGACAGATGCCATCAATCTTGATGCGCTGCGGTCCAGTATCACCATTATCCCGCAACAACCCGAGTTGCTCAGTGGTACTCTAAGGGAAAATTTAGATCCTTTTTCTGAGCATTCAGATGCAACTCTTAACGACGCATTAAGGGCCGCTGGATTATTTGCTCTCCAAGAGGAACATGACGAAGCAAGAATCACCCTGGATAGCGTGATCTCTGGAGGTGGAAATAATTTATCTGTTGGTCAACGGCAAATATTAGCTCTTGCCAGAGCTATATTAAGGCGTAGCAAGATACTCATTCTTGATGAAGGTGCGTATTTTATATTGACTGAAATTACACGAACTTTCTAAGTCCGTTTTTATCTATTTAGCAACTAGCGCGATTGATTATGCAACGGATTCAATTATTCAAACAACTTTGAGGGAGACGCTTAAGGATGCTACGCTGATTACGGTAGCACACAGGCTTCAAACAGTAAGTACCCTTAGTTTTCTGCTGTGTTGAGCTAATCTAGGATCATAGATTATGGATGCGGATAAGATCATGGTTTTAGATGCTGGGAATATGGTGGAATTTGATTCACCGGTCAATCTACTAAAGAAAGAGGATGGTTACTTAAAATCGTTGGTTGACCAAAGTGGCGACAAGGAGATGTTGTACTCCATGGTTTTGGGACAGTAAGCTGGAAGTATTCAAGGATCTTGTGCGTGAGCAATGTAATATAGTAACATCTTGTCCAAAGGATCAGTTCATTATATATGCAATCGTCGTTCAGCGCCTATCACGGTATGATTCCTTGTATCAATTAAAGTTCCAAAAGAGTGCTTTGATCCAGTGACTCCAAACCCGAAGCTAATAATCTAATGTTAACATACAATCAAACAGAGTCAGCGTCTTTGCGATCATTAAGATGCCTTTGGAAGATGTCGACTTATACAGGCCTGCAACAGTGCAAGGAGTCTGCAACAGCGTCTCTATATTATTCTTTACTAGAGCCTAGATTCTCTTCCCCGGGCCGGTCCGTCAAACGTCTCTCAGACACTCTCTCCACTTACTACTCACTGTCTCCTTTTACTCAAAATGAAAGTCATAGCAAAAAGTATATAAGTAATACAAAGATGCAATTATGATAAAACCTGTGAAAATCGCAATTTGCAGGGTTAGTAGTGCTGAACTTGGCATAAATTTGAATGACCACTGGAGCCGGTGTCCAACGATCCGGGAGCCAACGGCTCGGAAACAGGCTCAGAACGGAGGTGATCCCTTCGTACCAAATTTTCTTCGTCAGATAAGTTGTCAGAAGTTAAGATTAATATTTATTGCTCAGAAAAGAGCCTTTATAACTATGAAGCTTGAGCCTCATTGTTCTCCAAGTTTATTCCCTGCATGCCATGCATTGAAATTTGATGGACGTGATGCATGGAAAACCGATGGCGGCGGTGTCGATGCAGGCATACCGATACTGATATATATTATAGTGCATTATTCGATCGATGTCACTATCGGTGAAATAACTAGACGCAATTGCAAATATTTCCTCTACTTGACTCGAGCCGTGGGACAGATAACTTTATCAGCGCTTTATCCGTGGTATTCTTCGCTAGACTAATCGAGATAGGACCTGTTTGCCAAAAGTAACCATGTGGAAGCCCGGTCCCGACGATCTAATTACGTCCGGGTAGCTGCCTAAAAACGTAAGGATGACTCTTTTCCGGCGACTGTAGTGTTTTCAACGGTTATCAGGTGCGTTCACCTGAGATATTTCAAGCTTTATTTCAAGCCTCAGACGGAGTCAGACTGGTCTTGCGTCGTGAATGCACGCCTCTCAGATTACTTTGGGCGGTGCTAGACATGAGAAGGACGCGGTATGTTTGAGGCAGTGGCTCAGGTGGGTTCCATGTTCATTAAAAAGCCACTGTGGTACAAAATTTACATGCCTGACTCCAGCCACCGCAATGATAGTATATTATACCCAATTTATACGGCTGTCCTTCTCCTTTTGATACACATCTCGACAATTATCATATTTCGAATCGCAAATCTGCTCTGTCGTAGGCGTTCCTCTCAGAGCATTTCCAGTGGCATTTTAGAACCCGGGCTACCTCACGCCACAGCTACGAAGACATGGAATAGGTCGACTCTTATTTTTAAATTTGTCCGGCTGCTAGGCACTTTGACGTTGGCAATCATTGCTGCTGTAGAATTTCTGGGACATCATGAAAGCCGACCAGAGGAATCGGCTTTAACTGGCAAAGTGCAGCCTACCCTGGTTCGGGTCGCTTACCTTGGATTTTACGTGAGCAAATAGCTTTTTGCTCATTTATAT
The DNA here is from genome assembly GCA_000827215.1 of Sphaerobolus stellatus SS14. Classification (NCBI taxonomy): domain Eukaryota; kingdom Fungi; phylum Basidiomycota; class Agaricomycetes; order Geastrales; family Sphaerobolaceae; genus Sphaerobolus; species Sphaerobolus stellatus. The sequence goes on along the minus strand of KN837111.1, from coordinate 794,180 downwards.
GCTCACTAAATGTGTATTGGAATAACAGAGTTATGCTTCATTGCTTGGCTTTCTCGCCATCCTTCCTCTCGGAAAATGGAGCAGATGGGCGGGAACACATCTGACTGTGGTCATGTTCATGGTTGCATTGATATTCACATATCGTGACATATATCCCTATATGACCTATATTTTGAAGCCTGTAGATGAACACGGATGGTTCCTTTGGGCACAAATATCAATATCCTATATCGTTGGAGCCATCATACCAATAACGATGCCGCGTTGCTACACACCGGTGGATCCTTTGGTTTGTCTTTTCATGCAGAATTATGAACTATATCGATACTCATACCGCATTTAGAATCCTTCAAAGGACATCAACCCTGAACAGACCGCTTCGTGGTTTTCCCTATTCACGTATACGTTCGTGGACCCTCTCATTTGGAAGGCCGCAAACTATGAGCATCTGCCTTACGAGGAGTTACCTCCTTTGGCCGATTATGACAGGTCAGAATACTTGGTGGACAAAAGCAAAGCCGTAAGTCCGCTGTACGCTTACTAAAATATTTTTTGCTGAATTACGTGCAGCTTTTGGATCCATTTTTCAGGAAAAAGAGGACATACATTTTCTGGGGCTTAATGAAGCTTTACTGTAAGAAACTGCCCCGTATTCTGAAATGAAATCTTAATGTACTTTTTTGCGTAGGGTCTGAATATGCCCGCCTTACAATCGCGCTTAGCGCCATGGTGAATTGCATTGAATCTCCCGTTTCGGTTTCTCGTTAACAATTTTTGAAGCTCCTCGCTGGGTTCATACCGCCCGTGGCCATGAACAAGATTCTACATTATCTCGAGGCTGGTGACAGCGATGCCTACTTCCGTCCATGGATGTGGGTGGGAGCTTTCTTTGTGGCTCCTAATGTATGCAATCCTCTTCAGTTGATGCTCATATCTGATATATGTTTCTTTAGATCGCTGCGCTAGCAGATCAATATTATATCTACATAGCAGTGCGTTTTTATTGTCCTTCGGCCCTTCGATCTATCTAACAGAAACATGACCATCCAGACTTGGACCCTTGTGCGCACAGAGGCAATCTTGACACAGTTGGTCTTTGATCATTCTTTGCGGATTCGTATGAAGGAAGACGTTGCTGGGGGATCAGTGCCTTCGACCCCTGCATCATTTCGTCCTCAATCCGTGTTAGGAGCAGCTGAAGAAGTATATGTAGAGTCTGCCAAAGAGTCTGTGCGCTCTGGCGAGAATCTCGTCGGTAGGATCAACAATTATGTTGGCACGGATTTAGGCAATATTGGAGAGGGCCGAGATTTCATATTGATCAGTAAGCAGATGCTAAAAGAACGTATTGTTATTCTTCCTTTAATACTCGATTTACAGTCGTCGGGAGTCCACTGCAATTTGGCGTGTGTGCATGGCTTCTATACTCGCTTCTAGGTTGGAGGTACGTAGAGCTATGATATAGTCTTCTATTCATATTCTAAGATATCTTTTCTAGTGCGGCTTTGGGTGTTGGCCTTACAGCTGCCTCGATCCCATTACCCGGCTATATAGCCAAACTTGGCAACGATGTCCAGGTAGAGAGGATGCGGAAGGTAAATACGTCGAATAATATATTTTCTTTCTATATTAATTAGTTTGGAAACACAGACAGATGCTCGTGTCCAAAGCGTAACAGAAAGTGAGTTGTAAGAAAGAAGTCTTTGAACACAATTGACCAGATATACACCCAGTCATGTCAGTCATCCGCATGACCAAATTATTCGGTTGGGAGAATAAGGTCAACAAACAAATTGCGGAAAAGAGGGATGCGGAATTGAAGTTACTGAGGAAACGTAAACTTCTGAACGTTATGAATAATAACGTGACGTACGCTTTCTCCGAATTTCGTCTTTGGGGAATTTCTTTGATACTTACGTGCATCTAAAGGTTCTTTCTTCCTATGATATCAATGGTTGCCACTTTTGCATGCTATGTTCGTCATATATTTCACCCTTCATAGAGAGACCTGGACAAACAACTGCCCTTCAGACTCTGATTCAAAAGAAGCCATTGAGTGCTGCTGTCGTCTTCAGTAGCATGGCTCTATTCGATAAACTCAAAGAAGGCCTGCGTCACACTTTCCATATGGTACCCGAAGTGATAGATGGTAAGTTGTTTTTATGCGCTGTAAGGCAGTATATTCAAATATTATCATTTCAGCCAAAGTTTCCTTAGACCGCATCAACGACTTCTTACTAAATGTATGTTCACTTCATTGTCATAAACGCCGCTTTTTCAAACATAGTTTCTGAAGACCGAGCTTCTTGATCGATACGCGTCCGAATCTCGCGAGGATCCCGAAGTCGTAGACCCAGCTCAAAACATTGGCACAGATCAAATAGGTTTCCGAAATGCTATTTTCAGTTGGTCAGAAAATACGGATAATATCCGTCGACAATTCCATCTATCAATCGAAGGAGAACTCTTTTTCAAACGTAACCAGCTGAACCTAGTCGTGGGTGCAACCGGAAGTGGGAAGACCAGTTTGCTTATGGCATTATTGGGTATGTAGAAATACAATTTCTTCGAATATGATCTAATGTTTATCATTATAGGTGAACTGC
>KN837111.1:767147-786601 GCA_000827215.1 Sphaerobolus stellatus SS14 | reverse complement strand
TCGTCAACTGGCGCGTCATCCGTTTCAACTGCGACAGCCACCCCATCTGCCCAAAAGACTACCGTTACGGTGACCACTACTACCCACCGTACTTTGGATACTTCTGCATCGTCAACGCCGTCTCAGACTACTGATTCGGCAGCACCTACCCAAAACAATGCGGGTACTGCTGCAACCAACGACAGTGACGATGATGATGACGATGATGACAGCGACAGTAACAACGATGGCGGTCTGAAAAGCGTCGTCGGCGTAAGCTCTTTCAATCTTCCAGGTATATCTATCACTAAACCTTTTATTATAGAAGCTTACTGGGTTTATCGGACTTGGTGGTGCTCACTCGGGTGGACATTCCAAGCGTGAAGTTAGCGTAACACCGGGCAAAAACGAGACATTCATCGTCTCTGGTTTGCCCGGAGAGTCCAATACCATCAACCTCAGCAAAACTTGTATCGAAACGCTTATATATCCTGTGCAGACGTTAGTAGCATCATTCTATTTGGAGGCTATACTTACTAAACTAATAAATAACCGCATAGACTGAGCAATACCAAACGAGAGGATGTAACCTTGATTGCTTTCCAGTTCTGGGTAATGTCCATGTCTCTTGTTGCCATCCTCAACGAATCCATCCCCCATCTTTCGGCTGCGTTGATGACACAACTTCTTGTCACTGTTTGGAGTGCAATTCAAGTGGCAAATACTGCAAACTTCCGAAAGGAGTTCTTCAGGTTAACGTTTAACGGCGCTTGCCGTCAACAAAGCCTCCTCGGTAATTATTGGAAACCGCGTCTGGATGCTGAGATTGCAAGTACAGTCCTTAATGGCGTTGCGTTGCTTCTCATGGCCATTATGACCTATAAGCTTATCAAGGTTGGTTGGTTTTCAGCTTAAGTAGTTCTTCTTATTCAAAGTATTCCTTTTTCAGGTCTATTCATGGCAGACTTATAAACGCATTGGCGCATCCCTTGCGATCAACCGCATTTATAAGCTTGTTCTCTGTCTCTCTATGCTCATCCAGTTGACTTTGTTCGCCGTCGTCGCTACGGCAGGCCTTTGGATTGACCAGCTTTATAACGGATCTGTTGCCCAGTTGTCGGCTAACCGTACTGTCTACGAAGGGGGCATATTTGTTATGGCCATCGTATGTGCTATTTAATAGTTTCCTATTCTTTTTCATATTGATGCTGACTCCATTTTCAGCTCTTACCTCCATGGCTAACATTAGTGAGTCTCATTCCGTCACAATATTTAAAAAAATCTTAATGTGTATGTCAGGGCTGGTTTGCTATCCGACGTGAATGGAGAGTCTGGTCGCTTGTCTTCTTAGCCTTGAACGTTGTTTTCGTAACTATGTATGCTCTGATATTCGACTCGTAAGTAATATCCTCGGCACAGATCCCTTATCCCACATTTTTAATGCCATGCGCAGCAAATCATTCCGCTGGACGTTATCATTGTGGCGATTCTTCTTGCTTATGGCTATCCTCTCTGGCCTCCTTCTCTTGGGTACGCTCGGTCTTGGTCTCGCATGCCGTCTCAATTTCGGAAAGGGTCTCCCCACGTACCTCAACGTTCAAGAACCCATAGAAGGAATTGATTTCGCGCCTGTTTATCCTGACGGCAAGGATCCTGAGATGGGGGATTACAAGAGTGACATGGAGAAGATCGACTTTCCCTCAAGCGGCGGAGGGAACGAGTCAGTCAACTTCGCAACTCAACAAGGATCCGGTGACTACAGCTATGGCAATGGATACCCTGGAAGCTTAGGAAGCTTTGGCAGCATTGCCGGTACCGGTTCTGATGCCTTGCGAAGTCCCGAGAGAGTTGCTTATCCGACTCATCTCCGCAGTGGATCAGTGTCATCTGGTCACTTATCTAGGACTGACACACAATCCAGCCATGGCAGCCAAAACTCGATTAGTAGCATGGGCAGTACAGGCAGCCGTGGAGCAAAGATTGGTATGGGCAAACGATGGGTTATTGAATAAATGAATGACTGAATTGGTTACCGTAAGCGGATGGTAATTCTTAATTTTTGAAGCTGGTCTTAGTTTTATGTTCGTCATTCTTCTTGTGTTACATCTGGACAATTTGTTGTCATTTCCCTGCTGTGTATTGTTTTACGATAATTTCTCCTTACTTATACTGGGGACCAGCAACGCTGGGTGGTCGCGTGACAGCTGATGTGGGCGCCGACTAATAACCAATGGCAAATCGTGCTTTGTGTGTCTAGATGCTCCCCGGAGTATCCTCTGAGCCCCAAAAATCGATTAAAATTCTATATACTACTATTAGTTATGTATCTACACTTAAGAGCTCTAATAATGTTCTCCAAGGTCCTTGAGGCCTAATTTACCCCCCCCCCCCTCCAGACGTGTCCAGTCCCATTATGTAAGCCGTTTTTTGATAGAGAAATCTGTATGGCCAAGGGGAGGACACAGAAATTCGTACACCTTAATATTGACCATAATAGAAGGCTGAAAATTGATCTATTGTACGTACAAATAAACTATCCAGAATAGAGCTCTTTAAAGCTGACCTTCATAACAGATCTCCCCCATTTTACATCCAGTTCATAATCCCTCTGGGGAGAATATTTGAATCGTTGAATGAAATATATATTATTAATGACCGAAAGAAATTACTGCTGTCCCTGAAGTTTTGTGATCCCGGCCATGAAAGAGGATCGTTTTGGCGTATGGGAAAAGCCACGTCGGAGTTCGAATTTATTAGGCGTTGCTGGTCTCCACTTACACATCTTACATACAGGCGGAATACCATTATGACAAAGAGACATTACATGAGAGCAAAGCAAGTCAAAATCGTTTGTTATGCAAATTGAAAAAAATGCTAGAAAATGCAGATGGAAGGACAATGCAAACAAATGAAGAAGGAAGGAAATAACCCCAAAATGAAAAACAATAGCTCAATTTAAGAAAGAGACTCGAGCGGCGGGGTAGGAGATCTGACAATGTCTGCAACTTCCTGTTCGTGTATGCGTGCCGCTTGACGAGCAACAGAGGCCCCATCGTATTCAGCAGTGGGCACAGGTGGCTTTTCTGGCTCATTATCATACGCATCCAATTCTTCTCGGAAGGTAACCATCCACGGGTGGTTCATTAACTCTAAAGCGGTAGGTCTCTTCACCGCGTCAATGTTAAGACACTGCTTGATGAAATTGATGCCGAGTTCGCTGAGTTGATCAGGTTCTGGCAATGGCGGATGCTGTGTTGCGACACCAATGTGGAACATGATTGCCCTGCAACGAAAGATCGGTGGGAATCAAACAGAATGATGATGCAAAAATCATGAGGGCACTCACCATTCGTTGTCGAGGTTACTCCATGGTTTTCTGCCAGTTGCGAACTCAAGAACAACGCATCCCAAAGACCAAATGTCCATGGCACCATGACGGCCTCGTTTGTCATTTTTGATAACCTCCGGTGACATGTACATGGGGGTACCCGTCAGACTATTATTTGAGGTGCCAGGAGCCACGCCCGGAACAGGACCAACTCGTGAACGTTGAATCGTGCGTTGATTCTTTGCCAGAACCTTCGCCGCGCCGAAGTCGACGAATTTGATGACACCCATGTGGTCAAGAAGAATATCTACGAAACAAAATCAGTCCTACCGAAAAACGGACATATGATCGACCACTTACTATCCGGCTTGATATCTCTGTGTACAATGCCCCTGGAGTGTAAATAAGCGAGCCCCTCTAGCATTTGCAATGTGTACACCTGTATGATCCCTTCGTCTTCGATGCGGCCACTCTCCAAAAGAGCTGCCAGACTTCCTCCTTGGCAGTACTCTTCAAATATATATATCTTGTCCCTATGTACCTCAATGCCATAATATTCGACCACGTTCGGATGATGAAGCATTTCCATCACTCGTAACTCTTCTTTAATTTGAGGTATAAGATTAGGAAGCTGCGCCATATCTTGATAACGGATTTCTTTCACGGCCATGAGCGTTCCAGTGTCGGTATTTACCGCCAAATACACAGAACCAAATGCACCAGCTCCAATAAACCGTCCTTGCTGCCAATGGATAGAAATATGTGAGCTCGCCGATGCAAGGAAGACTAATGAACGATCCTCGGGTTTCGAATTATCCAGAACACGACCAATAATTCGTTGGTCTGACTCGACACTGATTCGCTGTTCTTCTACTTCTCGCAATGCATGAATCACATCTTCCCAGAATAATCGCACACTGCGACTGATGCCGGTTTGCATGCCCTTCGCCACTTTCCCTTCCTCTGACCCAGATGTAATCCAGTCATCGTCGCCAGCGCCAGCCTCGAAGGTTTGTTGCCTTTGCAGCTCTTCCTGTCGTTCCCTTTCCTTTTTAGCTTCAAAGCTGGATCGGGCACCCAAAATGTCGAAGTGGGCGATAAGAAGACTCATACAGCTGGCAACCTTCTGTCGTAATAGGCGGAATTGATCATCTGGCAGATGAAGGATATTATTCTGCCTCGTTTGTAAAAGTGTGAATTCCAATGCATTAACGGCCCAACGGAAAGTTTTTCGATCGGTAGGATCACAATCATCGCAAATGAAAGCAACCCAAGATATGGCCAATCTTGTTAAGAGGCGATTGAACTTCATCCATGTGGGTTTATCCATGTGCTTCTGTACTTGCTGACCATGTTCAGACGAGAAGCTATACCAGTTTTCCAAGAGTTCCTGGCATTTTTCTACCCCTGTCAGAGCACGCCGTACATGGTGAACGGAATTCACAATGGCCTCCGCGAGTCGATTAGTGGCCCGAACAATCTTCCGTAGTTCTTGGTTAACACGAGGGAGATGGGCCTGCTCATCTGCAAGACAACGAAGAATACCCAAAGGGGAGTGCGTTTCGCCAATCTCCTCGTCAACTGCAAATAGATCGGTAAATGTCTGACGAGCCTTGACTAGGCGTTCATGTCCACCATCCGCAATAAATCGAATTCGATTCTCCTTCATACCCAGGTCGACGATCGGCATATCCAGTAGTAGAACCGTTCCTTGCCATACAAACTCTTCAATCGGGGATAACAGCAACAAGTATCCAATACTTTCATCGGCATCGCTGGTGTCTTCTGGGAATTCTTCTGGTGTAAGATTGGTATTCATACGCGCACCAGTCATTTGCTGAGAGTCGTTGCCTTCCGCACCCGTATTTTCTGCTTTCTGCAGCATACGCCGTATGTGATCCGGTTTGTCGGCCAAATTTGCGGAGGCTACGAAGTAGATTCCTTGTTCCTCGTAAGTTTTGGACTTGGTGTATACAAGGAAATGATCTGTTAATATTAATGCATCGATGAACATCCTAAAGTTTACACTCTCCAGACTGTACTCGGCAGAATTTCCATATCGCTGAGTTAGTACTCTGATATTGAGGGAGAAATTAGAGATGAACCCTCGCACTATAGATTGACCCTGACATACCTAACATAGCGTTGTAATTTCCTATACCGTAATCGAACGCTGTCCAAAACCTTGCTGAACCAATTGACCATCTGTTCGTCAGTCATCTCTTTGCTACGACCAATGAGACCAGGTGTGATGGGACCATCGCCGTAAATGCCATTTTCAACACGAAGGTGCCCAGAATCAGCGGAAGATTCCCTGTTATGAAGACCTCTTTTCAGGGAGGGAACCCGCAGCTGGGTCTCGAAATAATCTGTCACACGAAGCATAAGCCGGTTCGTAAGGGAGCTAAAAACGGGTGTTAGACTACAGATATCAAAAGATAGGAAGTAAATATATACCATAGCTGCTCTGCGACGAGAAATGAGCCTTCATCCGTTACAGCGCTTACTGCAGTGAAAACAGGTGTTTGGGCTTCCAGGACGTCTGTCTCTTTAAAATAGATGCCTTTTGTGCCGCTCTTTAATTTCCAGTGAATAACTTTGAAAAAAAAGCGAAGAGCATTCAAGATGGCATCATCATAGGTAACTGGTATGCATTGTGGAAGGTTCCAGTTACTCTCCGGAACGGGTGCTAACAGCCACTGGTATTCCTTCTTCACTGTGCAGGCCAGTCCGATGGAAACTTTGAAGTCTTCCAGTAACTGATCTATGATGATGATCTCTGGCTCCTTGACCTTTCCGGCATATTCTAGTCGGACATTTATACATGCTTCCATGAGTCGAGATGGGAAACTAGCAATCTGTACCAATTCCTTTTCAAAGCCTGGCAGATTCATCTTGCGGAACATGGGAGCATGAGTAATGAGCGTTATGCGAGCTTGACGGATCAATGTATGAATAGTTGTCAAAGATCCTCTCTCAAAGGCTTGATGCAAGGAAACCTCTTTAAGGACTCGTTCCACGAAAGATGAGGGATCGGCACGATCCTTGCCACCCACGGCAGGGAATTCTGGAGTAGGCTGAGAAGGACTTTCGGAAGTTGTGTTGGCTGCCGTGACATCTAGGGTATCACTGCCCGTCCACTTCCGTAGGACAGAGACCTGGACACTCAACCGGGTGTCTAGATTGTGCCAGGCAATAAGAGCGTCGCGGCGAGCCTGGAATTCAGGATCATTTGTTGAAGGCTTGTCAGCGTACATCGCCTTTAAACTGGGGTACAAAGATTGAACAGCGTCCAATCTGTTCAGAAGGCTTTCGACGAAACTTGTGGCTACCAACTCCCTAGATGCTGGATCCGCCTCCTTATCGTCATCAAGGCAAAAGGAACGGACCTCAGATACAATGGCATCGACAGCTCGTATTCGACGTTCGGTGAGCCGTTTCCGTTCCTCCAATTCTGGGCGACGTCGTAGACGGGCACGGATACCCAGCCAAAGATCTAATTGTCGGTTATGTTCGACGGATGCTTCCAAAGCAAAAGCAATTCGAGTTTTTTCTGATTTGAGAACGTCGCCGTCTAAGACTGACGACAGCATTATCTGCCATTCTAATCGTTCACGTTCTTGGGGCGTTACGTTGTCCAGCGATTCCGGTTCAGCACTCGGTGAGAACCGTTCACTTGTATCGAGTACAGATGTGGTCCTAGATCCTTCTTCATCCTCGCTATCGCCATTATCAACTAGCTGGCCCAGCCCACGCTGGAAATAATGGCTATCTGGGTCGTTCCTCGCAGAATCTTCAGTGTTATCTGTCTGCTTAAACCGCCTGACGAATCTGGAATAAATATCCGAGTAAACAAGCGTCCTCGGTGGTGCATCGGATGGAGAATTAGACGGGCCACCTGACGTAGAGAAAGAGGCGGATTTGCCTTTATACTTCGATCGTGAGGTATTCTGAGGTGTAGGCATGCCACTCGATGGACTTTGTCGAGCAGCCCATTGGGCGTCATCGCCGTCGTCGGGTTCGTCTTCTGCGTGTGCATATAAAGTTGGCGTGTGTCTGACTGCTGCAGAAGAACGATGCATTTGAAGAGGTCGCGGCGGAGCCAGTTATGCAGCTATCAGCCACAAAGGGGTCCTTGTGGACCACACTACTTCATCTGACCTTCATCTTCCAGTGAACTTCAATCACTTCTTTGCTAATATCGCGGTGAACGCTTCAAACAGTCAACATGGGGTTAACAGAAAAGGTAATTGAGTCCATTTAGTCTAAAATATTCTGACCGACAGTTCTCGGATCCAGATCAAGGCGATAGAAGGTGTGTTCTCCTGGTCATGGCTCTAGGTGTGCATTCGCGTCGTATTCATTTGGACTACTTGAAGAGGAGATGGCGAGGAGTAGGTATCACTTTCCTAAATTTTGCTGTATTATTAGTAACAAATATTTGTAGCTCAGAAGAATAAAGTGAGGATTCTATCCACCTATTTTGCTCTCTCAGCGGCCATTAATACCTTTCGTGCACGTTAAATAGGCTACAGAGTATCATTTGGGGTTAGCTAGTTTAGCAGAATGATAGGAGATGTTATTGACGTTTTCCCAGTCTCTTGAAGGCAAAGCTGGCACGCTATAGGGCAGAACTCCTTGAACCCACATCGAAATCAGGACCTGCTGGTCAAGGCTTCGATGTCCAGAAGAGCGGAGGTTTGACTTTACTTTGTGGCATACCTTTCATGCACCTAAAGTTTCGTATCTTTAGATGCACGCGTGGCCTTAATCGGTTGGATTTAGAGCTTCATTTTTTATCTGCCTCGCAAACTAAGTACTCTGACGCATACAGGGTTCCCTAGTGTCGGAAAATCGACTTTGCTTTCTAAAACAACGCATACGGGTATGCAGCGTTCCTCAGTATATGCTAATCGATTCTCACTTCCTACAAGCCTCGGTCGCTGCGGCATATGAGTTCACCACGTTGACAGTACGGGCACTTTTTCTTATCAGAAAGTTTAAATTCGACTCAAATTATTTAGGCAATTCCTGGGGTTATTGAATATTCAGGAGCTCGGATCCAGCTGCTGGATCTACCTGGTATTGTCGAAAGAGCGAGTCAAGGTATGTCACACTGATATGTATTTATCTCGATAACAACCTTTTGTAGGACGAGGTAGAGGAAGACAAGTAGTGGCTGGTGTGTCTTTCGCGTCTTTATTGTGTTATTACACAGTCCTCACAGTTGTTTTTGTTAAGTTGCAAAGACAGCTGATCTTATTATCATTATGTTGGATGCCACGAAAAGTCAGGAACAAAGAAGACTTCTTGAAATTGAATTGGACTCTGTCGGCATTCGACTGAATAAAAGCAGACCCGATGTCGTCTTCAAGAAGAAGACTACTGGAGGCGTGAGTTCATTTTCGTTCGTTAGCATTATGAACAGGATTTACAATATCTTTTAGATTACGGTGAGAGGGCCAAGTCATGATAGGAACATCACATATCTAACCATCTTTCAGCTGAACAACACTGTCAAGCTGACAAAGATAGATGAAAAGACAATCCGGACAGTCCTCGCTGGTTGTAAGTGCTTAGGATTGCGGACAAGGATTCAACTAATGAATTGCACAGACAAAATCCATAACTGTGACGTCATGATTCGAGAAGTGCGTTGACAAATATTTTCGTTTATGTCTTTATACTGATGATTTCCGCAGGATGTAAGGATGTGTGCATTTTCGTTTCCCATTATCTGAGGAGTTATCCAGATAACTATCGACGAGTTCATCGACGTTCTGATAGGTAAGCTAGATTCCTCCTTTCTTTCGGTTTTAAATCCATCGTGATTATCAGGGACGCGGAAATATCTACCATGCCTTTGTAAGTCAACTTGTTAAGGATTCTCGGCTTTGACAAATACACCCTACATCCTGCAGACGTGTACAACAAGGTAGACTCCATTAGCTTGGAACAGGTGGATAAGTTGGCCAGGGAACCGCATTCCATCGCAATTAGTTGTGAAGTTGGCTTGAATTTAGATGGTTTACTGGACCGTATCTGGGAGGTATGTAATTATCTATGGTTTATCGGTATCCTTCTGTCGCTTATCATGGTCATAGGAGCTTGGATTAGTCAAAGTTTATACAAAGAAACGAGGGGAACATCCTGATCTTAGCGATCCAATCGTATGGTCGCTCTTATCTAAATAACCATATCTAATCTGCTAATTAATGGTTACTAGTGTTTGCGAAAGGGCGCAACTATCGTCGACGTTTGTAATGGTATCCATCGGTCATTGGTCCCCAAGTTCCGTTATGCCTTGGTTTGGTGAGTTAGCTCTGATTATTCAGTAGTCAAATTTCGCTAATCCAGTATAGGGTGAGTTTTTCCGTTGCATTTTGTAAGAGCTGTGCCGACTTTTCCTATAGGGTCGTTCTTCCAAATTTAATCCGCATGCACAAAAGGTAAGTTATTGCATGATTATTTTCTGTGTTCGAGACGCTAACCGTTTTTCAGGTCGGGTTAACTCATGTAGTACAAGATGAAGATGTTGTCAGCAGTAAGCACTCTGGTCATTTCGGTCCTTTTATCCGCTGCTTACCAACGCTTGTAGTATTCACCAAATGAGCTCCTTTATACCCCAAGCTGTGTTTGGATGTACATGTACGATATATCAATGAGAGTAGAAGTCTAAATGAATTTTGCACTAAATTTTCAACCTAGTCAATTTTTCCCTTAGGTCACGTGCGTAAAACCCAGCACCATTTCCCCACCAACTTGTGCGATGATGATGAATTACACCGATTTATTGGGAAACTTAATCGATAAAGCCCCTTTAAGGTGCTCTGTAACACTGCTACTGTCGATTCTAAAATAGTTTCTTAATATTTTGTGCCTGTGCTCGTGCGCTGTGTAATTTTCTCTGCTTTTCTCACCAACATAGCCTGGAAGTACAAAAGCGGCTGTGTTCTCCTTAATCCAAGGTCGCGCCCACGTCAAATCAATTTCATACTGGACAATAAAACTTGGTGAGTCTGGCTACTTTCCTACTTCCTCGACCTGATCTTGATCTTGACTATCAGTGAACATATGGCGACCAACTTCGAGTTTATCTTCCATGGCACTGGCAGTTCCGGCTCCATTCCTGCAATTGGCTGTATAACGTCCAAGGCTGGGTTGGAAAATTGTCAAACATGCGCCTCATCGTTGACGCCAGAAGGTCGAAAGAATAACAGACGAAATACTGGAGGCATTTTCCGTATACCACGCTCTGATGGGCCGGATGTGTATGTAATCTCATGATCTGATATAATATGTATACTGATATAACACACAGTACTATCGTAATAGACGTTGGAAAAAATTTCCTAGCGTCGTCAATGGGTGCGCTACCATTGGAATGATGTCTGGGTGGTACTGACGAGTTCCTGATATTCAGATTGGTTCCCTAAGTATGGGTTGAGAAGGATAGATGCAGTTCTATTAACCCACCCCCACGCCGATGCCATGAATGGATTGGATGATCTCAGAGGTACGCTGATTTCGTGGCGCGGGAAGGGCAACCTTATGAGCTTACTTTGATAGGATGGACTGATGCCAAACAGGGTATCCAAACTCACATCGACATATACGCATCCCAAGAGAGCTATGCCTTCGTTCAAAATGCGTTTCCTTATCTTATATCCAAAGAACATGCATCTGGTGGCGGATTTGTGAGTCGCCACACTGAGCGAATTCAGCGATGATACTGAATGGATTCAGGTTCCTCAATTCAATTGGCATATCATCAAACCAGATGAACCATTTGTCGTTTGCGATATAGAGGTGACCCCTTTCGCAGGTGATTGCACATTTGATAGCATGTCTACGTGGCTCTGATTTTTATTCAGTTCACCATGGACGATTGTTTTCACAACCATCCTTAATCCCGGGGTTGCCTATATTGCCTACACCGGAGTCCAGTCTACCATCAACGCCTAAATTAAAATTTTCGTCTCTTCCGCAAGCAGAATCACCGAAACATTCGTCCCCTTTATTACAAGTGCCAGAAAAGGTCGCAGAATCCGTACATCCCTTCTACTGCCTTGGTTTTGTCATTCTGGACGTCGTTTATATCTCCGATGTTTCGGAGATCCCGCCGGAGGCCTGGAGAACCATCGAGAAAGCGAAGAAAAGGCCATACTCACTTTTCGTACTGGACTGCTTGCGACCACGACCCCATCCCTCCCATTACGGACTGGCACAGGCCATCACGACCGCCCGAAGACTCGACGAAACTGGAAACCTCCGCACTTATTTTGTGGGTTTTTGCCATGACGTTGCTCACGAACAATGGGAACAAATCTGTAGACGTGTCCGTGACCAGGAAGAAAATTCACTGGCAGGCGAGCCAGAGGATAAAGTCGTGGCGGAGGCGTTAGGTCGAGTACCAAGCGGCGATCCAGTGTGGATTGCACCAGCTTACGATGGTTTACGACTGTTCATTGATGAAGAAGGACGCGTACGCGAAGATGCTTGATATAACCGAGACCGTTTTAGATGTAGCCCGAGCAAATACCTGTTACCCACATAATATCTATTATTTTGTTATCTCGCTGTATGATAGTAATTTATCAATATAGATTAGTGCAGTGAATTTCATAAATATTGTATCTTTTCAGAAATATACAATTTCAAGCTCGACATCGGACACCTTGAGCTTCGTAAGAATCGGATCCGCGACATTCCTTGCTTGCTGACTAAGCAAACGCAGTGGACTCCACTCCTCTTTGCTTCCCAAGGGATCGTCGAGCCTGCATGAAGTGGTATTCACAATCTTTCACTTATGAGTAAGTGTAGATAATTCCTTGATGCCCTTTATTTCTAAAATTCTCCTGTAGCGATCCCTGGAGCACAGTCGCACTAGCTTATTACCTTCGCTATCCAAACCCATACGCATCCCATATCCTTTCCTGCGACGTCATTAACCGCACAATAACGCCTTCGGGTACTCTACGTACCTCTCGACTAATTCTTAAACGTGGAATTCTTCCTAAATGGGCACCAAAAGGCATCATCAGTAGGGCTGAGAGTTGGGTTATCGAAGAGAGTGACGTCGATCCGCACGGGAAAGTCGTCAGATGCGTTACGCGGAATCTCGACCATGTTAAAGTGCTTCAAATCATTGAGTCTGTATCTCTGACTGAAGGAAGCCAAGGGTATGCATTTCTATGTCCATATGAACTTTTGTGAACTTATATGCCGCTCCAGAAAAACGCTCCAGCGCAGTGAAGCCCAAGTGATCTCTCGGTTCGGCTGGGGTTTGGCCAGACGTATTGAAACATTTGGAATCACAAGACTCAAAAGCCATTTTGAAAAGGTTCGTCGACTAGCATATTTATGACGCAGACGTTCATTATTAATAACATTGGCCAGTCCCGTGAAGGAGTATCCCTCATAGTAAAAATGATTCGTGAATCTCGACTGCAACCCTTTGCAATAGGGCCAACTGGCATTATTATGGACCGTTCCTTGACAAGCTACCCCCGCTCTGCTGTCGTGGAAACTCCACCAGAAGATGTTGCGAAACCCACTCCTGTCGACGAAGAGGGTCAGCGGCCAAAGGCGAAAGGCTGGTTTCCCTGGCGTTGACGGTCATTGGATTTCTATTTTATTTCTTCGTTCGTATTCCATTCCTGTGAAGTATCAAGTACGCTTTCATTTCACCTGCTGTGCTCTCAATCTGTATCAGTAATGTTGCATCTCAAATACCACTGCTCTGCAATCAAAGTCTATAAATTTCTAATATATTAGGAATGTGTACGGCATGATATATGTTACACTTAGACTAATCAACAGTTATACTGGGATTCTGGGAAGCGAAATGCAAGTGAAATTGACATAGACAAGCCGCACGTGACGTGACCAAGCGCGTCGTCGTGTCGTGAACTTGTATCCCGTCCTCTATGTGGCATGTACTTCCCTACAGGTACAGCTCGAAAGCTAGCCAGCCACCCCATTATACCGCACCATGAATCACCTTCGATAATATCCATCTGTTCAAGTCCTCACAAGACCCTGTTCGCTGCTCTCACGAAGGATAGTATCTCGGTATGGCGTGTCAGGGTATGTCTCCAAACGACTCTTGTTCTCTGTAGGATGATTTTAAATTATATGGTCTTCAGCCTTCAGTAATTTTGGCGCACCTTGAGCGTACCCCTCAATCCCTGCTAGAGCATGGGGCAAACAAATGCGTCAGCTGGTCGCCCGATGGAAAGCGAATTGTTATACAGGTATATCTCGAATTGTCTCATCAAATCTTCAGACTGTTAACGCCTTGTCATAGACCCATGATTCGTATCTCCTCTTGATCGTTGTGGAATACTTAGCATCACCAGCGTACAGTACACCTCGACTCTCCGCTACTGCTCAGAGACAGTTCCTTCCTGGACCTGGTGAAGGGCCACATCTTCAAAGTCTGAGGCTAGAATTTGAAGGTGTAATTCGCGTTGAAAGCGAAATTCTGAGGTATGGGGATATTATAGTTCTGGTTGAGTTAATGCTGATTGCCCTATAGTATCTCTGCGAGAAGTCATCATATATTTTTCTCAACTCTAAGCCCGCCTGCTGTTCAGCGTATACCCTGGCCTTCATATAATGATAACGAGGAGACAGAAGAGACAGTCAAGTCCAAAAAGTGGCTAGGGCACGATACATGGCTGTTGAACGACCACGATTTTCCGTGGATGAAGGCTCATGATGGTGATTTCCTAACTATTTATATCCTCCTATGATCTAAATAATCTAATTCTCTATCCAGTTACTGTCAACACCATTTCTTATTTCCGAACAACGGCGACAGAATTGTGGACCACTTCGGATGGACGTGCATATTTCGTGCATCTATCCGAAGATCAACACTCCGCCCTTTCAGAGTTGGATTTAGTTTCTCAGAGTAATACTAGTCAGGTTGGTCCGTCGAAACTGCCAACTTCCCGCTTATAGTGTTGCTTGCAGAGGTCACTGGACAAGGGCAACGTAACATCACCTTCTTCGGAAACTTTATCAAATCGACAAGAGATTCGATGGGATGGGACATGTGTCCACGACGTTACCAGCAGAATAAATGAGAAATATATACGTGACCATGGTCCATCCTCCGAAGATGCAATCTGTGGTGCTATTAATATAAAGTTTTCATTGATTGCCATTGGAACAAGAGGGTAAATGTTCTTTAAACCATGAAATGGATCCAGATACTTAATACATATTATAGTGGTGAAGTCAGGATTATCAATTTTCCATCACAAGCTGGAGCACTCCCCAGATCTGAAACTCTAATTCATCCTTATCCCCATATTAGAACAGGGTCGGTGCAGAGCATGGAGTGGAGTTCCGATGGTTATGTGCTTGCTATCGGTTGGGAAAATGGCTGGGGAATTTGGAGTGTAGGAGGCAGATGTATATCATGGGCATTGGGAGTTGAAGATGAAATAGACCCAACCAAGTAGGCCGTTCGGTCTAGATTCCAGAGCTATCCTAACTGTATTTCAGGTTCCAAGACTCATTCATGCACGGAATTAGTGGTTTGGTGAGTAGTATTTAGTCGCCCTTTTATTCTTCTGGTTAAGCTTGCAAAACCAGTTTTGGATACCGGGCAACTGTGAACTTGTCATGTTGGCGAATTCCGCACCTAGAGGTATATATTTTTAATGTATAGATGAAATAGTTAGCTGACGAAACTATAGAGGATAATCAGCTATTCGTTATGCCATTTGCAAAGAGTGCCGTAACAGGTCAACATACACCAGTGAGTCTTATTCCGAGTTATACATCTCATGAAGAGTAACCCCGCAAAGGACAACACACGATATGCTTTTTTGCAAATGGATGATCGCGTCCTTGTCTATAGAGGAGCAGATCAACCTGACATGAGCGTCATCAACCCCGAGTCAGATGTTTGGCAACATATAAAGGTTTGTGATCTTAATCCTACAGTGTATTCATATATGATAACTTTATAGATCCCCTTGGCGTACATTGCCAATAACTGGCCGATACGCTACGCTTCTATAAGCACCGATGGACGTCTGATTGCTGTAGCCGGTCGGAGGGGCCTAGCACACTATAGCGCAGCCTCTGGACGGTGGAAAGTTTTCAATGACGTGGTGCAAGAGCAAGCCTTCTACGTAAGAGGTGGTTTGATCTGGTTCCACCATGTCTTGATAGCAGCCGTGGATGCGTCGAGATCCTATCAGGTAATCATATCTCCCCCTAAGTGACTCGTACAGTCCTCATACGTGTTCAGGTCCGGTTATACTCTCGCGACCTAGACTTGGCCAATCAAACTGTCCTTCATCGCGAAGTGCTTAAATCACCTGTTGTTCTACTTTCTTTGGTCGACAATTCGCTTCTTGTATACACTGCGGACAACACGCTATCGCACTATCTGATTATACCCACTAATGACACAGTTAGACTTCACTTGTGTGGAAGTATTAGTTTCGACGGCATTGTTGCAGTACCTGGAGCCGTTAGAGGCATGAGTTGGATGATACCCTCAGTACAGAAACGTAAGCACTTTCCATTTCTTTCGCTCTTCTTTGAACTTAAAAACTCTTCGTATCAGAACTAGGAGATCCGGTGGACGACTTAGTTGTCGCTACAATTCTACTACTTGTCGGCGGAAAGCTTGTCCTACTTCGTCCTAGAAAGGCACGGAATACTTAGACTATCTTTCACCATTTATTAACCCTCCTTATTTATACAGTCGGGAAACCAGGAAGTCAAGTATGACATGCAAATATTGGCCGATAGGATCGAATTTTGCTGGATCCATTTACGCGGTATAGGCACTCTGGAGAATTCCTTGTGGGGCTATGATGGGCGTGGTATCCGGCTATGGCTGGATGCCTTGACAATTGAGGGGACTGCCGTCAATCCCCAAAGTGATATGTATGAAAGTGTACAAGAGAGCGTTAACATACCTCTCAATTTCTATCCATTATGTGTGTAACCCTTCATACTTTAGGCGTTTTCTTACTCATGAGCGTTTTTAGCGGTTCTCATGGACAAAGGAATCATAATTGGTGTCGAGCATGAAACAGCTGCGCGAGTGTCTCTTCCTTTTGTGATGTTCAGAATTGTCACTAGCGTTAGCAATGCCCTTCTCTACAACTTTAATCACCTTACTGAATTTCTCTAGACCCATCTCTTTCTTCATCACGTATTACGGTTCCACCTGGGCAGGGCGCAAGTAAAAGAGGCCGTCAGTTTCGCCTCGCATTATCAAAACCTCGTATTCTTTTCCCATGCGTTGGAAATTCTTCTTCATACCGTTATAGAAACAGAATTGGACCCGTCTCAAACCCCATCTGGTCATGAAGATCTTCTGCCCGTGACTATAGAATTTTTGGATCATTTCGATGCAGCTCTGGAAGTGGTAGTCGGGTGCGCAAGAAAGACTGAGATGGCGAGATGGCGTCGTCTATTTGATGTTGTAGGAAACCCAAAGGCTCTTTTCGAGGTGAGAAAGCGAATGTCATGGTTGCGGATAGATGTACTAAATTTCTTTTTGGCAGACTTGTCTAGCATCGAATTTACTATCGACGGCAGGTTCTTATCTTCTGGTTCTCCATAATTTGGAACAACTGGACGAAGGCAGCGACGACGCCATCCGTCTTCTCCGCAAAGCAGCAGATAATCAAGATTGGGCTCTGTGCCATGATTTGCTGCGTTTTCTCCGCTCAATTGATACCTCCGGCCATGCTTTAAAACGTGCTCTTTCTCAGGTAGAAACACTTTCTGTTCCATTAGATTCAGCATTCTCAATAGGATCATAGTAAATGTATTATTAGTACTGTATCTTTATTTCTTTACATATTGGTTTAATTTATATCAACTGAAAGTACGTGTTTCCTTGAATTTGATAGGCCTATTTCTTTCCCAATGTTGCTCTTGACAACTCAGGATACGCATCCCGTCATAGGCTAGCATCATTAATCTAGGAAGGTTAACAAGACTCCAGGTACCACGATCGTCCAATGATCAATCGTTCCGAATAAGGGAGGAGGCGCCTAGATATACCATCATGCCATGTGAGTAGACCACTGGGCCTGTGGTGAGGCTTCAAGTTCCGCAGATAACCTACGCGGATTTTGTACGCGACACTGGCTATCAATCAGCAAACACCTCGTACTTCTTATATCGATATACCTTCAGATGGTCTGCTTAATTCTCTTCCTCGTCGCTTTCATTGCTCGTTAAAACTTTTGCACAGGAAGTAGAACGATCCCCCGAGGGGGCCGTGATCATTTCTTATGATGCACTAAAGTCCCAACCCGAATCCTTGGAGAAATCCGTAGCTATCGCGTTTGGCTCAGACCCTAGTTGCTTGGTATGTTTTAAACATCTATGATTTGTTGAAACTATGTAAGCTAAGAGTGGTCGAGGGCATCATAATTGTGAAAGATCTCCCTGCAGAATTCAAATTGCTTCGCGAGCGATTACTGAACCTTGCTAACAACTTTGCTGCCCTGCCAGAAAACATCCGAGAGCAATATACAGATCCAAAGAGTAGTTATAGGTATGTCAGTACTATATGTCAACCTTAGAGGCATGTTATCAAAAGCATAATTCAAGTTTTGGCTGGTCTCATGGGAAAGTAAGCCTGTCCTAGTTGTAGCGCAAAAGGAACTTAATGTTTTCATTGTGTCAATACAGGAAATCATGAACGGCAAACCTGGTAAAAATGCTCACTCCTTTTCGTCTGCTTGTGCCGTTGAACCGCTTTTCATATCTTAGATGTGTTAAAGGGCTCATATTATGCGAATCCAATCATGGATGCCGATGCGATTTCATCCGATAAAGTGGCTGAGTTCCCCGAGTATTATGGACAAAATATCTGGCCTAAAGTAAACGAACACGGCGTGGAAGGTTTCGAAGAGGCTTTCAAGGCTCTTGGAATGTAAATGCGTCGTATTTGTTCATATATCTCTTCACCAATCATTGACTTTATCTAGCTTCATCTTCAAAGTTGGGCAGAAGTTGGCCGTGGCTTGTCAGCCATTTGGTAAGCTGTTATTTCAACCTGTTTTTATGAGGTGTAGCTAAAATATTCAAAGCTGCTTCTCACTTGGTGGATCAATCGGTGCCACTTTCCGCTCTGATTTCACCTACCACGACGAAAGCAAGATTGCTACATTACTTCCCTCCAACTACTACATCGCCTTATGCCGGAGACGATGAACCGGTAGACTCCTGGTGCGGCTTCCACTTGGACCATTCGTTACTCACCGGTTTATGTTCGGTAAGCAGTGATATGGTCTCTTGTGCTCTAGATTTTGTAATGGATCCCTAGGCGATGTACCTTTCTCATACCGAGTCCGGAGAGACACAGGCGTGCTCTGCACCTTCCCCTTCATCCGGCCTTTATATCAGAACCCGTGGAGGTGAATTGACGAAAGTGTCTATCCCTCCTAATTGTTTGGCTTTTCAAACCGGTGAAGCTCTCGAACTTGCCACTGGCAGCAAGTTGCGAGCAACACCTCACTGTGTTCGTGTGGGCGGTGGTGCAACGAACATCACCCGCGAAACATTCGCCCTGTTCATGCAGCCTGACACTGAAGCGAAAATTGGACCAACGGAGACTTTCGGTAGCTTCAGCAAACGCATATTTAATGAGCATTATGATTCAGCTATAGGTGTAGCATCTTGAAACATACAAACAAGTGGTCGCATTATATATATCTATGTATGCTAGATATAAAAGATATAGGTGGAATTCAATGTATTACGCATGGATGATTATATCCTTTGAAGAGGAGTTGCCGTAAATGGTGGTTCTATATGATCGTCTACGTGGGCTGGTATCCTATGGTGGTCATCCTGCTCGGAGATGACAGACCAATCTTCACTAGCAGGTCGAGCTGATGAAGATGAGCTTTGCCCACCCGCACCTCTCGAAGGTGATCTAGAAAGAATGTGATGATTGTGTTCGTTGTCGGAATCGTCTCCCCGTTTAATCAAAGAGCGCGCATACTCTAAATCGCGATATATGGATTCGACAGCTTTACCGGTCCCGTCCTCCTACATTAAAAGCGTGAGGACCCAGCATATTCATGAGAATTCGTAAACATACAGCTCGAATAGTTTGTCCAATTGCTCTTGCTCGCGAGATTTGACG
>KN837111.1:732076-745946 GCA_000827215.1 Sphaerobolus stellatus SS14 | reverse complement strand
TGGTGTCCCCGATAGACTAGTTCAGACGCCTTTGACGGATAGATGTTATCTGACTTTGACCCAAGCATTGGATAGCCAGCTCGGTGGGTCGCCGTTTGGTCCTGCCGGAACTGGTGCGTATTTCTTTTGCTGTATACTTGTTCGTCCTTATCTAAATTATGTTCAAGGCAAAACGGAATCCGTGAAAGCATTAGGCGTTCAATTGGGTCGTTTTGTGCTGGTATTTTGTTGCGACGAGACTTTCGATTTCCAAGCTATGGGTCGCATCTTCCTCGGGTTATGCCAGGTGGGAGCGTGGGGATGTTTCGATGAATTTAATCGGCTTGAAGAGAGAATTCTTAGTGCCGTGTCTCAGCAAGTGCAAGCTATTCAGCAAGGTTTATCAGCGACAACGAAAAATCCCAATGCCGAGATTGAACTGGTTGGAAAGAGTCTTAAGATCAATCCGAATATCGGTATGCATCTCCTCATATATCCGTATATTGCATTTCTAAATGACTTTAGGTATCTTTATCACCACGAATCCCAATTATGCGGGGCGTTCGACCTTGCCCCCTAATTTGACTAAGTTGTTCAGACCGTGAGTAATTAGTTTTGATCATTGTTCACATCACATTTTTATGCCGTATAGGATGGCAATGACTCGCCCGGATCGCGAGCTAATTGCTCAAGTGATGTTGTTCTCTCAAGGTTTCCGTACCGCGGAAACGCTAGCCTCCAAGATCGTTCCGTTCTTTAACCTTTGTTCAGAACAACTTTCTCCTCAACCTCATTATGACTTTGGTCTCCGAGCTTTGAAAGCTGTTTTGGCTAGTGCCGGTATACTGAAGCGAGAACGTCTTCAATCCATACGCGCATCCAAGGATGCTGGAGAGGCTGTCATGGAAGGCCTTTCGGACAGTGTCTCGGAACAGGTTATCCTGATTCAGAGTGTTACTGAGACGATCGTTCCTAAACTCGTGGCTGAAGATGTTCCATTGCTTACCAGGTAGAGCCCCCTTTATCTTTATTTTGTCTTCATCTAATTTCTATGCAGTCTGCTTGCGGATGTATTCCCCGGTGTCGATTATATCCCAGTCGATTTGGATGCTCTGAGGGAACAAATTATCAAGGTTTGCGCCGAAAGACGCCTGGTACCTGGCGAGCGCTGGATATCCAAGATCCTTCAACTCTACCAGATCCAGAAGATTCAGCATGGCTTAATGATGGTAGGTCCATCTGGTACCGGCAAGACCAACGCATGGCAAGTCCTTCTGGAAGCTCTAGCGCGCCTGGACGGCGTTGAAGGTGTTCCTTATGTCATTGATCCCAAAGCAATGCATAAAGATGCGTTGTACGGCACACTTGATCCTACAACTCGCGAATGGAATGATGGATTGTTTACACACATCCTACGGAAGATTGTCGACGATGTTCGTGGAGAGAGTAGCAAGAGACACTGGATCATCTTCGACGGTGATGTTGATCCCGAATGGGTAGAGAACCTGAATAGGTTAGCTGAAATATCCAAGTGGGATTGCAAATGACTAATAGCCTCTTCAGTGTATTGGACGACAACAAGCTTCTCACTTTACCTAATGGTGAACGGTTGAATTTACCCCCGAACGTGCGCATTATGTTTGAAGTGGAACATTTGAAGTACGCCACACTCGCTACAGTTAGTCGCTGCGGTATGATCTGGTTCAGTGATGATATTGTCGAGCCGTCTATGGTCTATCGGAACTATCTCGATACTTTGACTGCGGTAGCCTTGGACGCGGATGACGAGGAATCCTTCGAGAATCCATCGCGGAGGGCTGAACCTACCCCTGGTGAATCCAATACGTCGCCTAATTTGGAGGTTCAACGCTCTATTGCCACGATTTTGGAGCCATTCTTCGCGGCTGATGGTCTCGTGAACGAAGCATTGGTCCAAGCTGAATCAATAGAACACATCATGGACTTCACGGCCACTCGGGCATTGAATACACTATTCTCTCTCGTCAACAAAACCGTGCGTAATGTTATCGAGTACAACAATCAGCATTCGGACTTCCCGCTGTCGCTTGAGCGTGTTGAACAATATGTGACGAAACGTTTGTTGATCAGTATTATCTGGGCTTTCTCCGGGGATGCCAAACTTGATTTACGAGCGGAATTAGGCGACTTTTTGCGGAATAGGACTGGTGTAGATCTTCCTCCTCTTATTCAAGGCAGTTCTCTACTCGATTATGATGTGCAGGTCTCTTCCGGAGAGTGGCTACCTTGGCAATCCAAGGTTCCTGTGATAGAGATTGAAGCACATGCTGTTACGGCCTCCGATGTGGTTGTGCCGACCATGGATACTGTGCGACACGAAGAAGTCCTTTACTCCTGGCTTTCCGAACATAAACCTCTCCTGTTGTGCGGTCCCCCTGGTTCTGGCAAGACTATGACACTTTTCAGTGCCCTGCGAAAATTACCTGACATGGAAGTGGTTGGCCTGAATTTCTCCAGCGCAACTACCCCGGAGCTTATCTTGAAGACATTCGAGCAATACTGTGAATATAGGAAGACCCCAAATGGTGTTATTCTTGCCCCAATCCAGATCGGTCGTTGGCTTGTTGTCTTTTGTGATGAAATCAATCTTCCAGCCCCTGATAAATATGGAACGCAGAGAGTTATCTCCTTCCTGCGACAGTTGGTGGAATCCGGCGGTTATTATAGAACATTAGATATGGCTTGGGTAAAATTGGAACGTATTCAATTTGTGGGGGCATGTAATCCTCCAACTGACCCTGGTCGAGTCCCTCTCAGTCACAGGTTCTTGCGCCATGCCCCGCTTGTCATGGTTGATTACCCAGGAGAGGTATCTTTGAAGCAGATTTACGGAACATACAACAGAGCAATGCTGAAGGTCGTGCCTAATCTCCGAGCATATGCTGAACCTCTAACAGATGCTATGGTGGCGTTCTATTTAGCATCGCAGAAAAGATTCACTACGGATGTTCAAGCCCACTACGTGTACAGTCCTCGTGAGCTCACTCGATGGGTCCGTGGTATTTACGAAGCCATTAAGCCTCTCGATATTTTATCGGTCGAAGGCCTTGTTCGAGTCTGGGCTCACGAAGCGCTTCGTTTATTCCAGGATCGTTTGGTGACAGAGGAAGAGAAACAATGGACAGACGAAAATATCGACGCGGTTGCAATGGAGAACTTTCCAACAATCAATCGAGACGAAGCTCTTGGAAGGCCAATCCTCTTCTCCAATTGGACGTCAAAGAATTATATGCCTGTGGACAGAGAGCAGCTCAGAGAATACACGAAAGCTCGTTTACGTGTCTTCTACGAAGAAGAATTGGATGTGCCTTTGGTTCTGTTCAACGATGTTTTGGACCATGTATTACGTATCGATCGAGTATTCCGGCAAATTCAGGGACACCTGCTTCTCATTGGCGTGAGCGGTAGCGGCAAGGTTAGTAACCAAATCTTTCCGGTAGACTCTTGCTTAGCTTATGCATTTTAGACTACCCTTTCCCGCTTTGTAGCTTGGATGAACGGGTTGAGCATATTCCAAATCAAGGTTTCCAATAAATACACAGGAGACGACTTCGACGAAGATTTGCGCACGGTCTTGCGCAGAGCCGGTACTAAAGGAGAAAAGATATGTTTTATCATGGACGAGTCCAACGTCTTAGATTCCGGTTTCCTGGAGCGCATGAATACCCTTCTCGCCAATGCTGAGGTTCCTGGGCTTTTTGAAGGAGATGAACATTCCGCCCTCATGACAGCTTGCAAGGAAGGTTCGCAACGTGACGGATTGATGTTGGATTCTCACGAGGAGTTATATCGTTGGTTTACTCAACAAGTTGCGAAGAACTTGCACGTCGTATTCACGATGAATCCGCCAGAAAATGGATTGGCCTCTCGAGCTGCTACCTCGCCTGCTTTGTTCAATCGCTGCGTGTTGGATTGGTTCGGAGATTGGAATGACCAAGCATTCTATCAAGTTGGCATGGAGTTCACCCGAACTTTGGACTTAGATTTACCTTCATATACTCCACCTATTAATTTCCCTATTGCATACCGCCAATTAGAGCTACCACCTACGCATCGAACGGCAGTTGTTAATGCACTGGTTCATGTCCATCAGAGTATGCACCACTTCAACACCCGTCTCAGTCGTCGTCAAGGCCGTTACAACTATGTTACTCCTCGCCATTACTTGGACTTGTAAGTTTGGAATATTCATAATATTTTTTTTACTTACGTTTACGTTCTTAGCCTTCATCACTATGTTCGCTTATTCACCGAAAAGCGGGATGAGCTCGAAGAACAGCAACGCCATCTCCACGTAGGTCTGGATAAACTTCGAGACACAGTCACCCAGGTGGAAGAGTTACGCAAGAGTCTCGCAATCAAACGCCAACAACTGGAAGCAAAAAACGCTGAAGCTAATGAAAAATTGAGACGTATGGTCGCTGATCAACAGGAGGCTGAGCAGAAAAAGGCTGCTTCCATCGAGATTCAAGCCGCCCTAGCTGAGCAGGAACGCAGTATTGAACAACGGCGCGCTGTGGTACTTGCAGACCTCGCAAATGCGGAACCTGCAGTCATGGAAGCGCAATCTGCAGTCAACAACATCAGACGGAGTCAGATGCAGGAAGTCAGAGCAATGGCTAATCCTCCTGAAGCGGTGAAGCTGGCAATGGAGTCTGCATGTACCATCCTTGGGAACAAAGTTGATAGTTGGCGTACAGTTCAAGGAATCATTCGACAAGACAATTTCCAGCAGCGCATTCTGGGCTTCGATACCAACCGTCAATTGACTAAACCTCTACGAGAATTCATGAAGAAAGAGTATCTCAGTCGGCCTTCATACAATTATGAAGTGGTTAACCGTGCCAGTAAGGCTTGTGGCCCTGTGGTCAAGTGGGTCATTGCCCAGATTCAATACTCGGAAATCTTGGACAGAGTCGAGCCTCTCAGGAACGAGGTTCAATCTCTTGAAAATCAAGCCGAACAGACCAAGAAACAGGCTGAAACTATGGTTGATATGGTGGCCGAACTGGAGACCAGTATCAAACGCTACAAGGAGGAATATGCCTTTCTCATTAGCGAGACACAATCTATCAAAGCTGAGATGGAGCGTGTTCAAAGTAAGGTGGATCGTAGCATGACGCTCCTTGAGAGTCTTTCGTCGGAAAGAGCTCGATGGGAATCGGGCAGCAAGACTTTCGAAACAGAGATGAGCACAATTGTTGGCGATTGTCTCCTGTCGGCGGCATTCCTTGCATATGGCGGTTTCTTCGATCAACAATACCGCGAAAGTATGTGGCAAGAATGGTGTGCACATCTCACAGACGCCAATACCAAATTCAAGCCGGAGCTCTCTCTTACGGAATACTTGTCTACGCCGGATGACCGTCTTAGCTGGCAATCCAAGTCCCTGCCTTCAGACACGTTATGCACTGAAAATGCCATTATGCTGAAGCGGTTTAGTCGATATCCCCTTATTATCGATCCCACTGGGCAAGCAACCACATTTCTACGGAATGAGTACAAAGAACGCAAGATTACGGTCACGAGTTTCCTTGACGAATCATTCCTCAAAGTTTTGGAAAGCGCGCTTCGATTTGGCAATGCTCTCTTGATCCAGGATGTCGAGAACCTGGATCCAATCCTAAACGCCGTCTTGAATAAGGAGATTAGGAGAACAGGCGGTCGGGTTCTCATTCGACTCGGAAACCAGGATATCGATTTCTCACCATCCTTCACTATGTTCCTGTCAACTCGGGATCCTTCGGTAGAATTCTCGCCGGACATCTGCAGTCGTGTCACATTTGTGAATTTCACGATGACTAGGAGCAGTTTGCAAAGCCAATCGTTAGACCAGGTATTGAAAGTGGAGCGCCCAGAGACTGACCAGAAGAGGACAGATTTGATGAAAGTTCAGGGCGAATTCAAATTGCGTTTACGCACTCTCGAAAAATTGCTGCTTCAAGCTCTTAATGAATCTACTGGAAACATCTTGGACGACGACAAGGTTATCGACACGTTGGAGAAGCTCAAACGTGAAGCAGCGGAGATTACCCGAAAGGTCGAGGAAACAGACATCATTATGAAAGAAGTTGAAGAGGTTACCGCCGAGTATATCCCTCTCGCACAAGCCTGCAGTTCTATCTTTTTCATTTTGGAACAGATGAACTTAGTTAACCACTTTTACCAATTTTCTCTCCGATTCTTCTTGGATATCTTCGATTATGTTCTTCACCAGAATCCAAACCTAAAGAATATTCGCGATCCCATCAGGCGGAGAGAGATTCTCATGGACGACCTCTTTTTAGTGGTGTATCAGCGGACATCCCGTGCACTGTTACATCAGGACCATGTCATGCTTGCCGTGCTCCTTGGCCAAACCAAGCTGCGCGGCATAGGAGATGAAGTCATGGACGAGATGGAGCTTCTGCTCGAAAGCGGAGACGGTGTCCTAGTGGCTGGCGGCATCGCGGGGAGCTCCGAAGATCTCTCATTCCTTGCGCCGGAACAACAGCAGCGACTGCAAGCATATGCTCGCAGTTCGATGTTCAAGGGCATTGTACCGCACTTGGCTGAACACCAAGCTGATTGGATGAAGTTCCTTGAAGCCGAAGACCCAGAAACGAATGTCCCATGGCCATGGGAGGATAATGCATCCCGTACGTTGTCATTCTCTTGGATTATATCTTGTCTGATGTCGTTTATAGCTGTTATCCGTGCCACTCGGAATATGCTGCTGATCAAATGCTTCAGGCCAGATCGTCTGCTTCAGGCGACCGCCGCCTTCGTTAAAGTAGTCTTTGGGAGGGATTTATCTACCGAATCCAGATATGATCTGGCTGCTGTTGTTACTAACGAAGTTGAAGCTGTCACACCACTATCCTTGGTTTCGGTGACGGGATATGATGCGAGTTATCGTGTCGAGAACCTTGTGAAGAATACGGGAGTCAAATGCACATCTGTCGCCATGGGATCTCAAGAAGGCTTTACGCAAGCTGACCAGGCTATTGCTGGTGCTGCTCGGCAAGGGTACTGGGTGCTCTTGAAGAACGTGCACCTTGCGCCTTCCTGGTTAGGACAACTAGAGAAGAATCTTCAAACCCTGAATCCTCATCGAAACTTCCGTGTCTTCTTAACCATGGAAACTAACCCATCGATTCCCGTCAACTTGCTGAGGCAATCGCGGATCTTCATGAATGAACCTCCACCAGGAATCAAAGCGAACCTGCTCGACTCACTGCGCACTATTCCATCAAATCGTCTCACACAAGGCCCGGCCGAAAAGGTTCGACTTTACTTCTTGTTGGCCTGGTTCCACGCCATTGTGCAAGAACGTCTTCGCTACGTACCTCTTGGATGGAGCAAGATCTATGACTTCAACGATTCAGATATGGCGGCAGCATTCAACACGATTGACATTTGGCTCAACTCTGTTGCCAAGGGTAAAGCGAATGTTGACCCTGCTTCTATTCCTTGGGATGCTGTACGAACTCTGGTTAAGCAGTCTGTCTATGGTGGTCGTATAGACAGCGATTTCGACCAGAAAGTTCTCGATGCATTCGTGGACCGGCTGTTCACTCCTTTCTCATACAATGTTGACTTTGATTTGGTTCCAAGTCTTGATGGCCAGCAAACTTTGACTATTCCGGAAGGGACAAAGATGGAGCACTTCCTTGCCTGGGTACAGAAGTTACCTGACAGGGAGCCTCCGTCGTGGCTAAGCTTGCCCCCCACGGCAGAGCGTGTCATCGCTGTTTCTCAAGGTATGTTTAATATCAGCCATATATTTTCAGATATTGATATATTTGTATAGGTAACGTCCTTCTTGGCAAGCTGAGGAAGATGAGGACTTTAGTAGATGACGATGAAAGCGAAGCGGCAGCTACCGCCGCATCTAAGACGGGCGCTTCTCAACAACCTGCATGGATGAGAAGCCTTTTGCAACATTGCCGAGAATGGCTTTCTAGTCTTCCTGAGGTAAGTCAATGACAAATTGTTGGCGAAAATTAGAAACTAATAGAAGTTGCTGCAGACTTTGAACGCGCTGCAGAAGCGTTCCGGTGACAACAGCGACCCTCTGTTCCGCTTCTTCTCTCGTGAGGCTAGCGTAGGACGGAAGTTGCTCGTCCAAGTCAGACGAGATTTGAGCGATGTCATCAAGGTCTGCGAAGGTAGCCTCAAGCAGACTAATCACTTGCGGAACTTGCTCAGTCATTTGACAAAAGGTATGCCACAATCAAATGAAGCATGTTAGTACTGACATTAGCATAGGCACTATTCCTGATCATTGGCATCGTTACAAGGTTACCAAGACAATGGCTGTTTCGCAGTGGATTCCCAATCTTGGTCGTCGTTTAGCACAGCTTGAGACGATCTCGCAGCTCAACTCGTTAAGCGATACTGAAATTTGGCTGGGCGGGTTGTTCTTCCCTGAAGCCTATGTGACTGCGACCAGACAGGCTGTTGCCCATCGCAAGAAGTGGTCTTTGGAAACCTTGGACCTTCGACTTGATCTTGAACAAATTCAGGATCCTGAGGCGTTCATTGTTGATGGTACGTTTTATTTCCGCAAAAGAACAATAAACTGACATGAATTTAATAGGTCTTGTTCTCGAAGGGGCAAGTTATTCCGGCGGACGTCTGTCGCTGAATGCAGGACAGTCGGTGCGACTGGGTCCTTCACAATTACGCTGGGTGCAAATAGATCCTTCTGCGAAATCGACCGGCAATCTGGTGAACCTACCAGTCTACTTGAACACCGATCGCAGCGATATTCTGTTCACAGTCGACCTACCGTTTGATCAGGATTCTAACAATTTGGTGGCGATGCGAGCTGTCTGTTTGACTGGAGGCAGTTAATGTATTGAATATTGATACCCAAACATTCTTTTATGCTTATGATACCGATATAATGTCATTGATTTACGTGTTTGTTTTTGCATACCATACCTCTTAATACATGTTCACGATTTGATAAAGAAGGGAGTAACAATTTCCCGAAAGATTGAAGAAAGTTAATGCCAATACATATCATCCGAATAATTAAATGTGCCAATCCGCCATACTAACATCTTGTAACAGAAATGTCTTCGTGAATCATGATTCGCGCCCGAAGAAAGAACAAGAACGATTTCAAGAAAGGCTATGCTGTAAACACTGTCTTTTGCTCAAGACTTTCTTGCAGATTAAGTTCGGAATTTCCGTTCATTTCGTTGGAAGAGGTCCTTGGTGACGCCGTCTGTTTCTATTACACTACAGTCAGTATGAGTTACGTCAAGAACAAGACACTAACCCGCCAACTTCGTATACGCCTCGTCTCTTTCCACTGCAGACTACCAGAGGATTCGGCCGGGATGACATGGACCTCGTTCTATGACCTCATTGCATTAGGATCAGCGCAATCAACGCATCTAATCACGGTGCGCGAGCTGTATCAGGTCTATTTTCCCGCAGTCGAAAAGAATGAGTGTCTCTTGTTAAACTGTCTAAGTGTCATGAACTGTCACAGAAACGTGACACCATTTTCACACGCTCAGTCGAGTCGAATAGATGGAAAGAAAGACTGTAAGTACATAGATAACTCACATGAGATTGGTATAGTAAAATGGAAATTTAGATTGAATGAAAGAATAAAATAAAATAATAATTTGTCGGCATCAGAATTATGATGTCACACCTTGCTGCAACTTGTCTAGCTCAAGGACACTTGCAGCAAAATTTGATGTCATTGTTTTCGTACTGTGCAAATTACATACAAAGGTAGAATCAAACTTCAAATTTCACTGTTTGCTGCTCACAGCTCACTATTACACCATGGCCATTGCGATGGATAAAAACCACAATGGTCCTCCCGGCAAGGTTGGAATAGATAAATATTGCTATAATTACATCCCCACACTACATTTGTCTTTTTTTACTTTTGCTCTGACTTTCAAGACTTCGCATGTAGGGCAATGTTGTATAAGGAGCCGCATACTAGGTAAGTACCAGCTAAGTCGTGACGCGCGGGGAAAATAGACCTGATACAGCTCGCGCACCGTATCGATCTCAAAACGTGATTCGACCATGTGCAGATTAATGCGAAGGACGTTGGAGCCAGAAGACGTTAAGTACGTACTGGAATATCCAATGACATCCTTCGATAATTCGCTCGACCAGAGGTCACATGAACCACTGCTCGTTGACCAGATTCACCATGCTCAGAACTCTCCAGACCGCTATGTTTGCTACTAGGCGGGGTGTCATGCTGCGCCGAGGCTTTGCAGCTAGCCCTCGCATACACGCGAATAAACCAATAGGCGTAGCGGCTGCACTGCAAGCCGCGAAAGAGAACAGCACTGGTCCAGTGCAGCCGCAGTTGTATGACGGTTTCTCCCTAGCAGGTAGGGTTGGTGTTGTTTCGGGGGGAAACCGCGGCCTCGGATTGGAGATGGCGTTGACTCTTGCAGAGGCTGGTGCGAAAGTATACGCACTGGATCTTCCCACAACGCCAGGAGAGGAATTCCGTGCGGTCCAGAAATATATCGAGAGGTTCGACACGGGTGCTAAGCTAGAGTATGTCGGGGGCGGCGTGGACGTGACTGACCAGAAGCTGGTCTGGGACGCGGTTGCAGAAATAGGAAATAAGGAGCAACGAATGGACATCGGAATTGCAGCTGCAGGTATTCTGCATGGGGCGCCTAGCCTCCAATACCCAGCGGATGAATTCCAAAAGGTAAGAATCGTATTCAAGCGCAGACGTACATTTAATCGAGGCGAGTAGGTTATGAGCGTGAATGTAAACGGCGTATTATATACTGCGCAGGCGGTAGGCCAGCAAATGGAACGATTCAAGACGGCAGGCAGTCTCATATTGATTGCGTCAATGAGCGGCAGCATCACCAACAAAGTAAGTACGCGAGTGGATTAAAAAATCTTTAATTGTCAACCGCGGTCAGGATCATGCTTGGGTTGCGTACAATACATCGAAAAGCGCAGTGTTGCAGATGGCTCGCAGTCTTGCGTGCGAACTGGGCCCGCAGGCCATACGAGTGAACAGTCTCTCACCCGGCTATATATATACGAGGTACGTACCGGAACAGACGCATCGAAAGAAGCGTAGCTAAAGGGCCGCTGCCCACAAGTTTGACCGCAGCATACTTGGATACGCAGCCCGAACTGTGAGTGCTGGAGCGGCAAGAGGTGTGAGCTAATGATTGTACAGATACCAGAAATGGGCTGGTCTGAACCCCTTGGGAAGACTGGGAAGACCGGACGAGCTACGGGGAGTGGTCGCATGGCTCGCGAGCGACATGTCGACGTTCTGCACCGGGAGCGAGTACGTATCTCTGACAATATTCTTGCCAGCAATATTAACATACGATAGCATACTTGTATCTGGAGGACATCATGCGTGGTAGACAGGGAATGGAGTACTACGATTCCAGCTGTACGATAGACACTTCCCGCTGTGGATAAAAGACATGTGACTTTGACCTCAAATTTCGTCACAGCTTTCCCACGATTTACCGTTAATTCAAGCGGAGCTCGAAATATGTCATCAATTTCTCCCTCTTCTCATTATTTTCATTAAAATGCAAACTTTTATTTTCCAATATTTGACTATGTACATACATGCTAGATACCTTAAGAAAGATTACCTGACAAAAAAATCGGATTAAAGAACTGATGGAGTAGTCGGATTAATGGCAGTCATGCATGAAATCGGGGTTTGGGATTTGCAAAACTGCGTCTGAGCAGTTTTGCAAACCATGCCTCGAAGTCGAGGTAAAATCCTGTCACCGAACAGGTCACAATTTGACGTGATCGCGACTTGAGACAATCCCGGCGCTTATGACTCAATATCATCAAATCACACGAAAAATCGCGTTACCGAACGGGCTTTTGGCATTACTCCGCGATCGTTCCAGATTACGAATTTCGCGGATGAGATTAGAGGAGGCCCCGGTGCCGAACGCACTCTAAAAGGATCGAAAGAGGTGCATGTCCGGAAAACATCCAACTAGCAGCCGTTGTAGATAGTGGATAATAAATGTTTCGCCGTGTTGGTGCTGAGGATCGAGTAGATTGTAATATTCCTCCAAGGAAGTAGATACTGCGATAACGTTGCATTGGAAGGAGGAAGATTCGTAAAAGACGTCGCCTTCACGGCGGAGATGTACAGAGAGCAACCGAAGGCGGGGGGTGCTCATTGTAGACCTGAAGCAAGATCCCTGTGAAAGGCGATTACGACGGTATATAAAACAAAGACGAAGAAATTCAGCGCGACGACCATGGGATCATGGCGGAATCAGACACTAATTCGTGGCATACTATGTCATACTAAGAGTTAAGTTCCGCGACATCTTGACATTCACTCTCATGTCTGCATTTGATCTCGAAGACCTCATCCACGTCGAGCAGGAGTGCGAAATATAGTTTCTTTCTTTGACTTCTCTAATAATCGATTATAGTTTCTTCGACGTCGGTTACAAAGATGGGTACGCTCACGGCCGTATTCATGGCCTCATCGAGGGGCGTGCTCTCGGACGCGAAAAGGGCTTTGAATTATGGGAAGAAATAGGATTCTATGAGGGCTTTGCAAAGCTTTGGCAAGCAGCTTTAAATGTTAAAGCATCCCCTGACGAAAAAAGTTCAAACTCGCGCAGCGCAAAACGCAAGTCACCGTCTCCCAATCCATCTACAACGTAAGATTATTATATTCCACGTCAAGGTTGTTTACGAAAAGCCTTTCTTCAGTCGTACACAAGCCCATATACGTCATCTTTTAGACCTCATCGCCCAATTTCCTCGTGTCAACCCCAAACCTACTGTTGACGTCGAAGGAGACGGTGAATTAGACGTTTCTGCGCTCCTCAGTAAAATCCGCGCACGCTACAAGGCTCTCTGTGCTAATCTAGGTATCAAGCCCCGCCTACGCCCTGCATCCGCCTCTCCGCTCGAAAACGCGACGGACACAGTAATGAACCTCGAGGGGATTTCCATCGAGACGTCATCTAGCGCAGCCCAGCGGTCTACTGCAGTATGGCGAGTCGACCAGCCGCCTGGGTCGAATGAAATAAGCTTTTAAAAGAGAGGGATGCTCGCTACAGCTTGCCGTCGATCCACCACATTCATATTTGTTGGGTCCACATATCACATCACATCCCTGCCTGTGAGTCGTTTATTTTATTATCGGAACATATTATTTACTTATGTATTAGTTATTCAAAGTTAAAAAAAATGAACAGGGATATTATACCTTGGCCTCTTTCTATATTCGGAAAGAGCCCTTCCTACGACTCTCCCCTTCTGTTATGTACCTGCAGAAGGACATTGCATGATATACTCCCTGTTCCCGATTGAGCACCATATTAATAAGGTGTTTGACGGTGTATACCCAGCGAGGAGGTCCAGGAGCAAGCTCCAATAATACCACGTCTGTTTTTTATGACTTAGTAGCTAAGAAATGGATGATGAAAAGGGACTCTTATTAGTCGACTAGTACAGGACACCGGGCGTCATCAATTGGTGTTACTTAGGACGAATAATTATATGCGGAGAATTTTTGGAAATTCTGGATCCTATCAATCCCTGGACTCTGTATAAGTAACGGATGTGCAATGAAACTAATTCCTTGAACAGATATAAATCTAATAGATCGTTTTTAGTATAAGTTCCTTGGAGGCTTCCAGCTTATTCCAAAACCATAGAATACAGGTTCTCCTTATCGCCGCTTTGATCAACCAACGATTTTAAATAGCCATTCTCTTTCTTTAGTAGATTGGCTGGTGAATCAAATTCAACCATATTCCCGGCATCTAAAACCATAATCTTATCCGCATCCATAACCTATGATCCTAGATTAGCTCAGCGCAGCGCAAACCCGAAAATG
>KN837111.1:714086-731760 GCA_000827215.1 Sphaerobolus stellatus SS14 | reverse complement strand
AGAGTACCACTGAGCAACTCCGGTTGTTGTGGTATAATGGTGATACTGGAGCGCAATGCATCAAGATTGATTGAATTTGTTGAAATTCCGTCGAAAATGACATCGCCCTCAGTAGGGATGCACCTCAGGAGTGATAAGGTTAGAGAAGATTTGCCGCTTCCTGTTCGACCAATAATGCCGATCCTTTCTCCAGAATTGACTTCAAATGAGATATTATGAAGAACCTAAAGGAATATCAGTGACTGCTTGTGCAAATGTTCACCAAATCCCACCTCTGGTCCATCCAGCGAGTATCGAGCACAGAGGTTTTGCACCTTCAAGGAACCTGAGGCTGGCCAATATGCTGGTGGCTTACGAGATTCCGTATCTTTGGGTTCTTGGTCGATGTTGGTATACGACTCGATGCGCTCAAGACTATAATACTGGTCAGGATTCATTCAGGAGCAGTAATGATAATAATATACCTATTGCCTTGGACTTCAAGTTCGTTCATTTCCCGAACTAGTTGATCACATTTAAACATCGCAATAATTGTTTTCCAAATAAATCACACTTACCCCAATGTAAGATGGATTGAGATAGTGAAATAGCTGAAGATAATGCAAATCCAGAATCACTGGCGGTACGATTTCCTACATTATATATCATATATCCGGCCAAACCAGCTGAAAAGGCTGATCCAATTGCGTCGATACGGATGGTGACCCAGCTATCGCGGAAACGTCAATGACGACAGTTGATGCTCTAAATAACTATCGTTACATACCGATTACAATTATAGAATGTTCGGGCAGGTCTGGTATAGCCATCGATACGTTTCAGGCTCTCTGATTTAAAAGCTTCTTGGGCTCCATAAGCACGTAAAGATACTGAAAACGGTCAGCTATGACCTTGCACTGAGATATAAAAGATTACCTAGCCCCGCGATTGCGGCACCGAAGTGTGCTAAGACTGGAGAACGGTGGTTTGACATTTCGCGCTTAACGGAAAGTTGTGCTTTCATATACAGTTGACCGCAGATACTCCCCGAGATGAGGACGACTATTGCTGGTAATAAGAAAGCAGGGACGAAGAAAATCACGGCCAGGAATAGAATAACAAGATAAATGGTAAGATCGATCTTTCAAAATGTTAGTCGAGCTGTTTTTATACAAAAGAAGGAACGTACTGTATTCGAAATTGAATCCGCTATTGGACCATCTACAGCAAGAATGTCTTGCGTGCATCGGGTAATGATGCGAGCTGTAGGAACAGTATCCAGCCATCTAGAAAGGCGTTGTTTAAAGAAGGGAAAGAGATATCAGTAAAGGACTCACCGCAAGGTGGTTCCCAGAACACTTCTGATCAACTGTTGATGTACTTTCTTGGAAGCCTTCATAAAACAGTGAGATACTTCAATCAATCGAGCATCATTTTACCACTATACCTTCACAGCACCGAATACAAATGTAACGACAGCAGTGGTGTAGAAAACAGCAATAGCTACCAGAAGAAGACTATACATTAGTAGGTAGAACGCAACCGGAACTGATTCAGCAGGCTGGTCGGTGTACTGTGCCGCCCAGTATCCAAGGAACCATGACTGGAAAGCATCGCCGCCCTGCGTCAAAATCATAGAGATCAAAACGACAGCCCAGAATAAAAAGCCTCCAAGGCTTGAAAGATACATTCTCATGGCTCTCCAACTGACGTGACCCAAAGCAATTTCTTCAGCGACAATGAGTTTGGAACCTGAATCCGTAGCCGTTTTCACTGGGTCCGTATTATCGACATTTTCATCGTCTTTCTCTATCACCTCTTCTGATTCGACGACCTCCTTGACAAGCATCTTGTTCTTTTTCAAAGCATCGGCCATCGTCCCTTTAGAAGCAATCCGACCGTCTAGAGTAAGTGAAACCACAAAGTCCGCAATTGGGGCAACCATGGCCACATTATGGGTCTATATTATATGGTTAAAAATCCGATGGTAACAATGATGGAAGGAGCGTACGATAAGAATAACTGTTCGCCCACGCAACAAATCTCCTTGGAGGCAGTTCTCAACAATGAATTTCGATGTATGGACATCCAATGCAGCAAGGATATCATCCAGGAGCAAAATAGAGGCATCGGAGTAAACAGCTCTCGCAAGTGTGACTCGTGCTTTCTGACCACCGCTGTGATAACAATCATCAGCGACCGCTAGTAATTCCAACTGCAACGCGGGCATACCTCAACGTTAAGCCCTTCTCGCCTACTTCGGTATTGTCACCGGCCTCAAAGAGACTCAAGTCACGTTCTAGTCCGCATTGATAGATAACTGATGATGGAAACGTTATCAGCTGCCACCAAGGCCAACAATGAGAACTGACCTTTCTTGTACCGAGTTTCGTCATATGCTTTACCGAATAGAATGTTGTCCTATCTACAGCGTCAGTACCGGAGAGCATATCGTCTACCATTAGAAGAACCTTGATAGTCTCATTCTGTACCCATGCTTCCTGCGCGGCATACGCGATACCGCTGTCTCTAGGTAGATTGAAACCAGCGTCGTCGCCGTTCGATTCATAGTGCATCTCCCCTATAAAACCATGATTAGTCACATTTGACTTCATCTTGAATCAAACACTATTCAGACCTAGTAAAGCCATAAGCATGCTGGTTTTCCCGCTTCCCGTAGGACCGATGATCAAGTTTAGTTGCCCAGGTTTAAAGAATAGCTCTCCGTTGATCTTTAACCGGTATTGACGTCCAGATAAAACTTCGCCATCGCTTGACCATGTAAAAGTGGCATTTCGGAAACCCATGACCTTCGGATCCATAGATGCCGTAGGGTCGACGTAAGCCGAAGGATTGTCCTTTCGAGTGAAGTTGTCCAATAATTCAGTCTGTGAAATCCGTCATTAGGAGTCATACTAATCCTGATCAAGATACACATACGTTCAGGAGGAAGTCATTTACTCGGTCAAGAGACACTTTGGCTAATAACTATATCAGTAAAGTCCAAGTATCAAGTTAAAGACGAACCATCAATGAGCCTCGGAAGGATAAAGAATGCGCGGCTTAAACTGCTCCTTAATTGGTCGAAGACTATCATACTACTGAAGACAGCTGCCGCCGTCAGCACTTTCTTTTCCACCAAGGTCTAATCCAATAATGGGAGTTTAGTGTATATCCTAATTTAATGAAAGGGAAATCTTACATAGGAAGCGAAGGTGGCAAGCATGCTGGCGAGAGGAATAGTATACCTAGAAGAAAATGTTTAAGAAATAGTAGAAAGCAAGTAGGATGAAGTTATCACTTACTTTAAGTTGGTATTCATGACATTAATGATTTTTCTCTTTTTTATAAGGAATAATTCTTCATCGCGCTTCTCTGCAATGAGTTTGTTAACCTTGGTTTCCCAACCGAACATT
This sequence comes from Sphaerobolus stellatus SS14, assembly GCA_000827215.1. NCBI lineage: Eukaryota > Fungi > Basidiomycota > Agaricomycetes > Geastrales > Sphaerobolaceae > Sphaerobolus > Sphaerobolus stellatus. The sequence goes on along the minus strand of KN837111.1, from coordinate 728,365 downwards.
TTCGTCATGCGTAGAACCGAAATAACTGGATGTTACTTCAATAAGCCTAGCACAGAAGAAATTTAATATTATTTATTTACTTTCCGTGACAGTCTGAACACGAGCATCCGTCTGTAAATTCGAGTTGAGACCAAATGTGAATAGAATTATTATCAGACGCTAACCTTCTTCATCTTTTCTGTTTGTACTTTGTTCATAAGCTTTGCAATATAACCTGTTATTGGAATAGTAGCAGCCGATAGGACAACACCGATTATAGCGCTGCATCTATACATCAGCGAGAAAGAGAAGATATATGTATGAATGCTCACCTAAATCCAAGGAATGTATATAACAAGTAAATGCTTATTAGGAACTGTATTGGACTCAAAAGCACTGAAGTATTGATGGTAAGCTATCTATCTGGAAGTATGAAAGGCATCGAAGCATTACACAGAAATAAGAAGTCACGGCCACCGACCACATTTCCCAGATCCGTGGTGACCAGGTTATTGATTTTCCCTATCAAATTGTCCTTTTTGCCTTCTGACTTGGTCTCAGGCTCTTCAGGAGTGCCTGCACTAGTATCATTTTGTTTACCCTTCGCATTCGTATTGGGCGATGTCGTATTAACAACAACCGTGGCACTATAACTAGTACTACTTTCGCGTAAGGTTTCTTCGGCAGTATTGACAGTACGGGCAGATTCGCTTTCAGTATCTGCATCTTCAGCAATTGACTGTGTGTCTGGAGTAGGAGCAGATGATGGGATACTCTGCTGGCCCTGACCTGTCTCGGCTTTCATGCGAATTCGGAGTGCGTGCTCAAAGACTAATTGGGTGATGATTCCTTCCGTCCGTACCAGCAAGTGAGTCTAAACCTGAATTCAGCATAACTTCTGCTTTAATATTGAGATAAATACCGTGAGAAAGATATAATATTGAAAAGCAATAGATCCAATCTGAATAGAACGACATTTAGTTCATTTGTCGAATGATTTGGGCTCAACTTACATTTGGACCAATAAAGAGAAGAACGACCCAAACCCATGGGGGATACACTGATTCTTTTGGGCCCTTCTCCAAATAATCTAGTAGGTTTTTCATTGCAATAGGCGGCACAAATCCGGCAAGAGACTGCCAATAGATTCATTAGGTAAGATACAAGGAGAACGTGCATGTTAGGAGAACACACAAATATTATTATTACGACAGCCAATTGAAGGTAGAGACCGTCTAGAAAAGGTCAGTCGCACTATCAAAGGTTCAGCAGAATATTTCGTCCTTACTAAAGTATTTCATGAGACCCCAGAATAGATGGGTTCTTTTGCGTCTCACATATGGATCCAACGTCTGAAAATACAATGACAGTCTGAATATACATATGAGTTAGCGAGCTAATCACGCACCTGTTTACTGCTGCGAACAAGATAGTCTGCACAATCATAATCAGCAAGAGGCGGGAAATCCGCATACGGAAGATGATCTGTCTTTGCCGCCTTCCAAATAAGAGGATCAAGATGCGAGTAGAGCATAAGAGAAAACCATGACGTGGTTTGCTCGGTATTGACTTCTTTCACTGGATTCTGTAATGGCGATGTGTTTGTAAAAGTCCTAAAAGAATCGGAGGCAAACGCACTAATGGATCGACAGGTTTGTACAGTCGAGGTGTGAGCAATGGGAAAATGACTCCCACCAAAGAACTGATTGAGACTCGGGACCATAGAAGCCAGCCTTGTTCACGATCAATAGGTACCATATGATAAGTAGCTAAAGGTAATAAATCCCGATACGTGTAGATAGATACGACGAGCAGCATAATGATAGTCAAATGGACACCGGGCCATTGAATTCCACGGATCGAAGGAAGCAAGGTAATGAATCCAAGTACAGAAGCATAGCACTGCATTAAAGTGGCCTCGGTATTAATAGCTGACAATAATTTTCATAAAATAGGAACGTACATAAAGCGTGAGCTGCGCAATTTCAATTTGTCTATGCGTTCGTGGCCTGGATGCGTCTATATGATCTTCCGAGCCATCTTTGGACTGAACGACGGCAAAGGCAGTAAGAGCTGCTAATGTAAGAATTCCAAGCCACGAGATAGACCTCCACGCGACATATGCCTTGGTCCTGAGCGCGATGGACTGAGATTCACGCGACGCGTCGCGGACCCGGTCACGACGAAGTGCCCTGGCCACTTGACGGCCAGCTACGATGAAACCTTGCAGGATGAGCAGTACGGCGGCGCCATAGACTGGGAATAAGAGGGAATTGTCCCAGACACTATCGCTGTGAATTGGCTTAGCGCAAACCCACAGCAAAAACCTTCGAAGCCTACCATGCTGCACTTGTGCACGTCGTACCAACACGCAAGGGCACCTGCTGGAGAATACCCATTTTAGTGCACAGCGGGAATGTTTGTAACTGAAACTTGAAGCCTGAAGGGCAATGCACTCACTGAGGCACGCTACCGCAGTTCTCTTGAAGCCTAGCAGAAATAGCACTTATCTGTAGGTAGTAGCCTATACCTAGTACTAGTCACACCTACATGTCCGGGTGCCTACTTTCGGTACCGCGGTGGGTTGAGTTACGAAAAATAATCAGAAGCTACAGTAAGCGGGATGCCCGTGGAAGGATTTCAAACGCGTCACAAAATCCCGTGGTTCAATTCCAGGCCAGGCCACGCATCAGTAAAGTTGACACGGGCGTCTAAAATGCTACCTAGCACATCGAATTGCTTTCCTGGTCTAGATAGACTATGCGTCGATATGAGCCGCAAAGCTTCACTAAGAAAACACTAGTTTTATAAGTTAAGTTCAGTCAATGTTGGGTCAAGAGCAGTAGCAGGCTGGATACTACACAGGTATTAGCAGAAACTCATATAGGTCCCGGTCAATGTCTTAAGTATCATCTCAATGCTCTATCTCCTTAGTTTCAGTCTAAAATTTGTGGTGTTAGCTTGAACTTGATGTAGGTGACTCGCAAACTTAGGAGGTTTGAACAAGTCTGGCACGTGCTACTCTCACCGTCTTCTACCTCGAACTACCACCATCGTCGTCACAAACACTGCTGACTGCTCTCTAGGACTCCATCTGCCAGTTCTTTTCGTTCTTGTGTCGAACTCTGACTGGCATCACTCGTAATTATATCCATACTGGTGCAAGATGCAAGCTCCTTCAGAATCACCATGGCCATTCTCACAAGTTCATTCTTCTCTGCTGCTCTACATATATCTGGTTTGGCTCTGTACTCGGTTCTCTTTACAGAGCTTCTGAACTCCTTGTGCGCGTGTCCTGAGGAATTATTTTTCTATCTCGTACCTTTTTATTCACCAGGAGTGCCGGATTTTGTTTAGGTGCGTTATTTCACGTTACATGGAGTGCACGTTCGGTTCTCAATTAATCATTCCTTTTGCCAGTACCTCAATCAAGATAGCAATAGGTCATTTGGATGTTTTACGATTATATTTATGGTATACTATTGCAAGAACGATGTTCTCCTTATCTCCTGCTTCATTAATATAGAGACCAACCTGGATCATGTTAGTGTAGTAGTTTAATGTATAGTAGATTTCGGTATATACTCTAATAGATCCCTTATTTAATAAATAACTAGTTCTCACATGTATATAATAAGAATCAGAAATAATTGATCCAAGCACTACGCAGGCTATGCAAGCTAGATAGCACTAGTTAGCCATTCTCGGCAATATAGTACGTCGGTAAGGTCGTTGCTAAGCATGTTAAGGCTAGTAGGCAGCGACAAATTTACTGAAAACGCTATGCAGGCATATAGACCACATAGCGCTACCTAGACTTTGTCGAGTTTCGTTATGCGTTCAGTGTCTGGTGTTCTCCAGACCCTCATCCTCCTGCAAGTGGTGATTATTGAAGCATATGAACTTATAAGTCTCCATTGAAAGAGGAACGTTGGTATGCCATGCTAGGCTCAAAGAATCGTTATACCGAAACCTAATGTTACGAAGCTCTCAAGCTCTCGATAAACAGAGCGGACAGAGGGATGTATATTTCCGAGTGTAGTCCCGAAGGCATAGTTTTGCGTCAATTATGAGAGACCGGAGGTCGAAGCGGACCGGGTGGTGTGGAGGAAGTTAATCACAAATTCCGTGGATAAACGAACCAAGAAACGTCCCGGGTAATGTACTGAACTTGCTGTAAACTTCTCGATATACGTACACTTAATACATTATAGTTATATTTATTGATCACCAGCCACAAACTACAGCATGCAGCACAGTGCTACCGCCCTCACCTTCTGAAACAGGATGAATCGTCCCGTCAAAAGTAAAGCTTCGATAATCATGACCGATTTCGATGATAATACATAACCAGTTTTCTGATTAAAAAATCTCGTGTGAGTAATGCCCATCAAAATTATAAATTATCAAGTATTTACCCTCTTTCCGCGGTGCACCAGCAGGGTTTTCGCGATCTCACGCCTCCTTTCGTCCTCGATTTCGCGCTCCTTTGGTCCGTGTAAACAAGCCCCACTTTCGTGCGTGATTGCTTCCTTTGCTCGAACACTCACACCCGTTTATCCGCCTTCTCGAGCATGTCCCCGACTACTTCATTCTTCCACGGCCTGTGCTACTGCCGTCAAAACCTCCGCGTTCGTCTTCCTGAAGCTCACAACAGCACTCCGTGGCCCGGGCGAGATCGGCGTCTCCGCGAGCAGTGCCCTCGCCACCAGCTGTTATCCCGAGTAAGTTCATCTGTTGTCTCCAATTCTTCGATTTTTTTCAGTATAAGTTTTTCAGCATCCTTGGGGTCCATAATGGAGGAGGAGTTGGGATATCCCAGGAAAGTTGTTGACCAGTTTCCTTGGCCAAGATGAGATAATCGCTGAGCGAGCATAGAAATGATATGGCTCTTGACTTGTTTTAATATTTCCTCGGGATTCTCAAGTTCTAAGAATCGGAGTATCATCAACACTGCGGGGTAATCCCTCATAAACATCTTTACAGCACTAGAGAGAGCGTCCGGAGACACAATTTTGTTGGGAGTCCACGCCGACGCATTAACTTGGTCAAAGGCCACCATCTCCCCGAAAACCGTCTTCAGATTAGGCCCGTGAATATCTGTGACTTTAGAGCCCCGCGATTTAACTATTATTTCAGGTATCACCTTAAATAGTGTGCTGTACGTCTGTGAGTCCGGGATCGCATACGATTTGACCTTCATCATCGCCTTATATGCACCAATGGCATGAATATATAATTTCCAATGCAGGAATATCTCGAGGACCAGATTCCAGAATAGGGTATTGAGCTCGATGCGGTCTCGCTTGGCCTCTGCGACCACCTGCGGCTGCAGCTCGGAAAAATTGAGTAAACATCGCAAATAGGCCGTATTAGGTGTGCACTCGTAACTCTCTGCCGGATGCAGCCACTGAGGCAGCAGTCCTATTAATATCCTCCGTTCCACTGAGCGGATGTAGTGTCTATAGTCCTTCCCGCATAATATCTTCTCCCGCATTGCGCGATACTTGTCCAGCCATATTCACGCGTTATCGATATCGTTACACCCGCCATAAGCGCCAATGATCACCTTGTATGTATGTGCGGGAGGGAAGCACCCCGTAGGACTGAGGTTCCTGTAGGCTTTCCAGAGAAAGGCGAGTTCATCCGGATTGTGCATGTGAAGTCGGTCCATGGTCGTGCAGAACTCAAACTCGGTAAGAAAAGGCAGCAGTTCGCGGGGAACGATCCGAAGCGGTGTTGCCTGACGGAGGTCGCGCTCACGGGCCAGTTTAAATACCCTCCGCAACGTCGTCACGAGGGCTGGGATAAACTTCTTGGACATGGAGGCCAGCAGAAATGTCGCAGAATGGAGGTCCTTCGTTTGGATGAATAGCCAAATGGCGACCGCGATTCGTTCGCTGTCCAGATCATGCGTTCGTTTCGGTGCGTCTAGAAAGAGCTGGATTGCGTCGATGTTGTGTTTCGAGATGATTAAATCCCGGACTTTGAGCAATGCATCTCGGATATGGGGCGGTAGTTGGGCTCGGCGTTACTTATCTATCAACACTTTCGCGCGTTCGTATGTCCATGGATCGAGCTTGATATGCAATGTGGGGTGATAGATACGACTAGGGTAGAAGTAACGTAAGGGATTGGGGTGTCTGTAACATAAGTTCGACGGGCTTGAGGCCTAGTAGTGCGAATTATACGCTTTAGGTAGCATAACGATCAACAAAGACACCTCATAGTCCGCATACGCCCACAGCAGTTTCAATGCGAAGAGAAACCAGACTTGCGCTATTACCCTAAAGCCCAAACTCATAATCCCAGTATGATAACAAAAAATCCGAATAAATATTTGTTTCTACAGTATCTTATTACCTGCGTCCTTCAAGAATATTTCGACTCACGACATGTCCAACCGTGACAAAAGCGTGACACACCCGCGCTACCGGCACGGCAACCCCCGAACCTGTAAAGACGCTCTCGGCATACCGACTCCTCGCCCTCAACGACCTCAAGACCCCTCAAGGTGAGCCCCCCTTCGCACCGTGCCGCGCCATATCGTCGTAGAATGCCCCAGAGGTGCTGTCGAGTGATTTTCAGAGAGATTTGGAGCGGTAGAATGCTGGGGAAGCGATGGATGGGCGCGGAGCGGTTTGGATGGACTCGACTTTGCGCGGTGTGCTGACTTTTTGTGTTTTCCTTCCTGCTGTTTAGGGACCGTGAAATAAGTCATGGTCAGCCACAATAACGGTGTGTTTTGCTGCTTAAATGGCGTATAATTGACGGGGAACTCATAAACGCATTTTTCAGTCCTCCCGAACCAGCACTTCCACAAGGACTGGCAGCGCCGCGTGCGCACCTGGTTCGACCAGCCCGGCCGCAAGCTCCGCCGCCGCACTGCCCGTAAGACCAAGGCTGCTGCCCTCGGCGTGCGCCCCCTCAAGCAGCTGCGCCCTGCGGTCCGTGGCCAGACCATCCGCTACAACTCCAAGATCCGCGAGGGCCGTGGGTTCACGCTTGCCGAGTTGAAGGCGGCGAACATTGGACGCAAGGAGGCGCGCACGATTGGCATCGTTGTTGACCACCGCAGGAGGAACTTGAGCGAGGAGGGCAAGAACCTGAATGTGCAGAGGCTGGTGGAGTACAAGACCAGGTTGATTGTCTTCCCCAAGAAGGCGAGCAAGCCGAAGAAGGGCGATTCGACAGTGAGTGGGATGTTATTTGTAGGGGAATTGAGATTGAGATTGACGTTTGATAGGGTGACGACCTCACTGCACCCACCACCCGTCTCGCCATTGCTCTGCCCGACCCTTACGTCGCGGAAGAGCCCCGCAAAATCACCAGCGAGGAGCGCGAGACCAAGGCGTACCGCACTCTCCGCGATGCCCGTTCTCGTGCCAGATACGAGGGAGCCCGCAAGCTCAGGCAACAGAAGGTAAGCAGCGTGTTTTTCATTCTGGATTCTCAGATATCTGACTCCCATTGCAGAAGGAGGAGGAGGAGGCTGCCAAGAAGAAATAAACTGGAGGGTTGGTTGTTCTTCGATAGGGTCTTCGTCCCATGCATTATGTATACTCCTAAAAACGCCTTACTCTGGCACTCTGCATATTACCTACCTATTGTATGCGCGAATATATGCCATGCCATGCCCGCCCGTTTCTTTCGTCTCTAAAAAGATACTGCATGCGTGCTCTATAATACCCAAATTCATCCCTGTTCGAATTCGTCATTGCATCTGTTTGCTTGCATTGAATCTATCGCTTAACATCACTTTAGAACCCAAATTAATCCTTATTCGGATTCACCGAAACACATTTTATCATTGCCAGCAATGAATCTAAGTATCTATTTAATGCATATCTAATGCTTAACCTCACCCTTGATGCTCTCCTCGATATTCGCATCGGCCACCATCTTCACAATGCGCACCTGTTTGGCAACCTCGCGGAGAACGCCCCTCACATCACTATTACCCTTGATAAAGCCAAACTCGGCATACTCGAGCCCTTGCTCCTTTGCGTACTCCTTGACGAGCAAGCTCGCTTCGAGGAGGTTGTGCCGCGGGAGCCGCGGGAACAGATGATGCGTGACCTGGAGATGCAGGCCTCCGTGGATGAACGCAAGGGAGGGAGGACAGATCACGTCGGCGGTGGTGCGGAGCTGGCGGTGCGGGAAGGACTCTTGGGGGCCGAGGTCCTCTGTGGAGCGGGAAAAGTGGGATAGCACGATCTGCAGGGTGTGAGTTTGAGTGAGTTGAGGGTTAATTAATGAATGGACGCACTTGGACATGCAGGGGGCTGGGGACGACGTTGCTAATGAGGAGATAGGCAAGCGCGGTCTTCCGGTCTCCGATGGAGTAGAGGAGGGTGCCGTACCAGGACCAGAAGAGGACGAGGCAGGTTACTTCGGTGTAGAAGGCCCAGTTGCGTTTGGCGCGGAGGAGGAGGAATTCGTAGGAGAGGCGGTAGAGGTTGAAGCGGGCGAGGGACATGACGATGTAGAAGAGCTTGTGCTGGATGGTGATGAAGAGGGCGGAGGCGGCATCGAAGGGGAGGATGCGTTTGTAGTAGGAGGACCAGAGGTTACGGAGGAAGACGGGGCTGATGGCGAAGAAGGGCAGGTGCTGGGGCAGTGTAAGGTAGGTATGGAAAGGCAGATATAGACGACATACTTGGATATCGGGATCGTGTGAAGGGTGATTGGTGACGACTAGAATGGCATGAGCGGCGGTCTGTCTGGCTAGAATAGGACTCACGATGATGAATGTTGTGATTCTGGTGACAGGTTAGCGAAGGATATGTATATAAAGTAGGGACTCACGTCACACCACCAGCCGACGCTGACACCTCCGACGAGATCTGCGAGAAAGATGGCTATGAGACGGTCCTTGAGATAGTCGTGGGTGACGCCGCAGTGGCCGAGATCGTGAACGGTAAAGACGACCTGGTGCCAGAGCAGGCCGAGGGCAAGGGCACTGGTGAGGAAGTAGGCTTTTTGGTATGCAATGGCAGATATGGTGGCGAGAAGGGTATAACGGAGGATTTCCGGGCCATAGCCAGTGAGGTATCTGGTTTGGTAGAGGCCAGCCTGCTTGATGCGGTCGTGGAGTGCGCGATATGCGCGAACGTGCTCGAGTTGGGTATCGGGGTCGAGGTTGCTCGGGGGCGGCGTAATCGTGTCGGCCGTAGGCCCCTGCACGCACTGCTGGCGGGCCTTTACGAGGAGAATCTGAGAGGGCGGGTCATGCTCGGTTTCCGCCTCGGCCTCGCGGTGCCATTCGAACTTGCCCTCTGCATCTCGGCGGCGGACCCAGCCAGACATGATTGGAGGGAGCAGCGCCTTCCATGGCTCGTCTACGCGCGCGACAATGAAATGGCGCATTCGCTGGAGAGTTTCGTCGGAATGGTACCCGTTGATCTCGTCTGCGGCGTCGCGGCCGACAAAGTGGAGAATGGCGAGTGCGCCGCCGGGGTGGTCGTTGAGCCATTGCTGGGAGATGCGGAGAACACGTCCATGTCGCACGAGAAGGTATTCTCCAGCGAGAATGCGGGATTGAATATCCGCGGGCGACCAGAGGGGAAGCATGAGAGACGCCGGTGAGACGCCGGTGACATTGCTTGATCGCAGGCCGGAACAGGGATACTCGAAAGCGATGCAGATATGTACACATTTACGATTGCTCTATCCACATGTTCTGCTCGTGTTCATATCCAAGCTGCATGCTCCATCGGCTGCTTCTCGGAGGACATGACGGAATCGTGTGACTGCGTGACTGCGACACCTGGAGTCGGACCGCGAAATAGGGCTTGGTCAACTCGATATGCATGCCCAGCACCGTCGTCGTCCCTCTGATCCCTTCCACGACATCCACGCCTCTGACAGACGTGGTCCCCGCTCAGCTCCCCTCCCCTCCTCTGACGACATGCTTTCTGCCGTCCGCGAGTCCGTCACCGTCAAACCAGAGCGTACTCGCGTATCCAGAACCCAGACAGCGTAGGTCATATTCGACGCCATTCGCCCCATCCTAATCATGCTCCAGACATGCTCCCGGCAACGTAACCCCGCCACGCACCCGTCGCTCCTACTCCACAGAGTCCCCCCCTGCACCCCCTCCAGCCTCTGATAAACCCCGTCGTCCGAAGCCAACCAAGAAAGCCAGTATGCACGCAGATATCATCGATCGTCTCGACTTTTCCGGCGTGGGTGCTGCCAGTGAGTCCATCTCGTCTCGTCGCCCTTCTCGTTGCTAATCTATTCACCCAGTGTTGCATCATGATGGCCCCTTCGACGCCTGCGCCCCCTCCAGAAATAAGAACAAACAGCGCGCCCCCATGCTCGCCTGGTCCCCCACCGACGGCCCCAATGAGTCCTTGGCCCACTCCAGCGTCGACCAAGGCTCCCCCTACTACGCAGCTGGCCTCTATCAGGGTGCTGGTGGCAGCACCTCCATCCCCAAGAAGCGCGTTGACGCCCTCGCCGAAGCCTGGGGCATCGCAGAGCCCGAGCCCTACGAAGAGTTCGCCGCAGGCGGCGGAATAGCCCACAAGGCTGATACTCAGCCCGATTCCTGGTCTAGACGCCGCGACGCCGAGCCCTCCCGCTCCCGCCACAACGCCCGTTCCCGTCCCACCCTCCCGCCTCCCCAGCCGATCGATCTCCCCGGCAGCCGCGCCCTCGATCCCCCGTCCCCCACCTACGGCGACGGCCCCTACCAGCCGAACCCCAACGGGGCCAACGCCCCCGTCACCCGCAACAAGTCTCTCATGGCCCGCATCCGCAAGATGCGCGAAGCCCCGAACGTTCCCGTCACCAACGACGACGACTCGTACAGTGAGGAGGGCGCGTCCGGCCCTGCGGAGAACAGCGCCCGTCCCACCCACAAGCACCAGAACTCCTTCCTTGGGCGTTTCAGGGCCCCTGGCGTGGGGGGCAAGCCGACCTCCCCGACTGGCGAAGACTTTGTGTACGTCGATGATAAGGAGCCTGCAGGGCGGGAAAAGGAGCTCCCGCCTGCCCCAGACGACTACTTTCCCCCGACCCCTGACCGCGGTGTCGGTCGCAAGACCTCTCTCATGAAGAAGATCAAAGGCGGCGTGCGCGGCCGTCGCAACTCTGGCTCGTGAATCCCATCATTATGACTTTCCTTCCTTCCTTTTTTCTCCGCAACCTACCCTCTTGTTTCTTTTAGTACTTTACTCTCCCTCGTTCCTTCACTCATCGGGTTTGTTTGTCATGTCTTCTACTGTAGATTGTGCACTTGTACAGTCCTTCTCTGTCTGTCTCCGCCTATTCGAATGTATGTCCTATTAAGTCTCCACCAATATCAAGTATCCTCACTTTCAAATGCGCCACGCAAGCGTTATCAGCTCTGTGGTATGTATAGTGCAAACTCAAATCCCTAGCTGTTCCTGAGTTCTGGTACGATGAGGAGCTGCTTGCCCAATCCTTGCGTCACCTCCCGCTTTAAGGCATTCCACATCATTTCCTGTCCGCATGATTTGCTGCGTCGTCCCTGAGTGCGCTTGTCATTGGGTTACGGTCTTGTATATTTAGGACTGCGTCTCTTACGCGCTACCGACTTGGACGGAAGCGGCGGGTTGTGTGACTTTGGCGGTTTTCGCGTCCGAAGCTGGTCTTGGCGTTTTCTTTAGCCGTGTTTGAACTGAGTGGTCCGTGGGCGTGTCACGCCTTTGTCTAAACAGAGTCAGGACAGTTGCTACAACAATGGCAAAACGTATCATCCGGGTGTAGATGGCCCACCAGCCAGTTGAACGCCGCTCTTTCTCACTTCACGAGTTAATAACGGTTAATCGAATGCATTGTCCGCCTAAACGCTATATAGGTCGAAACCTCGAACCATAGTCATCACCAACGGTAAAGGAGAAAAAGGACTACAACGATGATGGTACATCGACGTCAAGTTCTAACCACTGACAATTGCAATGTATCGGTTGGCTGACTCTGCATGCATATCCTCCCAGCTTTCTGGCAAATTTCAAGAGCGAACGCATCGATCTGCGCTCCTTGAAGGTAACAGAGGACAAACCCTATATCGAATCACTCATCGCCAGTGGTATGTACACAGTTTCGAATTCCAACCGATGTAATTAAAGGGTATTCAACCTTACCATGCAGCTACTTATCAGCCAATTCAAATACGAGGCGCGAACGTCCCCGTAGACATCAACGGGTCTCCTGTTGCAGGCCCGTGCATCGTCGTACCCATTACTCCTCACGACTCTGCAATAACCACATTATTTAACGCACATTTTAAATAATTATCTAGCATTTTACACCGGCGATCCCCCCTTCTTCAAATGGGCCTATATATTCAAGCTCCATGAGAGTCCCGTTTCAGGCGCACTCTCGTCGGGAAAATCGATTGCATCTGTTGTACGTGGTGTCCGAATTCACTGGATAATTATACTCACTCCTAAGCTTCAAAAAATTCAGCTCCCCGAGTGCGAAAAACGCGTCCGCGAGCGCGATAATAAATGCCTTATAACCGGCGAACCGGTCAAAGGGGACCCAGAGCGGGATCGTAAGGCCTTCACGGTCGTTAATATGTATCATCGTATTTGGGGGTTGTTGTGCGTGTTGATTTCTTTTTTTCCCTTTTTATTTTATTTATAGCTCTAGGTATTTTATTGACAGACTTGTCATTGTGGTGGAATTTCTACGGAATACCAGCCTTGATAACCGACCCCGAGACGACGCACCCCTCCGAAATCGATACGGTCCAGAATGTGATTCTCATTACTCCGGAACTTGCAGTCGGATGGGCGAACGGGCGATTTAGGGTTGATATGGATGTGAGCCTTTAAATTTCAGAGCGAATATGAATATTTAACGCTAATAGCGCGGCAATATGGTTATTCCGTTTACGAAGGGATATGCGCATTTTCGCAGGAAGGATATTGCGGACTGATCATATTGATGATGAACGGCTTCATCCGTTGACTAGGTGTTTGGTCATACATTTTGAAGGTGTTGTTCAGACATACTTTCAGACATGTGTTTTTCCCCTTCCTCCCTCCTTCGCCTTAGTATCCGTTTTCCTTTCTTCCTTTCTTCCTTTCTTTCTCCTTTCATACTTATACAGTGCAAATGGTTTAATCCGATAGACTATGGATCAGGATGGCTTGTTGGAAGAGGCCTCGTTTTCGACTTATTACCGTGACATACGTTCGTCCTGGTGGTCAAATCTTGATGGAATTCTACTGGCCGCACCGGCACCACATAAAGTCTAAGAGTATCCGGTAAAGAATTTCATTTTGACCTCGAGCCTGACTCCGAAGTATCTGGCACTTGAGGTTGGAATTGTTTCAAGGCGAACCGACTTGGCATTCTGCCTTCGGTTTCCATGCAGGATTTGCAGGCGCTTCTGGTGTGCTTGCCATACAATACGCTTTAGTTGGATAATAACGGAATCCCTCATGATCCTTCAAGAACTGGAGCTTTACATGATGGTCCATCTGAAGTTTAATTGAGAACGGTAGCCAATCCTTACTACAAGCTTTAACTCAGCAGACCTGATGTCTTCATTGTGTAAATATCATCGTAACGCCATAGTTCTATGAAGCCGTCAACAATGCGTCAAGGCATATTGAACAGTCTTTGTTACTCATGATGATCCAGTCACCTAGCAGCGCCTTTGTCCTTGTCCTTATCACGTTTCGAGGTGAGTTAAACTTGAATAACAAGGAATATATGGATTGGATTGAAGTCTACTTGACAGAGTACTGTAGCGTAGAGAATATAGTTATCTGAGTGCATGCAAATACTGACCAATAAAAATGAAGAGGAAAGGTGTACAAGAATACAGGGTTTTGGAAAGCCAAACGAAGGAACGTCCAAAAAACATCGTCCATCATCGCACCAAATAGTCTTTCTATATAGTCCATTTAAACGAAGCCTTTGTAGATTGTCCACCAGCGTATTTGAAAAGACTCAAATGGGGCTAAGAAGAGCCAGATGCTTTCGAAGCTCCACCCATGTTGGTGAGCTCACTCAACGAAAGCCAGGATGAACCTGAAGTACTGGGACTAATAGCAGGTGATGATTTTGGGGAGTTGCGAGTGGAAACAGTACTGAAAGAATCATCTGCTTGGAACCCACTCCCAAGGTCATTCTCCATGTCCGCCGTGAAGGGAGGTTGAGGAAGATATCCTACTGTCACTGTCAATTCTTATTAGTCATTCTGTAGGTGACAATATCACTCAGAGAGATAAACCTTCATTGTCACCAGTGCCAGTGATCTTACTCACGACGAAGTCCTTGGACATGAGCCATGTGGCAAAGCAGGTTGCATT
>KN837111.1:703158-713986 GCA_000827215.1 Sphaerobolus stellatus SS14 | reverse complement strand
GATTGAGATTGACGTTTGATAGGGTGACGACCTCACTGCACCCACCACCCGTCTCGCCATTGCTCTGCCCGACCCTTACGTCGCGGAAGAGCCCCGCAAAATCACCAGCGAGGAGCGCGAGACCAAGGCGTACCGCACTCTCCGCGATGCCCGTTCTCGTGCCAGATACGAGGGAGCCCGCAAGCTCAGGCAACAGAAGGTAAGCAGCGTGTTTTTCATTCTGGATTCTCAGATATCTGACTCCCATTGCAGAAGGAGGAGGAGGAGGCTGCCAAGAAGAAATAAACTGGAGGGTTGGTTGTTCTTCGATAGGGTCTTCGTCCCATGCATTATGTATACTCCTAAAAACGCCTTACTCTGGCACTCTGCATATTACCTACCTATTGTATGCGCGAATATATGCCATGCCATGCCCGCCCGTTTCTTTCGTCTCTAAAAAGATACTGCATGCGTGCTCTATAATACCCAAATTCATCCCTGTTCGAATTCGTCATTGCATCTGTTTGCTTGCATTGAATCTATCGCTTAACATCACTTTAGAACCCAAATTAATCCTTATTCGGATTCACCGAAACACATTTTATCATTGCCAGCAATGAATCTAAGTATCTATTTAATGCATATCTAATGCTTAACATCACCCTTTATGCTCTCCTCGATATTCGCATCGGCCACCATCTTCACAATGCGCACTTGTTTGGCAACCTCGCGGAGAACGCCCCTCACATCACTATTACCCTTGATAAAGCCAAACTCGGCATACTCGAGCCCTTGCTCCTTTGCGTACTCCTTGACGAGCAAGCTCGCTTCGAGGAGGTTGTGCCGCGGGAGCCTCGGGAACAGATGGTGCGTGACCTGGAGATGCAGGCCTCCGTGGATGAACGCAAGGGAGGGGGGGCAGATCACGTCGGCGGTGGTGCGGAGTTGGCGGTGCGGGAAGGACTCTTGGGGGCCGAGGTCCTCTGTGGAGCGGGAAAAGTGGGATAGCACGATCTGCAGGGTGTGAGTTTGAGTGAGTTGAGGGTTAATTAATGAATGGACGCACTTGGACATGCAGGGGGCTGGGGACGACGTTGCTAATGAGGAGATAGGCGAGCGCGGTCTTCCGGTCTCCGATGGAGTAGAGGAGGGTGCCGTACCAGGACCAGAAGAGGACGAGGCAGGTTACTTCCGTGTAGAAGGCCCAGTTGCGTTTTGCACGGAGGAGGAGGAATTCGTAGGAGAGGCGATAGAGGTTGAAGCGGGCGAGGGACATGACGATGTAGAAGAGCTTGTGCTGGATGGTGATGAAGAGGGCGGAGGCGGCATCGAAGGGGAGGATGCGTTTGTAGTAGGAGGACCAGAGGTTACGGAGGAAGACGGGGCTGATGGCGAAGAAGGGCAGGTGCTGGGGCAGTGTAAGGTAGGTATGGAAAGGCAGATATAGACGACATACTTGGATATCGGGATCGTGTGAAGGGTGATTGGTGACGACTAGAATGGCATGAGCGGCGGTCTGTCTGGCTAGAATAGGACTCACGATGATGAATGTTGTGATTCTGGTGACAGGTTAGCGAAGGATATGTATATAAAGTAGGGACTCACGTCACACCACCAGCCGACGCTGACACCTCCGACGAGATCTGCGAGGAAGATGGCTATGAGACGGTCCTTGAGATAGTCGTGGGTGACGCCGCAGTGGCCGAGATCGTGAACGGTAAAGACGACCTGGTGCCAGAGCAGGCCGAGGGCAAGGGCACTGGTGAGGAAGTAGGCTTTTTGGTATGCAATGGCAGAAATGGTGGCGAGAAGGGTATAGCGGAGGATTTCCGGGCCATAGCCAGTGAGGTATCTGGTTTGGTAGAGGCCAGCCTGCTTGATGCGGTCGTGGAGTGCGCGATATGCGCGAACGTGCTCGAGCTGGGTATCGGGGTCGAGATTGCTCGGAGGCGGCGTAATCGTGTCGGCCGTAGGCCCCTGCACGCACTGCTGACGGGCCTTTACGAGGAGAATCTGGGAGGACGGCGCGTCTGGGTCATGCTCGGTTTCCGCGTCGGCCTCGCGGTGCCATTCGAACTTGCCCTCTGCATCGAGGCGGCGGACCCAGCCAGACATGACTGGAGGGAGCAGCGGCTTCCATGGCTCGTCTACGCGGGCGACGACGAAATGGCGCATTCGCTGGAGAGTCTCGTCGGAATGGTACCCGTTGATCTCGTCTGCGGCGTCGCGGCCGACAAAGTGGAGAATGGCGAGTGCGCCGCCGGGGTGGTCGTTGAGCCATTGCTGGGAGATGCGGAGAACACGTCCATGTCGCACGAGAAGGTATTCTCCAGCGAGAATGCGGGATTGAATATCCGCGGGCGACCAGAGGGGAAGCATGAGAGACGCCGGTGAGACGCCGGTGACATTGCTTGATCGCAGGCCGGAACAGGGATACTCGAAAGCGATGCAGATATGTACACATTTACGATTGCTCTATCCACATGTTCTGCTCGTGTTCATATCCAAGCTGCATGCTCCATCGGCTGCTTCTCGGAGGACATGACGGAATCGTGTGACTGCGTGACTGCGACACCTGGAGTCGGACCGCGAAATAGGGCTTGGTCAACTCGATATGCATGCCCAGCACCGTCGTCGTCCCTCTGATCCCTTCCACGACATCCACGCCTCTGACAGACGTGGTCCCCGCTCAGCTCCCCTCCCCTCTTCTGACGACATGCTTTCTGCCGTCCGCGAGTCCGTCACCGTCAAACCAGAGCGTACTCGCGTCTCCAGAACCCAGACAGCGTAGGTCATATTCGACGCCATTCGCCCCATCCTAATCATGCTCCAGACATGCTCCCGGCAACGTAACCCCGCCACGCACCCGTCGCTCCTACTCCACAGAGTCCCCCCCTGCACCCCCTCCAGCCTCTGATAAACCTCGTCGTCCGAAGCCAACCAAGAAAGCCAGTATGCACGCAGATATCATCGATCGTCTCGACTTTTCCGGCGTGGGTGCTGCCAGTGAGTCCATCTCTTCTCGTCGCCTTTCTCGTTGCTAATTTATTCACCCAGTGTTGCATCATGATGGCCCCTTCGACGCCTGCGCCCCCTCCAGAAATAAGAACAAACAGCGCGCCCCCATGCTTGCCTGGTCCCCCACCGACGGCCCCAATGAGTCCTTGGCCCACTCCAGCGTCGACCAAGACTCCCCCTACTACGCAGCTGGCCTCTATCAGGGTGCTGGCGGCAGCACCTCCATCCCCAAGAAGCGCGTTGACGCCCTCGCCGAAGCCTGGGGCATCGCAGAGCCCGAGCCCTACGAAGAGTTCGCCGCAGGCGGCGGAATAGGCCACAAGGCTGATACTCAGCCCGATTCCTGGTCTAGACGCCGCGACGCCGAGCCCTCCCGCTCCCGCCACAACGCCCGTTCCCGTCCCACCCTCCCGCCTCCCCAGCCGATCGATCTCCCCGGCAGCCGTGCCCTCGATCCCCCGTCCCCCACTTACGGTGACGGCCCCTACCAGCCGAACCCCAACGGGGCCAACGCCCACGTCACCCGCAACAAGTCTCTCATGGCCCGCATCCGCAAGATGCGCGAAGCCCCGAACGTCCCCGTCACCAACGACGACGACTCGTACAGTGAGGAGGGCACGTCCGGCCCTGCGGAGAACAGCGCCCGTCCCACCCACAAGCACCAGAACTCCTTCCTTGGGCGTTTCAGGGCCCCTGGCGCGGGGGGCAAGCCAACCTCCCCCACTGGCGAAGACTTTGTGTACGTCGATGATAAGGAGCCTGCAGGGCGGGAAAAGGAGCTCCCGCCTGCCCCAGACGACTACTTTCCCCCGACCCCTGACCGCGGTGTCGGTCGCAAGACCTCTCTCATGAAGAAGATCAAAGGCGGCGTGCGCGGCCGTCGCAACTCTGGCTCGTGAATCCCATCATTATGACTTTCCTTCCTTCCTTTTTTCTCCGCAACCTACCCTCTTGTTTCTTTTAGTACTTTACTCTCCCTCGTTCCTTCACTCATCGGGTTTGTTTGTCATGTCTTCTACTGTAGATTGTGCACTTGTACAGTCCTTCTCTGTCTGTCTCCGCCTATTCGAATGTATGTCCTATTAAGTCTCCACCAATATCAAGTATCCTCACTTTCAAATGCGCCACGCAAGCGTTATCAGCTCTGTGGTATGTATAGTGCAAACTCAAATCCCTAGCTGTTCCTGAGTTCTGGTACGATGAGGAGCTGCTTGCCCAATCCTTGCGTCACCTCCCGCTTTAAGGCATTCCACATCATTTCCTGTCCGCATGATTTGCTGCGTCGTCCCTGAGTGCGCTTGTCATTGGGTTACGGTCTTGTATATTTAGGACTGCGTCTCTTACGCGCTACCGACTTGGACGGAAGCGGCGGGTTGTGTGACTTTGGCGGTTTTCGCGTCCGAAGCTGGTCTTGGCGTTTTCTTTAGCCGTGTTTGAACTGAGTGGTCCGTGGGCGTGTCACGCCTTAGTCTAAATAGAGTCAAGACAAGTGCTACCAACAACAATGGCAAAACGTATCATCCGGGTGTAGATGGCCCGCCAGTCAGTTGAACGCCGCTCTTTCTCACTTCACGAGCTAATAACGGTTAATCGAATGCATTGTCCGCCTAATCGCTATATAGGCCGAAACCTCGAGCCATAATCATTACCAACGGTAAAGGAGAAAAAGGACTACAACGATGATGAAACATCGACGTCAAGCTCCCACCACTGACAATTGCAATGTATCGGCTGGCTGACTCTGCATGCATATCCTCCCAGCTTTCTGGCAAATTTTCAAGAGCGAACGCATCGATCTGCGCTCCTTGAAGGCAACAGAGGACATACTCTATATCGAATCACTCATCGCCAGTGGTATGTACACAGTTTCGAATTCCAACCGATGTAATTAAAGGGTATTCAACCTTACCATGCATGCTACTTATCAGCCAATCCAAATACCCTAAAACGCGAGGCACGAACGTCCTCATAGACATCAACGGGTCTCCTGTTGTAGGCCCGTGCATCGTCGTACTCATTACTCCTCACGACTCTGCAATAACCACATTATTTAATGTACATTTTAGATAATTATCCAGCATTTTACACCGGCGATCCCCCCTTCTTCAAATGGGCCTATATATACAAGCTCCATGAGAGTCCCGTTTCAGGCGCACTCTCGCCGGGAAAATCGATTGCATCTGTTGTACGTGATGTCCGAATTCACTGGATAATTATACTCACTCCTAAGCTTCAAAAATTTCAGCTCCCCGAGTGCGAAAAACGCGTTCGCGAGCGCGATAATAAATGCCTTATAACCGGCGAACCGGTCGCAGAGGACCCAGAGGGACCGTGAGGCCTTGATGGTCGTTAATATGTATCATCATATTTGGGGATTGTTGTGCGTGTTGATTTCTTTTTTTTCCCTTTTTTTTTATACCTCTAGGAATTTTACTAACAGACTTGTCGTTGTAGTGGAATTTCTACGGAATACCAGCCTTGATAACCGACCCCGAGACGACGCACCCCTCCGAAATCGATACGGTCCAGAATGCGATTCTCCTTATTTCGGAGCTTGCAGTCGGATGGGCGAACGGGCGATTTAGGGCTGATGTGGATGTGAGCCTTTAAATTTCAGAGCGAATATGAATATTTAACGCTAATAGCGCGGCAATATGGTTATTCCGTTTATGAAGGAATATGCGCATTTTCGCAGGAAGGATGTTGCAGACTGATCATATTGATGATGAACGGTTTCGTCCGTTGACTAGGCGTTTGGTTGTACATTTTGAAGGCGTTGTGCAGACATTTTCAGACATGTGTTTTTCCCCTTCCTCCCTCCTCCTTAGTATCCGTTTTCCTTTCTTCCTTTCTTTCTCCTTTCATACTTATACAGTGCAAGTGGTTTAATCTGATAGACTATGGATCAGGATGGCTTGTTGGAAGAGGCCTCGTTTTCGACTTAGTACCGTGACATACATTCGTCCTGGTGGTCAAATCTTGGTGGAATTATACTGGCCGCACCAGCACCATATAAAGTTTAAGAGTATCCGGTAAACCATTTGCAAGGATTTCATTTTGACCTCGAGCCTGACTCCGAAGTATCTGGCACTTGAGGTTGGAATTGTTTCAAGGCGAACCGACCTGGCATTCTGCCTTCGGTTTCCATGCAGGATTTGCAGGCGCTGCTGGTGTGCTTGCCGTACAATACGCTTTAGTCGGATAATAACGGAATCCCTCATGATCCTTCATGAACTGGAGCTTTACATGATGGTCCAGCTGAAGTTTAATTGAGAACGGTAGCTAATCCTTACTACAAGCTTTAACTCAGCAGACCTGATGTCTTCATTGTGTAAATATCATCGTAATGCCATAGTTCTATGAAGCCGTCAACAATGCATCAAGGCATATTGAACAGCCTTTGTTACTCATGATGAGCCAGTCACCTAGCAGCACCTTTGTCCTTGTCCTTATCATGTTTTGAGGTGAGTTAAACTTGAATAACAAGGAATATATAGATTGGATTGAAGTCTACTTGGCAGAGTACCGTAGCGTAGAGAGTATTGTTATTTGAGTGCATGCAAATACTGACCAATAAGAATGAAGAGGAAAGGTGTACAAGAATACAGAGTTTTGGAAAGCCAAACGAAGGAGCAACCAAAAAACATTGTCTGTCATTGTACCAAATAGTCTTTCTATATAGTCCATTTAAATGAAGCCTTTGTAAATTGTCCACCAGCATATTTGAAAAGACTCAAATGGGGCTAAGAAGAGCCGGACGCTTTCGAAGCTCCACCCATGGTGAGCTCGCTCAACGAAAGCCAGGCTGAACCTGAAGCACTGGGACTAATACCAGGTGATGATTTTGGGGAGTCGCGAGTGGAAACGGTACCGAAAGAAACATCTGCTTGGAACCCACTCCCGAGGTCATTTTCCATGTCCACCGTGAAGGGAGGTTGAGGAAGATATCCTACTGTCACTATCAATTCTTATTAGTCATTCTGTAGGTGACAATATCACTCAGAGAGATAAACCTTCATTGTCACCAGTGCCAGTGATCTTACTCACGACGAAGTCCTTGGACATGAGCCATGTGGCAAAGCAGGTTGCATTGTTGTCCACTGCCATCTATGACAATGCCATGAGAAAACACACAATAGCTTCAAGTATATACTTCGCCACCCACCTGATGTAAGTGTATGACTTGCTGAGAGTGCACCATTGAGTAATCACTATTGGCCTTCTGCGGATAAATGTAAGAAGTTAGACCTGATGTGATAGAGGCAATCTCAATACTATACCAGTGAAATATAACGCCTTAGCATGATGGATGCTTGGCAATACTGATATACAGAGTCAGTTGAAGTACACTTAACACCAAAAATATAAAGCTTACCGTCAACTCCAATTGGGCTTTTTTATATTCATTGTTTGTCTCCCAAACAGAACTCTCCTCAGGTCCTTTTGTTCCCTCGGTGCCTGCGACGTCATCAACTGCATCCTCAGCATTCTCATCACCGGACCCGTCCGCATTCTCATCACCGGACCCGTCCGCATCTCCAACATTCTGGTCGTCTTCCTTGCCGGACCCAGCATCTCCTTCACTATGCCCTTCGTTCTCTGCACCATCTGCAGGGTTCTCCAGATCAATATCTCCCAGATAAATGTACAAAATCCAGCATTTTCGGTGTTCATCTTCAACAGGGTCCTTTGGGTGATCAAGGCGAAGTAGGTGGTGACGAGTCTTGTGAAATTCAATGAATTGTACGAATATGGTGCAGTTAAATGGATCATAATATAAGTCTGTCGACTCCGGCGCAAGGTTTGCAATGTACTGCATTGCTTCCGAGGCATCTTTGACTTCCGCATTGTTTGATGACTCGGGTCCACTTCGACTGAAAGCCAGTTCCGTCGATTTCCACCTCCCCCAAGTAGCGCCTGCACCAGTCGTTTCGACATTTGTATCAAGCTCGAAGTCGAGAGTTGACTCCCTAGACTCCCAATACGCTAGTGCGTAGTCCCTCACGTGTGAAACTGACACTATGAGTTTGCAATCATCAATATCAAGAGTATACGACTTTGCTTGTCCAGCATGTACGCCAAGGATTGTTTTGGTGGGCTTTTCGGTCCTGATATGCAGCTTCTCCAACCATTCACATATACATTGAAGGTTTTGTGGGATCCACTGCCTTGACAGCTCCTGGAAACTCTTCAGTGCGGCACTCAAGGAGTCCGGGTTAAATATCACCACAGCGCCCTTCTGCGTTGATTTGGCGAAACTTGTGTGTATCTTGGCCGACAAGTTTGCTCTAAGTAGTTGATTAGGATCAATAATTAAATGAAAATTACTGGCAATCATGAGACTTACTGGGGAACCTCAACACCCACATGGGCTCCGGAGGGTTTCACCTCATTATCTGAACTAGAGCAGGGGCTTGCAAGCCGCGTGTATGTTACGTCCCTACGTTGAATTTTGAAGGGCGAGTATGTTGAAAATCCGCTCCGCCAATTGTTAAAGCTTTCATCTGCCGGATGTTTCAAAATGTTCAAGATCCTTTGTAGTGAACCAAAATTGATTTCTGAATACACCAAATCGCCAAGCTGCAATTTTGGCCCTAGGTACTCCGGGTCGGCGATGGCATGGCCGTGCCCGACCTTGTACATTTCTTCCACGTAACGGTCCTCGCTTGTCACGACCATGCTTCCTAATTAAACGGATCAGTCAGATGCATTATGGTTATGACATGCAATAAATACCCACCGTATTTCGGATGGGGGAGAAAAAGCGGAGAGCGGTAATAGGAGGATACTTATTATGTTCGTGACTGTGACTCATGGTGACTAGGGTGGCTCGTCGATTGCTTGAACTTAGTATTACATAGTGTACTGCATTAACCACCTTTGATTTTATACTATCATGTGGCGCATCTGGGTGAGGTGCCTTTAAATAATATGGAATAATTCTTATTTATTAAAATTAATTAGGCATTGTTTGCAAATTGAACATAAATAAACACTACTTATCGGTAGTGGGCTTAAAACACCAGTGATGTCACTGAAACGTTTTTGTTGATGCACGGTGATCGATCACCCTGAATAATAGTGCTAGCTTTTATCATCCCAGCTTTGACGTCAGGTTCTTCACCTGTCTCCCGGTATTAATTTCTGTGTTTTATCTTCATGTACTTCATGCCTCATGCCTCAAGCTCTTCAAGTTGTTGTCATATTCGCTTGTAGTCGCCGTCGTGTCTCGCTTTAACATTACTTGGGGGATGTCAGAGCGGCCATTTCTGACTTTACCTACAGTCACCGTCAGGGCAAAGCTTCTGAAGAACAACTCACACAGCCAAATATCAGAATCGCTTGAAGTTGTGTTGCATGATGCGTCCATAAATCTTATTACACTGTGTACAAATTAACGAAAGCTAAATATCAATGCAAAACAAAATATGCAAATTATGCGCTAGCCACACGGAATATCTATAACCCCTCGAGTTAGAAAATATCCCAGTAAATTCGACAATTAAAAATCTGTACCTTGGCAGTACCACTCTTGAGATCGTCCAGCCGATAGCTCACCATCTCCACAGTCTGCGATGAAACAATAAAAGTTGATTGCATGCCACACACCAGACTACAATTAAATCTCACCTGCGAACCAACATGTTGATTGGCCTGGAACACCTTCACTTTGCTCTTCTTCGTGTCAAACTCACTCACAACAGCGACCAGCGGTTCACGAGCGGTTCCAGCAGACTGATGATAGCTTTGTAGACCTTTATGGCCCTTTAACTTGGCCTCGGTCAATTCGATGATATCACCTGGAAGAATGTTGCTCATTCGCTTCGTCACCGTGTTACCGGTTTGTGAATAGATCAAATGTCCGTGAGAGGCTCGTGAGGCTTGAGGGACTTGCGCCAAGGCCGCATCTACGAAACCTTGGCTTGTCCCATCGCCTACAACATTCTTTTTGGACTTGTCATACAACGCTGCGGCTGCCAATTGAACTTGTCTTCCGATGGTGCTCGCCAAGTGTATGAGCTCTTCCTGAGTCGGTGGTGCGACTAGTCGAGATGGTGTCGGGGTAGGAGCTTCCCGAGATGGCTCCCTAGCAGGCGGCGGCGGTGGCGGCGGCGGTGAGGAAGAAATAGGAGGTGGATACGTCGTCGAATCTTCCGAGGTCACTGAGGAATCCATCTTAAAGCCTCCACTCAAGTCAAATGATCCACTAGGAATTTCAGGCAACTCCCAAGCAGCTCCAGACGCCTGTTTCGAAGGCAGTGGTGGTGGACCAGACGATCGACTATGAGAAGGCCTTGCACGAGGTGGTGGTGGTGGCACAGCCTCGTCTTGATTATCCACCATCACGAACTCGCCTGTACTAGTGGGAGCATGGCGAAGTTCGGGTCTCTGAGAATCCGACTTGGGAGGAGGACTAGGAGGACTAGCTGTTGGAACTGGAGGCCGTCCTGTACGAGATGGTGGTGGTGGAGCAGCAGCAGGTGGCGAAATAGTACGATTGTCTCTTGGAGGTGGCGGTGGTGGTGGCACGTCTTCAGGTTCCTCTTCAGCATCCTCGGCAGTAACTTCCTCCATAGACATTTCTGACTCTGCAGCTTCGACCTTCACACCGTCATCAGACAGTGCTTCCTCGTATTCAAGGTGTTGCATCTGTGGCTCTGATGGAACAGCACGTGCAGGAGGAGAAGGTGCCTCCACAGTCCGACTATTTTCATTGGAAGCCATTCGGGGATGAGAAGAAGAAGGCGACGTCATTTGAGGTAACATCCCAAATCGCATCCCGCCCATTCCTGCTAATCTAGTGGCAATAGCTTGTCTCCTCGTCCTTTCA
>KN837111.1:632478-665372 GCA_000827215.1 Sphaerobolus stellatus SS14 | reverse complement strand
TCGATTGGTTCACCTGGTTCATAGGGAGACAATTGGACACAGCATTATAGCGAAACTGTACTCGGCGAAAAATGTACGTATGCACATTAATTGAGGGACAATTCCGACGGGGGCAGCTGTTAACCCGAGATTGAGTACAGGATTCCTTCAATACTTACCAAATCGGTAGAGATATGGATTAATGCATGCTCGAATCCATAAAGTGACCACCCTGTACCATCCTTCAAAATGAGCTTGTCCTGGCATGTTGCTTTGACGAGAGGATCGCAGTCAATTCTCAGCTCAAGAGCCCAGACCGCACAGCGGCCTAAGAGCAGCGCGGGCGGCCAATCACATCCTTTGCCCTATTTTCCGAAGTTGTATAAATAACTTGTGGAATAGGGCTAAAGATGTCGGATGTCCCGGAGGACAAGGTGGACCATAAAGTCCTGTCTGACCTTAGAGCGTATCTGGCCGAGTCACCGTTGGAATATTCGGGGTTCAACCTAGAGGAATAGCAACAAGACTCGTGTATGAATGGCATAAATTTTACGAAAATAAGAATATATGAATGGCGAAGACTACCGGCTGCAGAGGAGTGCACAGTCGATCGTTACTGTCCGACATCTCGGCGGACTCGATTCGCGAGATCTGGCCATGTCGTCGGTCAAGCCACAGCCGGTGACTCACCCAGCCTCGGTGACATTTCCATTAAATCTCCCTAGAAACCTTGTCCAACGGATATTTTTTTCTAAGAGAGCTTCGATATAAGGTGGGGCTGTGTATCAGCCGTTACAAGGCAAAGTTAAGATCAAGTATACTTACCCAAGTATCCAGTCAATCTACTTCAAATAAAGTCTGGTGCTAGGATAAGTATTACAAAGATATAGCGTCTATTCTGTACAAAGCTTTAGTTGTAGCTGCATAAATGTTATATTTTGGATGAGAAGAGCAACAATTCTCTCTGCCATGTGTTCCTTTCGAAAGGCTTCAAATAAATAAGTAACGACGAAAATCATAATAGGTTGAGTGCTATTACTTAGTCCTTCTTGAAAAATTAAGCAAATAATATACTCCATCTGGGGAAGATGGGTAGGGTTATGGATATATATTGAGTGAGACGCTGATACTTATGTTGGAATATCATGGCATATTGCCTGCCTGGATAATTAAGCACGATGTTAATGTTATACGTACCACACCAAATTTATGATATATACTTATGAGTAGTTCGGGTTCCTTGCTACTCGTAGGTACTGTTTAATATATTATATAATATGTATTTTTATTCATTTATTTAAGCTCTACCTCCGTTTTCCACCACCTCCTCTCCTCCCGGTGTTGAGTCTTTGTTCAGACATTTGTTTGACAACAATATACGGCACACAACTTACCTTCGCGCAGGTGAAATTCAACGATCATGTTTGAAATCCTATGTAGGGCTCCCATTGAATAATTATAAATTAGTGAACATTCTCAGATAAGTACCAATCCCATTAAAAAATCCAAGAGTATCTATCCCTAACATACACATTGCAATAATATATATCTAATCAACCCTGATTTTGCTGAGAAAGCCTGGGAGAGGGAGCATCATTCTGCGGCGTATGTACAAAGGGTCCCTGGCGGCGTGGTCCGGCAGGCCAGATTGGGAAGGTCGCCAATCGGGACAGTAACGATCGAATGTTACCTGGCTGCAGAGCTACAACTTGAAGGCTGTTGGCAACGCCGCACTTACACGTCCACTAGAACTTAAGGTAAGCGATGTGCCAATATCTGACAAGGCTCATGGAAAGAATGTTCGTTGATTCTTGAAATAATAACATAGCTTTTTTGATAGCTATAAATATTCTTTCAGTTGAGCCATTCGGATGTAACTGAAGGGTAGTACTACGAAAGTAAAGCAGAGGTCGATCACTGCCACATCGGAATCGCGCTTTAACCGGATGCGTAGGAGCACTACTGGGCCGTCCGACAGCGCGAAGCTATGCACTCGGCCAGGATATTCACAGAATCTACCATTCTACATAGTAAAGACATTGGAGAGTTTTCTTGCCAATAAAACGCGCCTTGTCATCTTGGCTAAATACCATATTTTCAGAGATACTTGAGGACACGGTACGTAAAGTTTTCAAATATTTGAACGTGAGCCCTGGCTGATTCTGATCCGTAGAGTCATCAAGGGGCGACTCACCCTATGATGGTCAACACATTAGGGGCGCTATTACCTTTTTCAGTAGCAATACTTTCCCTCATTTCCATAAGTTCTATAATAAGCAACCCTTCCTATGTCTGCTTCCTATTTGCCCCTCCGCCAGGAGCTATCCAGTGCTACTATTTATTGCTCCCTTCGCCACACTCTATTATACATTGTCCGAGTTATCCCCTTAAATCTACTACTGTTATATATGATGCAGGCTCCTGGGCCCCCATCTCACTTCAATATGTTGGAGAGGCTTCAAGATATACATCCTTCGGCGTGTTTTCCGCAGCCCGAGGGCCTCAACTCACGTTTGTTATTTGTGATTCAAGAGCAAGAGACGATGATTTCTCGATTACAGGAACAGGTGGAAGTTATGAAAGCGGAACTGGAGAGATTGCGAAGCGAAAAACTCGTTGGTTTGACTGAAGAAAGATCGAAAACCCGGTCAAAGGATGTTACTACAGCACCGAGGAGTCCGGTGGGAAGGTTACCCAACGAGGTTTTACTGAGGATATTCAAGTATACCATGGAGGAAGATATCCCTAATCACAAAGAATTAATTCCTCCGAGTCTAGTGTCGAAGAACACTTCATCGCAACCCATATCCCCTACAACAGCACTTCTCAGCCTGCTGCGTGTATGCAGACTTTGGCGAGACACTGCGTTGGGGACTCCATCCCTACTCACTCAGTTAATTCTCCCAGGAGCTCAACCACAGCTCAATTACTCCACCATCGTTCCAATGTGGCTCGAATGGTCCACCGATCTACCTTTGACCATCGTTTTAGGGCCGAACAAATGGTCACGCAGCGAGGATGAAAAGACGAAGCTTATGGGTCAGTTGAAGTCGAATATGAACCGCATTGGGAGGCTTTCGATCCAGAGCAAAGAATATATGCAAGGCCTCTTCCCGTTGGGGTCTAACACCCACGTTCATGCACCGATGCTTCTAGAGTTACAGTTCACGGATACCGAAGGTGGCGAGGAATTAGAACCTCCTCCGAGTCAAGGCCAGATTTGTCTTTCGAAGCTGCAGGCACCATTAAAACGATTCGAAGAGGAATGCAAGATGGGGTCATTCACTGTACCTTTTGACTTCATACCTCTCGGTCTGCAATTGACAGTCTTCAAGAGCACGGCCAGAAGCCCCGATGAAATTGTCCAAATATTCAGACAGTGTCCGAATTTGGTCAGTTGTACCCTGTTCTGTTATTCCCCAGAAAGGAAAGGCCATGATTTGAAGAAATTCGAGGTTCAGCAAGAACTTGAACTGCATTCCCTGGAATTCCTAAACCTGTCCTGGGAAGTCTCCCGCACTGATGGAAGCTTGTCTAATGCGTCTCGATCATTGAGTCGAATAATGGAGAAAAGCCATACCGCTCAGTTAAAGGAATTGAGATTATCGTCGGCGGAATCTACTGGCGCAGAAGAGTCAATGCTATGGTTCAGAAGCCTACAGAAGTGGTTAGCCTTCTCAAAACCCTCGGAGCTCACCAAGCTAACGTTGAAGAACTTATTATTCCGTGTTCGAGAACTCCGTTTATTACTGCATGCAATGCCCCATTTGACGGAATTCCAGTTGATGAACGTCCAAATCACCACTGGTATTATGCGACTCTTCAATCGTGATCTAGAGTCCGACATCCTTCTCTGGCTGAAGAAACTCTCGTTCGAAGGAGGAAATATCTCTATTAACCTTACCGGACGTGAGATTTCTGCGATGGTTTCGAGTCGGGTAAATGGAAGAACGGGACCGGCATCGTCACTGGAGGAAATAAATTTCTCGAGATGCATGAAGGTAGACCAGGAGGGCATGAAGGGACTTTGGTATTCTTTGCGTAGGGTCCTTCAGACTCATCCGAGTTTCAGGATAGTTTCGGAGACTGGCAGTCTTGTCAGCTTCAAGCCTGAGCAAGACAGTCGCTAGGCCAAACGAGTACTACTTCGAACAACTTGAAGATGAAGGTCGTCTCGAAAACAAAATTAATCACCACTCTGTTGTAAATATGAATGTATAGGTAAAGATACTTTAGAATCAACGAAGGTTACGTACAAATTTTGAATAATATTTCCTACCCACTCAGTTTATGAGGATCAACCAATATTTCTTCGGATCATTGTGTTGAGTGATACTATGTCAAATAGCTTTAATGGGGTCTTAATTCTCGGTAAACCGAACGAAGCGAGACTGCTAAAATCATATTAATCTGAATCAAAAGGTGAGAAAACCTTAGATTTGTCCCCGAAAAAATCTAATTAAATGCTCACTATCTAGGTGTCGTCCAAAAACGAAACCATTATTGTCAAGTTGGATATAATTATAAGGTACTTATATATGTAACAGTCGCGGAATACATATAGAAGTTCAAAGGCCCATCTCGCGGAGCATTGTGAAAATCGAGGTGTTTTGATCCCCAATTTGATATTTATTGTCCAGGTTCAAGTTACATTGTAGTCTCTCTTGCCATTTCCTTGTGGTCGTTGGTCTCTTGGTCCAAGTGGGTTTCTTCAATTGTAATATATGGGGCATCCTACCACCCTGACTCTTTCGACATTCAGGGCTTCGCAGATTTAATGGTATCGAAGTCGGTTTGGTGGCACTTGAGAAAGCAAGGCAAAAAAATAAGAATACTTCCGCCTATATCATTTCTGTCAAGAAAAAAGTGCTCCAAGAGGCTACCGCCACCGCGGCAGAGTACTGGTAATTGACCAACTCTGTGGTGAACCGACTCTCGGAGGATAATTGATAATGCCGGTCAGGCTTGTAGACAAATGATGCGTCCATAAAAGTACTCTTCAATAGGCTAATGACTTAAGCAAGGCGTTAGAGGATGACATGTCTATCAATAATCTGATGAACTGACTTGCCTAATGCCTGAATCAGCAGAGGGTGCTAGTCGGACAAGAAACGTATTAATTGTATTGAATACCATAAGGTAGTCTAGTTACTATGAACAACATCAGTGGATAGAGAACAATGATAACGCACAAAGGGTTCCCAAAAATGGCAAGTCCCTGAGCAGATAATAGCCAGAACAAGACGCGTCTAAAGCGGTCAAAACGCAGAGACAAATGCATATATATTCACACTGGGATATGCTGAAATTCGAGGGATCCTACACTGCGTCGACGCCATTCCAGATGTCATTTTTCATACGTTGCACGCGTATTTTACGCGTACCAGGAATATTTGGTCGTCGACGCGTGGAGGAAGAACAAGGCCCTGGAGATCACGCTAGCCCGCGGCAAACGCCGGTTGTGCCCGAAGTGGAAAGCATCCGCCACAAGGCTTCCTGCTTTACTGTCCTTTCTTCCACCCTCCTTTATACCCCACCTACAAATATCCATTCACGATTTCGCGACGACTTGCATACCTCTGTGCACCCCGCGGACGTCTCCCGCCTTCAGCACGATCAGGACGACCCCTCGGGAGCATTTTCTGAGAAGTTTATGCCTCAAAATCACGCAAGCAGCTCGGCGAGGCTGAAGCGTATGTCTATCTAACCTGTCTCTTTGTCTTCTCTAACCTTTTACTTAGATGTTCCCGAAAGTTGGGATGACGACTATGAATTCAATTCCAACCCTTCGTCGAGGCGAATTAGCGCTAATGAGAATACTCGCCCAATTACGACCCCTGCAACATTTCGGATGCCAGCACCTGAAGTAGATGAAAACTGGGACGATGCATATGAGGATGACAGTGCATCTGACTCGCGACCTGGCGGTAGTGGATTCCCTGTACCTCAGGCATTGGCTTCGAAGGCAGCCGGTGACGATGACATCGAGAGTTGGGGATCTGGTTCAGATTGGTCTGGAGATGGAGATGTGGAGGATCTAACTCATGAGAGTTATACTCGTACATTTGAACCCCCTGAATCCGAACAATTACCAACGCCTTCTCATGACTCTCGGTTCCCCGCCTTGTCGCATAGCCCTTTTCGTTCGCCCATCCCTATCCCAAACCATCCCAATGCCAAACTGACTCCTAAAGCCCTATCTCCCAATTCGTCATCCTTTCTTTCTCGACTGAGTCCGGCACGGAAATGGAGAGCGCGTAGTAACAGCAAAGCCGCTGATCCTACACCTAAACCCGCAGCTAGGGATACCACAGGCACATCTCTGGAGAAAAATACGGACCAGAAGGCTGTGAAGAGACACGCCTCGAAGTCAGATACGAATTCTTCCATTATCCAGCAACAGCAGAAGCAATCCTCGCCCATCAGACGCGTCTTTTCTGGATTTACAGGAATGCAGGGTGCTTCGACTAAGCATCCGTATCCCTCACCAGCGTCGACGAGACCCAACCGGAACCTCTTTCCACCTTCATTATCCCTCTCGGAATCTCGATCAACCCTTACAACTCATCAAACGGTCGTTCCATCTTCTCCAAAATCATCGACACTTTTCATTCAACAGACACCCACGCCGCTATCTATTTCACCAAAGACTCATCGACCTTCCTCAACGACCTCACGACCCAAAATAGAGACAGAACCACCTTTAATTACGACGTCCCGGATACCTACAACGCCCCCACATTCCAGCCATTTTGGAGGCTCCTCCTCTACAACGAATCTTTCTATTCCTTCCGCCTCCTCTGCAACGCATTTCAATCCTCAAGCTCCACCTCTTACTCCTCGACGTTCCTCTCTCAGTGATCTTAAACGTCCCCAGCTTAAAATCCCAGATCGCATATTCCGTGCGCAGAGCGATATCAAACGCGACATGGGCGATGTTAAGGAATTTGCTGCTTGTGTGGAACGTGAGTCTTTTTTTTGTCCTTATCTTTGCATTTTCTGTTTTCTTTCTTCTTTCCTTTTCTGGCTGGATGAAGTATGCGCAGTTTGTATCGCAAAGTGGATAGGGAGATCTGCTTTGCAGTTGGTACGAGGCTGCTTATCGGAAATAAGTGCCATCCTACTACTATTCTGGCACAATGCGTTGAAGAAGATTCTAGTCTGTTATGGCATCCCTGTTGTTAATTCCATCATGGATAACGGTGGAACAGGACTTCTCCTCGCATTTTTCATCCTCCTCCTCCTTGCGATTATCATTATCATCTCACTTCTTTCTTTTTGTATTTTTATCATCATATTCCCTGTTCTCGCTATCATTTCCCCTTTTCTTCATTTCTTCTTTTTACTTTCTTGGTTGAGCGATTTTGTTGACCACTTGTATCTTCCACTCTAACAGAACTGCAAAGTCTACAACATGTGTATGCAATCATGCTTCGAGACCTGCGTGCGTCTCTTTCTTCCGAACAATCTACGTCCCCGCCAGCTGGAACGTCGTCATCTATCCCTGCATCGATCCCGTTGAATACTGGTTCTGATCCCAGGACAATACGTGCATCTCCAAAGAAACGAAGAGATACAGTATCGACATCTTCGCCTCATTCTTCACCGCAGCCTCAGTCCAGGATCATGAAGCGCAAATTCTCTTTGGCTGCTCCCCCACCTCCACAACCGAATCCTTATTCTTCCGTGTTGGATAAGCTGGACTTGACATATGGTATATGGTGGGAATGTGCAGAGCTTATTATTGAGCTTGGAGGACGTAATGACAGTATGATCATGCACGGATTGGACATGGCGGCTGAATCAGAGGATGAACCCAGCCCGGGTGGAAGGATATCGAAGCATAAACCGACCGGGATAGGAATTGGGATAAAGGCGCAGATGAGAAGACAAAGAGCTGTAACTTTGGGTCCTGGTTCGGAAGCTATACCACCGGCAACATCGCAATCCCCAATATCGCCGAAGGTGACGCCACCCCTCGCGAGTCCACCACGGCCTGCACAATGGAGGGCTACAACGGGGCGAGCAACGGGGATGAGGGACCTGACTCAGAGGCAGCTGACCTTGTTGAGAGGGATGTTAGAAGCAGGGGAGGAAAAAGACTGGGATCCGAAGGCGTTGGATGCAAAGCTGGAAGCTGAGGGAAAGAAGAACGAGAAGAAAGGAAAAGGAGGAGCTGCTGCGAGGGGCATTAAAGAGTTGTGGCGAGGCTTGAAAGGGCATGGGCATGGCTCGAAGACCCCAAGTTCTGCCTACGACACGTCGGACAATTCTGCGAGTGGAGGTGCTGGTCGTGGCTCTATGAGTTTTGAGTCGTCTGCCTCCGAACGGTCGCAGTCACCTACCAATTTTTCGAGAAGTCCCCCCGTACGAACTCCACAACATACGATCCCAAGAACTCCGTCACCGTCAAAACGCACGCTAACTCCCTCGGAATCTGCCGTCCTTTCGAGGAGAAAGCAGCCACTAAGACGGCCAAGTTTAGCTGGTATTTTTGGACTTGGACAAAAGGCATCTTCAAGTTCTTTGAATGTATCTGCTTCCTCTTCCGCAGGTCCTACCTCGAAAATTAACGAGCACAACGGAAAATCCTCTTCAGATTGGGACCCCATGGATACGCCTGCCGGTGAAATGGATCTTTCCCTGTCTTCCAGTCCAACACCACCGGTTCCAAATCTATTCAAGCTTCGTGGCAAGAAATCGGGTACCCTCCGACTGCGACCAACACCTCGACCAACGCCAGGAGACTTGTCTTCGTCTCCTGAGAAACCTCGGGTTCCTCATACTGCCCCTTTACAATCATCATTCATGGATAGTCGTGGTCGGACGAAGGTCACGCCTCGGCTTGCGGTGACACCGGAAAACATCAGACCGCTTGTTAAGCATGCGAGGGATATTAGCGTTCATTTGAACGAATGCATTGGGGAGGTACGGGAAATGATGGGTGGAGTGGCTGTCGTGTGAGTTCTAATTGCATTGTCATGGGTTTATCTGGAAGGATGATACTCGTTTGGCACACCTTGTGCATATCATCTAACAATACCGCTGTGGTTTATTCTCCTCTATTCTGTTTCTCGTACCTCTCTTCATCAATTGCATTCATGTGAGACTTTCTTCCCACTTTCCTTACGTTGCACGCGTTTTTTATTTGTCTTTCTTGCTGCTCGTGTCCACATCAATAACAATGCTAGATACCCTATCATACCACTTCTGCAACTGTAGAGTACACCTTTGTCATAATGAAATCCTATGATTCATTTAACAAATGCCTCTATATCGCGAGTCAATTTCTATATTGTCTACTTTATAGTACAGTCATTGTTTGCATATGTCTATATATCCATATCAAGTTCCTTGCCGCGAATTAATTCCATCGTCTGCAATCGCCTGCTTGACATCCGAGATCTGTACCTCCCCACGATGGAAGATTCCTGCGGCCAAAGCAGCTTCAGCCGTCGTCTCTCTGAAGACCTCCACAAAGTGCGCCGGGCTGCCTGCCCCACTGCTTGCCACCACAGGTATACTTACAGCATTCTTCACAAGCCGTATCAAGTCCAGGTCAAATCCTGCGCCTGTCCCGTCCCTATCGATGCTGTTCAGCAGAATCTCTCCTGCTCCCAACTTCTCCACTCCTTTTGCAAGCTGCACCACTCCTAAGGGTCTTGATTCGCGTCCTCCTGATATCGTGCATTGGTACCACCACGTCCTGCCATCCTTCCCCCTCACGACCTCGTCTTTCTGGGGACCGTCATAGATCTCTGGGTCGACGTAAGCACGTCTAGGATCCGCAGAAACGACGACGGCTTGACGGCCATAGACATGGGCGATGGTTTCAATGGCACTCGTGCCACTAGGGATACCTTCTGAGGCGAGGAGCTTCTCCACCGCGATGACGGCCTCGCTGCCGATGCTCACCTTGTCGGCACCTGCGCGGAAATATGTTCCCGCTACTTCGACTGCTGAACGTTTTGTTCCATCTGGGTCTGTCGTATCCTAAATTTCAAAGGTGTGAGATACCATATATGTGTACGTTTGTTGAAGCATACCTTGATTCCTCCACCTATTGTGAGAGGGACAAAAATCTTTTCGGCCGCAGCACGGACGACTGCGAGCATAGGTTGGTCCTGTAGAGGGGATGAACGGAAAGAGGTAATATTGAGGAAGCAGATTTCGTCTGCGCCAGCGATGTAATAGCGTTCTGCGAGTGCGACGGGCTTGCCTAGGTTGCGGACCGCTCCTGCTGTTTGCGTTGCGAGCGACGAACCACCTGCCTCTGCCTTTTCTCGCACATCGTATTGATCTCCTTTCGTCACGACAAGATCGCCCTCATCGTTTGCCCGGACATCCAGACATGCGACTACTCTCCTGATAAATCCATCTTTCGGTTGTGGTATGAGAGGGATAACACTCCTTTCCAATTCCTCTACGTCTAACTTCTCGATGGGAGTCTTTAGCCACTCGTCAAGGACTTTCAATCCCGCATTTCCCGATTTTTCAGGATGGAACTGGGCCCCGAATAAGTGCCCCCTCCTCACGGTTGCCATAAACAGCTCTTCTCCGTACTGTGCAACTGTATGCGCCCATTTCGCGCTCTCTGCATTACTATCATACTTTCCCCTATAGGAATGCACAAAATAATAGGCCGTCTCCTCATCCATACCAAACTTTGTCTCGTCCGTCACGTTTTGTGCGAACCGTGTAGTGTTCCAGCCCATGTGGGGAACGGCTTTGCTTGAGGCATCGAAGTGGTCGATTGATGAGGGGATAATTCCTAGACCTTTTACTCCTGGCGCCTCAGCGGATGAGGAGAATAGGACTTGAAGACCGATGCAGATCCCGAAGTAGGGACGGCCGGAAAGGATGTATTCGCGGAGGGGGGAGAAGAGTCCTCGCGTTTCGAGGCCAGAAATGGCAGTTTTGAAGGCACCTACGCCTGGAAAGATAAGTTTCTAGATAGTATGTAAGTCACCGACAATATCAGAGTAAGCTGTATGCGGCATAACGGACCTTCGCATGCTTGAAGTCTTCAGGTGATTGAATCCATTTGAAGGAGTATCCAAGTTTGGTGAGCGAATTGGCAAGACTCTGTACATTCCCTGCGCCGTAGTCTAGGAGGTATAAGCCTTCCATGGTATATAGAGAGGACAAGATAAATTTAATGACTCAAATTTCTGGATCGAGTAAGGAGCGGAAGGCGTCACGTGATTCACGTTACCGCGAACACTGCGCGATTCCTGGCATACTGTAGCTCTGCTGCCTTCTGTTCTGCGTACTCAGTCTGAAAGAGGAACAACGAGTTGAAGATTTCTAGGGATATTCCTCAAATTTAGTGGTGCGAGTTGAACTCTGCCCTTTATAATGGCGTCCGCCACGTTGCAGCGATTGCTACAACCTCCCAGCAGTGCAAAGTCGGAAGAGAGGGCATTAGCACTTATTAATTCAAAATTCCCTACATTGGTGGAGTTGGAACACGAAGATGTGTTACAAACCGTCGTGGAAGAATCTAGACAGAAGAAGGACGAGTTAGCAGCTGAAGTAAGTCCGTCATACAGGTACACGTATTATAAGTAAAGTAACGTTACACCAGCTTCAAAACTCCCAAGCTTCAGTATCACAATACATCCAATCTATGCTTAATACGACGCGCGAACGGCTCGCCAATGCACGCGAACTCTCGTTGTCCCGCCATGTCCTCGCAGATGAATTGGCGAACTTGTCTTCAGAATTGGTGTCTTCTTTATCCAGAGAAGCCGGGAATACTAGGCCAACACTGTTGGAAGAGCTAGAGTCTTTGCATCGAAATCTGAAGGAGCTGGAAAGTGTTAGGAGTTATGTTGGGGTCCTTGAAAGAGCGTTGAAATTGAGGTGAGCTGTTCTATTTGTTGTAGAGTTCCTGTATAATGACATGTTACACAGTGAAGAAGCCATTTCAGAAACTCAACAAGCCATTTCGTCTTCGGAGTCGCAATCCTTCACACCTTCCTGTCTTTCCAAATATCGTCAACTCCAATCTTTCGTTTCATCTATCTTTTCATTCTGTGAAAACATAGAGAATCCTGCCGCAACACAGGGAGAAAATGAGCCTTTAGCATTGGTTTCATTTTTAAATAAAGTGAGAGATAAGACGTGGACAGATATAAAGAATGTGCTTTCAGCGTGAGTCTCAGTCTTTACATCTCAAATATCACTTTATTCATAGCTATTCTTGCAGGAAATTCATGGAAACACTGGATAAGATGGGCTGGCCACAGAATATTGAATATACTGCGTTGTCGTCCACTGATCGAACGACATTTGAGTCGCAGTTCATGGATCTTATTCGGTTACAGGATGCGTGAGTACAAGCACTACTTGCTGTACAGTGTACATGCTAATATTGTGATAGCGGTTTGGAAGTTCATGCATCTGATAAACGATGGAAATCCGGGGGGGTATATCCTATTCAGGCCCTTACTGTACCTATTGCTTTGAGGTTCAAGTTCCATTTTGAGGGAAAGAGGGATACGAATAGGATTGATAAAGTGAGTATGGAAACTTCATTCCTCTGTATTTGATTTTTAATGCTATATGTACTACAGCCAGAATGGTATTTCACCCATATGATGAACATGGTTCATACGCATCGTGTTTTTCTAGAAACCATCGTTCAAAGGTTGCTCTCCCGAACAAAATACAAAGATATCAACGCTTTCGTGAGTCTTATTCCTCCTTATTTTATATGTATTCTCATCTGATCTCCAGCGTGAATTCACTTTGCACTTACTCCCTCCACTTTCCCGCAAACTACGCCATACGGCTCCGACGCTGCTCCATCATCCTTCGTTACTGGCCCATACAATATACCAAGCTTTAGCTTTTGATGCTAGTTTGAAAGACGAAGGGTTTGCATTGGAGCATACGACAGCCGAGGCGGATGATCCGGAGAAGAAAGCTGAAGGGTGGAATGGACTTAGTGACGATATATTGGGGAAGAAAGAATGGTTTGAGGCGTGGTTAGAAGGAGAACGTAAATGTGGGTGTTTTTTTCCTTTATGTCATTATTTCATTTACTTATTTAATCTTTCTAGTCGCCGATGATCAATATAACGAGATTATCACCTCCGTGGATGCATGGCAAATTGCGGACGATGTGGATGAAACAGATCAGGTGGTTTTAGAAACGGATATACGGCCCACGAATTCTGCGCGTAGAGTGAAGAGCTTGGTTGAGCAGATAACAGGTATAGAAAGCATATTTTCTTCTTGAATGAATAATTGATCATATTGCAGATCGCTACCAGCCTCTTCCTCGCTTCACAGCCCGCACAAGATTCCTTATCGCTGTTCAGCTTCCAATTCTGGAGTCATATCATTCTCGAATAACCTCTTCCCTTGACGCCTTCGAGACCTTATCCTCTTCCTTCGCTCGTGTAGTCCCTGGTGCACTAGCAGGACAAGTCGGCCATGGTTCGGATGCTCGTGGCTTGACGGGTGGTACAGACGGTCTTGGGAGACTCATCAAAGCCGGTGTGAGCGCACATTATATTGCGTTAGAGATGGAGCGGTGGGGCGAAGACCTGTTCTTCTTGGAATTGTGGTCTGAAATCAATGGTCGGGCTGCGTTGAGGGCCAGAGCTGAAGCACATCCATTATTGCCGCAACCTGTGGACGAAATGGAGGCGTCGTCGAAAGGGACCATCTTCCAGGAGCTTATTGCGCAGTATCGTGCGTTGGGACAGAGAGCGGATGATATGATTGTGAGTCATATTTGTTCGGAGGTTGAGAGTGCTGCGAAAGCATATTTTGCGAGGCGAGTGATCAAGTACTTTTTTTCGGTGCTTTACTTACGGAGACCTGCAGTCAATGGGATTCTTCACAAAATGCTCCGCCAGATGAACGTGGCCTGTCGATACCCACAACTTTGGTCGTTCCTATCTCATTGTTGTCCACACACCTGGCATTCTTAGTCCGCATGCTTCCAAACTCGTTTGTGGTGACTCTCTATCGACGGATAGCATCCACGCTTGCGTCTCATATCCTCCAGAGAAGACTACTTATGAGAAATGTTGGACGTCTATCTGCCACAGAAGCCAAGGGAATCGCGGAGGAAGTTCTGCTCTGGGTTCAAGCTTGTCAACTTACGGTAGCTCGTGTCGTACGCAAGGTGGATGGTCCATGGGCGAGATTATTGGATGCTGCGAAGTTATTGGCATTGGACGAAGAACATTTCCGGTCTGCCGTGAGTAAGATATTTAATGCTGGTCTTCAAGATGTGGAGAATGTGCAAGACGAGTTGGAAATTTCAGAGTTGGATTTGGCGGAGATGAAGAATGTCATACGATTGCGGAACGATTGTTGGAGATAGGACTATTGTAAATTAATATTTGTTTTTTCATGGCTCGCTGTTGTTTGATATATTTTCAGGGCCTTAAAACACTTCGTGTGTTCCATCGAGTGAGCAAAATTTCAGAACTTTGCGCACTGAGGTCAGAAATCCTGTTGAGCCTTACATAGTTGTAAATTACAATAATATATAGGTCGAATAGCCTTCGTAGCCTGCTTACTACCTGTATATTAATATTACTATGCCGGTACGCGCCAGACTCGGCCCATTCACTGTGTATTTCCGTCATGTTCTAATACATGGCGATTCGATTTTTTCAGAGATGTATTTTTGTATAATTCATATAAAGCGACTGAGAGGATGGGACAAGTGAACTCAGCTGATTGGCTACAGTAGGCGGGACTGGCGCTGCGCGCATTCGTTCCTTGTTGCTTCACAACTTGTGCTTTATGGTCCTGAAGATTGCACTCAACAAAACATCGCAGAAGCAAACAAAGACCGGGATACATATGCTGTGGGCGTATACGGGCTACTAGTATGCTTAGGTGTTCTTGTTCAATGTTCCATGTCGAGTCCAACCTCAGAATAGTTCGACAGGTCCTCAATATCACCAGGCTTCAAATTCGCGGAAAGCATTCCGGTTACATTCAGTTGCCAAAGTTCAAATACTATCAACATGCTGCAATGTCTCTAAAACGCCCCCGTGGTTTGGATGCTTGGGCATGGGAACGTTCAAATATGTTCATACGTCAGTCCGCACTACCATCCCAATTCAAAGATGTATTGTATACGGTTCAGAAATTAGTCGGCCAGAAGCTGAACTCCTCAGCACTCAATCTGTTTCTACAGACACTGTCGCAAACGCTGCATGGGTCACAAAGGCCGGCCGCCTACGAACTTGCGATTTCGCTATTCACCCACTCCGACGACCTGCATTCTGCGATCACTTTGCTGGAAGCCATGTCCAAGTACAGAATGCCAGTTCATGTAACGACGTTGATGCGGGTATTTCGACTGGCATATGATCAGTCCGCGTCGTACCATTCAATCCCTTTGGAACAAATCCGAAATTCTTTCCTCGGGGCTCTTTCTAAGCTCGACGAGGGTGAATTTCGCGATATTTTGACCTACTTGTTTGGCCATGATAGCCGTGAACTTGTCTTTGCCCTTGAAACATATAAGGCATTGAAACCGGAGTGGATCCCTCCCCCACCTGTATACTCCATGGTCATACAAGCTTTCAATGAGCGTAAAGATGCGGACAATGCTCGAATATGGCTGGACAAGTATCGCGAATCTCGTCGGAAGGTAACCCTCTCTCAATCCAGTGCGGCAACTCCTACGAAAACTGAAATTGGCGATTCGGTGACCCCAATGACTGGGCCATTGGAACGGCCGCCTAGATGGGGTGATCCTCAAGATAATTACGAGTGCAGCCCCTATACGTCCTATGTGATAGGTTTACGCAATTTATCCGAGGCGCAGGTTGACAAACTTGAATCGGTGCTCGGACAGATCGAGGAAGACAACGTCGAGATCGATATTAAATTCTACAATGGCGTCCTCAGGGTGTACAGTCGTTGGAAATTATTTCCTCAGGCCGTTGCATATATAGTAATGGTGAGATCCAAATCGTATGTTTTCCCGGACGCAGATACGTACGGCACAATATTTTTGGTGCTGCGTAGATCAATATCTGAAACGAAGCACGGATATATAGT
Organism: Sphaerobolus stellatus SS14; assembly: GCA_000827215.1. Lineage (NCBI taxonomy): Eukaryota > Fungi > Basidiomycota > Agaricomycetes > Geastrales > Sphaerobolaceae > Sphaerobolus > Sphaerobolus stellatus. The sequence continues at coordinate 649,349 of KN837111.1, read as the reverse complement.
AACAAATCATCGTGGTCTTCGTCTGAGGACCGTTTTCTCGGAGATGATCACCCTCGACGCGGTTAGGACATCGACCGTAACTACCAAAATTCCCCACCGAATTATAGGTACTACTGCTCTCTTTTACGCTCTGCAGGCGTTTATGGAGGCGAGAGATTACTCAGCAGCGTTGGTGGCTCTCCGCTTCTTGAAGAAGTATGATTATTTCGTGTCTTATCGGTCTCGTAGCCAGGAATCCTGGTCGGAACTAATGCTACAAGTAGAGCAACGTGTCATTGCTAAACTCAGTCATCGATTGTATCGTATTGACCAGAAAGCCTGGGCATCACGTTTTCTCGGTTATCGCAGGCCCAGTAAAATTGACAAAAGCGATGGTGCTGTAACCCTTATCTTGAAAACAATTCAAGGATTGGAGACCCAAGATGTCTTTGCTCGCATTGAGGAATTTCTGACTAGGGCACTTCTCGCAGAGATGTCGATTTCGGCCCCACAGCGTAGCATTGCTGTAAGGGGAAACGAGAAGGCTGAGGCAGAAATAGCAAAGGCCATGGCAGAAATGGCACCGTCAGAGGAAGGAGTCGACAAAATGCGAGAACGTATTCGTAAGCTCACGGAAAGGGGGTCAACGGTCACGGTAAATGCTTGATATTATTCAATAATATTGACGGAGATTACTCACACAAAACATTTTAGTCGGACAATAAGGACTAGACCTCGGAATCGCTCATATCCTTTATGAACTGCCGGTTATTGGTCGGCCTCCATCCTGTACAAAAGTCGAGAACGTAATGGTAGCATACTGCCAGCCTTGTTCCTGAAAAAAACGAAAAAAAATAATGCTTCCAGTCAAGTTAGAGGTCCATCATTATTAGTTGGATTTGATGGAAATCAGGAACAAGGGATCTCAATGCGTAGCGGAACTGTTATTGAATCTTGCGAAAAATAGAGGAGCTTTTTATTTATTCATGAACTCCCCTAAGATGAACCTATTTACAGGCGGGACTGTTGGGTAACGAGCCAAATCTTGAGACTGAGACTGAGACTGAGGGAGGAAGAGTAGGCAGTGAGTTTTTCTATTTGTTCGGTTGGTTAGAGACTCTGATTATATTGCAGTTAAGTAATCGGTAGTGATATGTACAATAATATTAGGTACACGCATCAACTTGGAGGCTGTTCTTCCAGCGTTCCTCATGCAACGGGTTCAGACATTTTCTCTATACGCAACCTCAGGCTCTCAGACTCGCAACAGACGGTCTCTAGGCCTGACCTTCCGGTTTTCACTTCATAAACCCATCGTGAGTGTTCATCATTATCCACAAGCAACCCAGTGGCATCGAATGACGTTGACCTTCAATGCTTACCTTCACAGTGGATTCCGAACAAAATCTCCAATGCAGCTCTGGAAACCCGATTTGCCGGACGCCACGGACTATATGAAAGAGAACGCAAACCCAAAGATATGTTACGTTATTCATGTTTTTGTCTGGCTTCCCAAATTCCTCGGTCTTTGACTTCGACGACTCGAACGCCCAAGGCCATTACGATTCTTCATTTCTTTGGGAATTGGTTCTGAGAGAAGAATCTGCAGGCAACTGTTAAGCAGGAAGAACGGGATCAACGAACATAGCAGCACATGTGAAAGCTAGCGGTACTATAATCATTATAATTGCTATAGTAGCCTTTAAGTATAGCCGAGTTTCCTGATGAAGCCTAAAGATCATGAGCAGAAAAATTGTGTTTCATATAACGATCCAAGAAAGACTTCGAAGAATTCCATATTGATAAAAGCTCATTATACACCATAATTCTAAAATGTCTCCGACGACACGCCGTGGCATCGAACACCATTCATTGATCATCTTGAGAATTCAAGCTCATCTTAATCCATTGGCAGCGCTCTTGGCATTGACCTTAGGATCACTTTGTGAATATTTAGGTAATTGTTCATGACCTTGAGGCTGTTGATTAAACAACTGATTACTTGGATATTCCGCGGATAATCCAGCTCCTGCCGTTTGTAAGTTCACTTCGGTAGATTCAACCCTGCAGGTAAAACAACAAAGGTTTTTGAAACCAAAGTGTCTATTCTCTAGTAGAGCAAGAGCGGTCATGTTTGATTTATTATGAAGGAAACCTGCACTTTGAATGGTACTCACGGATTGCTCCCTCTACTCGCTGTGGCATGGTGGATAACCGGACTTTCCGCGGGTCGTATAAAGGATGATCGATCGATCAGTTGTCTAAAGGTCTATTCTGAAGAACAAATGAAACCTGGGATGAACTTACTAAGGAGAGTGTCCGGAGGAAATTCCCAAGTGGTGGACACCTACAAACGAAGTTATCTACCTACCTGATGAAAAAGCTCATGCATACTTAAAGTCAATTGTCGTAGAAGTCTAGCGATCATAAGAACAAATACTTAAGGAGAAGAAGAGTAATCATTACAGAAACAGCAGTAACCCTTGTTCCTTTGCCGTGTGCGTTGACACCCACATGCTAATATTACCACAGTTGCACACTGAACTGGGTACGTTCGGAGCTCCTACCTGCTAGGTTTGAGGACCCATAAGCATCCGTGGATTCGATTCAGCTTGTCTAATGTAGGCGCCTACGCTAAACTTCTTTGTTTCTCTCTCAATCAACAACGTCTAGGGCTCTAAGTATGATACAGCTCTATGTTTAGTGCAATACATATGATTACTGTACTGAATAATTCTCACGGATATTGTTACTCGTGCTTTCCCGTGGGCAGAGCGAACTGATTGGTCGCGCGCGCGTCGCCGCGTTGAAGTCACGGTTACCCGGTACCAAGATGATCGCTGAGGTCCTCCTCCTGCTCGCTGGACACGAATCCTCATTATTTCAAGATGTCACTGTGAATCCTTCCTTCTCTCCTTTACTACATCCTGGAGAACAACAAACATTAGAGTCCATTGCGCAGATTGCGGTTCGTTACAGACGAGTACGCTCTTTTTGTATCTCAGCTCTTCAATTTCCCAATCGCTATATCTGCGCTCTATGTTCGACGATACTCAGTATTCTACGAGCAGAATATGAAAGCTTGATAGTAGAGACAGAGGCCAAAATTCTGCGGCGCGACGATACCTTCGTTGGCCAGAGCTCTTTTGTGCCCATCTCCGCCGTACGAGCAACATTCGCCGAATGGGACGCCCCGCTGAAGGCCCTGGATAGTTTCATCACCCAAATAGAGGATAAGCACGAATGGCTACCGGGTCCTCTCATCGATATCCTTCTTGAACGGGCGAATTCAGGAGTACATACTGTAGCATCTGTCTTCTCTCGAATATCGATCGCTGTCCAACGAACATGGTTGGGTGATCTTTCCGCGCTTTTAATTCACGGCAATGTATCAGATTATCTTCCTTTGGCAGCGGAGAAAGTCTCCTCCTCGAAGACGGCTTCTTCTACATACGAGTTATTGGATGGTTCCACGCCTTCTTGCGTCTCCCCAAGCACGCGGGAATCCATAACGTACATCGGGAGGGCGGTTGCAACAGTCGCTAATACTCGGAATTCAAAGCAGTTTCCTCGGAGTATGGCTATTGAGCATTCGCATCTACTGGACGAGGCGTTTCCTCAAGATACCCATCACTTCGACCACGTTATCGATACCATTAGACGCAATGTCAGCGAGTGGCTATGGCTTAATGTCTTGACAAAAGAAGATGTGCAGGATGCTGTACATTCCTTGTACGTGATTCAATGCTGACGTCTTATGACTCTACTCAATTTCTTAATTTCAGGGCCAATTACTTCCTCCTTCGAAATGGAGAATTTAGTCTCGCTCTTATCAGGTATGATATTCCTTAGTATTGGGGAGTTATGTTGATTATTTTATAGAGAATTTGAAAGACTCAAAATCTCACGATTAACATTGAATCTTGCTTCGCGTCAGAGTCCCATGATTCGAGAGCAGGACCTGCATCTTGCCATGCTCCGAGCATCTCTTGGAACTTCCGCGCAGACGGATCCGACCCTCGCTCGACTCAGATTTGTCCTTCCAGGTGGTCCTTTACGCCCTCTATTGCCTTCTCTTCAGCCCCTCGAAACGGCGCCGAATTCTAGGCCGTCAACCTTTTCCGATATGTTACTAGGAACCGAGTTAAAATTGACTTACAATCTACCATGGCCATTGGATCTATTCTTAACCCAAGGTGCTCTTTCCTCATACAATCTCTTATTCGCCTTTCTCTCCAGCGTCAGGAAGACCCATGTTCGTGTCCTAGATACATGGGTCTCCCTCTCAAATTCGCAAAGAGTCAGAAGGCGATGGACAGGAACAGGCGAGGGTGGGACTGAGGATCGCGCAGCTCGCGAGAGGCTGCTTCGATGTGGGTGGGGGTGCGCCCGTACGATGAATTGGTTCCTCGAAATTCTCATGGAGTATGTTTGGAACGATGTCGTGGATGAAGAATTTAGCAAGTTGCAAAAGCAGCTGGGGATTGACTACGCCAAAGCATCCGGCACGGAAGGATCGCAAAATACAGAGCAGCCCAGACCGTTGGATTTCAGCACCTTGCGGTTATTGCACAATATTTATTTGAATAACTTGTACAACAATACTTTGCTGGCACATTCTGTCATCGCATCGACGATAAGGTCGATATTGGAGACTTGCGAGCAGTTCGTGGCGCAGATCGAGAGATGGGGAGGCGACGTTCTCCCGCCGTTGCTTTTCGAAGGCAGTCTTTCTGGAACAGGATCCCGCGTTGGAGATATGGTGCGAGAGAGATCAAAAATAATACGGAATATCAATGAGGTAGGTTTTGCTCGGTTGCTCGTGTATTCATTGCCAACTCCCTCTATAGAAACTCTCTGAACTCCTTGAAACATTCTATGAACAACTTTCTGCGATGATATCCCAACCTTTTGCTTACGCTGGTGACAATTCTGCACGGTCGTTTATAATGAATACCTCCATAACCTTCCAGTCATTTACTCAACCTAAAGCCGCCAAAACGGAAATTTCGGATAGGGCCGGTGATACAAGGCGGCACATCGAACGCCTTCTTCTTCGACTCGATTTTAGCAGCAACTTTTCCAAGCCTTCTATCAAGTCAGATGAAGATGAGGGCAAGGGCGATATATTGCGACAGGGTGGTTTAGCATAACCATATATTTACCTGGTATTCCAGGTGTCCATGGTACATTATTACATATAAACTTTCCCGAAATTGCAAAGGGCGAATATCATCATGAGAAACACGATCTATTTTACTGAGGCACCCATCATACACGGATCCCCGTCGACAACGTAGTTCGTCCCATTATTCTACAGGCACCATCCCGCTAATCACGCTTGCCGGTTATCGCTTCGGTCTTCTTCCGTTCTTTACATCTCCCAATCTCCTCCTTTCCGTTCCCCGGATCCTAGCGGATCCTTCACTCTCTCCGTGGCCATCAGTAACCTCCGGCCTTTTCTCCCTCTCTTGTTATCCCTGAGCCCGGCTCCAGGCAGCTGACTGAGCATATAGTTAATATGGGACAATAAAGATACAATGCGACTATCAATCCATGGTTGCAGTGATACATGCCAAGTACATTTATTCGTGGAGTTCATCAAAGAAAGATATTTGCTTTTGTTTGGCCAGTTAGGTAACTCAGATGGGATTACCTCCCTTGTATCAGTATTCAGTTCTATCTGCGATATTTGCATTCTTCGAGCCCACAAGCGAGTCGAAAGAAACAATTACACATCATATTATCCGTCTGTAACTTCTTCTAGTGTTTCTACCACATCTGCCAGTCCTCCATGGAGTTAATATACTAATTCGTGAGTTGCTCTTGTGCTTGTGACCGTAACCTGAAGGTGTGGTATCTAAGGACATGAATAAAAACTGCATATCTTGCCAGGCGCGCCGCTCACTTCGTCCGAATTATGAGGTCAAGAGACTTGCATGGAGACACAGTATCTCTTTTATTCTAGCTATGTGATGTTGGACTATCCTTTTGGGGCTGAGAAGCGATTTAGAGGGTCGTAAGTCCTGAGTTTTTTGCACCACCTGGCTCAGAAGAGCTCTAAGCTCCGAGTCCCCTACGCAATTTCATACCATTCCCAACTATCACCCAATGTAGCGTAATTAAGCATTCATCACCTGTGGGCAAGAACGTGCGCAGGGGCCCAGGATTTTCTTTGACCAGCCCTATAAAAGACCAAAGAATAAGATACCATAAACGCAACATTACAACAACACCTCATCTGCATTCAAAACCTAACAGTTAGCTAAATGTCTGTTCACAAGACTTTCGCCGTCGCCAACGCCGAGTATATCAAATCCTTTAACCAAAGGAATTTTCAAGAACTGCCCTTACCAGCAACAAGGTATGGGTCAGATTTGTTTCAGCTACGATTTCGTTTGACGTTATCTCCATAGGTAGCCATCGGTAAGTTTCGCGGCATATATGATATCTCTAGTGCCCATGACTGACAGACGTACTGGAATAATCGCCAGTTACCTACCAGGATGCTCGTCTCGAGTAAGTATACAATGTCTGAGGTGATTATTTGTTCAGCTCTTTATACACTTTCCAGCCCTGCTAAGCATTTGGGGATATGAAGGTGAAGCTCATGTAATTCGTAATGCTGGCGGTAAAGCGTACGTACCAAGGATATTTAACAATATCTGGCATTTTGAAATTACCCTAGATCCGATGCTCTGCGTTCGCTCATTATTTCCCAGCATCTTTTCGAGACATGGGAGATCGCTATCTTCCACTACACTGGTTGTGGTATGCTGAGATTCACCGATGATGGATTTCAGGCGCAATTGAAGGTGAGGATGTTTTGTCCTTGATATCTGAAGTAGATAGCTAACTGCACTGTAGGAGAAGTATCTAGAACATGTCAAGGATATCGAGGTCATTGACTTCCTGGCCTTCTCCGATGTCGACGCAGACGTCAAGAAAGATGTTGGATTCCTGAAGAAACGCCCGTTGCTCGCTGACAATTCTAAGATAACTGGATGGGTTTATGAGGTAGAAACCGGAAAGGTCAGACATACTTTTAGCATGCACTTGCAACCATTTAAACTGACGTTCCTCGTAGGTCCACCAAGTTGACTAATTTTCTTGCTGAATGAATGTACTATCTCTTTCTTAAGATGTCGGGTATCACTTGTATTTGTATTGCTGAAGTAGGATTATACAATGAGATTACTTCGTCTCCTTACAGATTATATATTGGTAACAGTTTTGTAATGTCAACTGATTGCCTACAAAGAGGACACTCAGACTAGGTGAAATTCGTTAGTGACGTCCATCAGTAAATGACGAGACTGTCACCTTCTCTCTGGCCCAACCAGATATACAGTTCCAACAGAATAGATGGCCGCACTCTGTAGCGCAACTAGAGGTTCTTTCTTCCAGGCATAGAGTGCATCTCCGAATTTCACGCTCTTCAGGAGATAATTCCTCAACATTAAGAATGGTGTTCTCGTCCTCCTCTGCATCAGTGGGTTCGGTTTCCTCGATTAAAGCTTGCGCGAGAATGGAGGAAACGCGTCGCGAATCGATCGACGGCTCATTAGGCGAGCTTGTTGTCGCAAGTTCTTGGCCTTTCGACACTGCTGCTGCTGCTGCTTCCCGTTTCGCCTCATAATGTGCCCGAATGACTGATAAAATTCGGTATCCCAGTCTTAGAACGAGCATGAGGCCCAGAAGGGAATATGATGGTGGGGACACATTAGGGTTAGGTGGAATGGTGGTAATCTTTGTGAGTCGGTCAATACAGGAATAGTGATATAATAGTATTAACATACGTGTCTCGTTCGAAGGATACGGTTGACCAGCTCATGGTAGGTACCATAGAAATAGAAAATGGCAAGATTGATTTCGGAAAGTAGGTCCAATGAAGTTGGCAAATAATGGAGCAAATTTTTAGCGCATGCTGCCGTGAAATAGCCATTTAATCTTGGTAATAGGCGACTAGCCAAGTAGGGAGGCAATGCGCTTAAAAGGATGAAAGCCGAGCGACGCTGTTCAAGGACGCCAATGAGATACTCATCTGTATTATTCATCCAACGTAAATACCTTTCTAGAATAAAGTGAAGAAATTGAACCCGGAGCGATAGGCCATATATCTGTATATTCTTCTCCAAGCGTCTGGGAAGCTAAACCATACGGTCAGTAGTCTCAATATTGAAGCAAACGAACACGTACTGTGAAATGTCGCTAGGCCATAATATCCTAAATTGGTTATTAAATCTATCTCTTTATCCCAACGTAATAACCAGCGAGTTCCTGAAAGAGATATGTAAACGAAATGGTGTAGCCGGCATAAATGGTCGTAATTACCGAGTGTGCTCCGTAGAACCGTTTCCAGCTGTTCACGTAAAGAGGCGACATGAAATATGTCTCTCTGGTTAGCCCGAACTGCAGAGTTGTCAATAAATACTCCTAGATGGAGAGGCGACACTCACTTGTTTGCGCTTGGTTAGCGGGAGGAAGGCGGAATGAAGCCATGAGCGTCATAACAGAAGTTTCCGCTCCTTGTCCTTGTCTTCGACCTCAAATCCTTTACGCCCAAAATGCCTCCAATGCAACACGTTCCCGGGGGAAATGAGCCTTCAGTATGGCAAAAATGTTCGTAGTAATAATTTTGTATATGTATTTATGCTAATGGGATATCAGTAAAGTAAGCTACTCGCACGGAACCCTAGTCCTTTTCAGCTGATATGATACAGAATGGGAGCTTTGATGGGAGGAGGAGTTGGCTTGACCATTGGGTTCATATTTGGGTCTTATAGCATCATCAGGTAAGTTTACATATCTTTCTATAATGAAATGCTTGCTAATGTATCTCAGGCAAGGTGCAGGGCCTCGTGGATTCCTCGCTACTCTCTCGCAGTACATGCTCAGTAGCGCAGCAACTTTCTCATTCTTCTTGGCTATTGGCTCCGTAAGTATAGCATTTCTATACCTGTAGGTTTAGATTAACTTTCTACGCGTTTTTAGGTTATTCGATCAGATGCACAGTTGGGCATTCAATACGGACATCCAGTTTTCGCTGCTCCTCATATTGCCTCTCGCGCGGATGCAGCACGGATAATCAGGGCGCGATGGGAAGAACACAAAAAACGACAGCTATAAAAGCTAAATATGTAACTTTACGCGGCAGTGTGTATCCAAGTGTCATGAAATGAAGTTTGCCAATATTTTCCCAGACATATACCTGTCGATATGATTTACGTGTTTAAAGCGGTATATCTCTTGGTTCATCAGTTTATTAAACGTGCCCCCGGACCTTCCAGCCATGCAATAACGCCTTGCCAGCTGTCGACTTTCCAAACCCCATCCGGGAGGGTGACCTTGTCTTCCACCCACCAGTCTGGTCGTTGACCGTTAATTCGTCTCTGCGTCTGTTGAGTTTCAAAGGACAATCTATCGTTTGGACCATCTACTGTCGATATTCTTCGCCCCCATTCATAATCACCGAATAACAAGACTGGAATATGCTTTGGGACGCATGAAAGGACATTTTCGACAGAATCATCGATCAGAAGGTTAGCTCTGAGCTCCATGCAAAGCTATAGTGGGATAAGCAGTGAATCGAAAAGAAACTTGCACACAAACTTACTTCAGCCTTCGTTGGCCATGTCCATCCGGTCTCATCAAAGTTCTTCATCGAATTAATTAGGTCTTCAGAGAAGTATACATATTCAAAGGTTCCTGATTATTATTTAACAATTTATCAAATATATTGTTCGTGCAAACACTCAACGTGATGGAAACCACCTGTCTATCCATTGTAGCGTCGTTTTCCGAAGGCTTGCCTCTCTGGAAGTAAGAATAATAAGGCGGTATCCACGGTTCTTGAGTTCTGCCATTGTTTCGACAGCTCCTGGGACAGGATCCACATTTTCGAATTCGTTTGAATGGTAGAACACCTCTACTTTCTTAGCAGTCTCTTCTGGAGATCCCCAGCCGGGATTCTAATGAAACATGCCACGAATATTAGACAACAGTCAACTTGAACATACGCAAATAAATTACATGCCTTCCACCAGTGATAATCTGAATGTCATGTTAAAAGAACGTCCTTTGTTAATCCATACGACTTACAGTGGAAATCAGACAATGTCAAATGTGTGTCATACTTTGCGTTGTGCCCTTATGAGATATGTTCTTCAGGCTCGATATTGCCGAACATCCTCAAGTAACTCATTACACATACAGTTGGCTGCAGCTTGATTTGTCTGGCAGAGAACATCGTCGAGGTCAATGGCGAGTATTGTCATGATAAAGAGTCAAATTACAAGCGGCGCTTCACGCCGTTATTTAATTCTGGAAATTTAGAATTCTATTCGATTCAACTCCTTGTTCGTATAGTAACTGATAGGGTATTTATACATTTCTGCTCTCATAGGTTACGATATATTCTCAGTTCTCCACAACCTCGCTCCCACCGACAACGTCCAAAACTTTCCAATCAACATCAACACCTTTCTCTTTGAATATACGAGCCGCATCCTCTGCTATCTTTTCGAATCCTTCCGTTCCAAGGGCCAAAATAGTAGGACCGGCACCAGATAGACAAATACCCAACAGACCGGTATGAGTTTGCGGAGTGATGAGTGAAGTAACCTCGGGCAAGCCGGGAATCTATTTCCAATATTAGATGTGTTAAATTTAAAGCATAATTAAAAGAAGTACCAGTTTTTTCCTATATGGCTGATGAACACGGTCCTTCATTGCTTCATAAGTCAATTCAGGGTCTGGAGGTGATTGGGCTAGAGCTGTCGTTAACACAGCGAGCCTCTGCATATTGAAGATCTAGGAAAGGAATTAATATAAAGGTAGCCAAAAGAGATCAGAGTACATACCACGTCTTTCCGCGAGTAACTTTCGGGGAGGACTTCCCTAGCTTTAGCAGTACTCAACTCAAAGCGGGGAATAATAGCCAATGCCCGAATTTCCTTTGCCCAACCAAACTTGACATAATGACCGATTCCAACTGGAGCCATTGGAGGATCATTGCCCCAATCCTCACCTGCATCCGCAGGATACTCTGGCAGGACTTCTGACAATGGCACCGATGCTGCTTCCGTTGCTGCTTTGTCCAGTTCCCGAAGATAAGATCCCACAAATCCTCCTACTAAGGCTGCCGTGACGTTATCAGGATGCCGTTCAACCATCAAAGCAAAGTCCAGTAAGCGTCCAGTGGATAGCTTGAGATTTCCAATAGCATCTCCCAGGAGAACACCTGCGATGACAGCCGCACCAGATGATCCCAACCCCCTTCCAAACGGAATCTCATTGCGGGCATGCATCTTCATAGATGGGAATTTTTGAATTCCATGACAGCGCAAAACATAGAGCGCAACGCGTGTCGTCAAATTTTTGTAGGCATCCAGAGGAACTTCTTCAGCACCTTCGCCAGAATAGGTGATGACAGGGGACGAAGGAGGGGAGGAATATGAAACTTCGACCGTTAGGGTCAAATATAAAGAAAGTGAGAGGCCGACCACATCGAAACCAGGTCCAATGTTCGCACTTGTTGCGGGCACTCGAATGGTAAACTTGCGGTCGCCCATTGTAGCGGAGACTCGACGACGCGCTAAAACCTATGAATTCGTCAGAGGCGTATAGTTCCTTGTTGCCCGCACTCGTAGAAGTCTTGAATACGAGTCAGAGCCAAGATGGTCCTGTTTCGAAGCAAGCGCTGTTGAATACGGTAATCGTTCCTTTCCTATCCACCTCATCCTCCGATGGTCCTGATGCGATATTCAGACTAACGACTTCAAAGATACATTGGCAAGGGCACGAAAGATTGCAGAGACACTTCCCGGAGGAGATAGGTCTCTTGCAGACCAGGATGAAATCATTCAGATGCTTGAAAAGCTACGGGACTATAAGAAGTATGTTTTTGCACTTCTTGCTACCGCTACTAGTAATGACACAAGTTATTATCTATTTGTAGGGGACAGCTGCAATTATTTGCTCAGATGAGTGCCGAACGTAAAAACGAGCCAGCTAGTAGCCATACCTAGAGTATGAAATTGTTCTTCGAGTTGTACAGTAACACCCCGCATAGAAGACATACGTTTAAGTGGGCTCAATCCATGTATATTCGTTAGGGGTTCTGTACTCTTCGCAGGTGTGCAAACCTACCTGCCTTACGCCGTCATTGGAATCTTGCAAATGCCAAATTCAGCCAAGCAAATGTCTAGTGCCAAGCAACTCTCACTACAACGCGTCGCTTCAGATCAAACCCATGCCTCCATCGTCGATTCGCTTTAAGTACCCGCTTTATCTGAAGTCTATTTCTTCGTTTCAGGACTTGCAGTCTATCTCAGTCTGGCAGATATCTGGCATCATTATGGGCTTACCTGACAGATATCTGGATCCATCATCTTATCGATCGACCAAAGGTTTAATTCCGCACATTGCTCACACGAACGAAACATCCCTTACAATTACAATAACCTGCTCAGACTTTTAGGCTTGGAAAGGGTTTATTAAGGATGTTCACATGGAATAAAAGTTCCCAGGCTATCTTCTCTTGGACTCTCAGGCCAACTGGTCCTTCGCAAGGCTGTCACTGCCACCTTACTTGACACGGTTAATTTCTTGGGCAACAAGGCCCTTACAATTGGATACCGAAGACTCCCACTTTATAGATCGTCTACAGGAATTAGAGCCGTGTGCTATTCTCTCCGACCTTGAGGCTGATTAACCAATTTCGTCTTGCTAAAAGTTTTGCCATGTCTGTTCCATCAGCATCTCGAGTTGCCTATAGGATCGGGTATCTTAAGGGAACATTAGGCCTAATCACCCTGTCCAAGCTCCCCTTTATTATTAAAAGCTCTGCTTGCAGCTAAGCCGTAACCAACTGTCCCCCAACACCTGATAATTCTCTTTACTACATGTCTGCTCACTTGGCACCACCATTCCGTGCGGAACACATTGGGAGCTTGAAGCGGCCCAATGAACTACTTCAGAAGAGAGTTGAGTTTGACGAAGGCAAGATCACAAAAGAAGAACTGCAGAAATATGAAGACAAGTATATCGCTGAGATTGTTAAGCTACAGCGAGATATTGGGCTTAAAGGACTTACGGACGGAGAGTTTAGAAGGTATGCACTTTCGTATATCCTGGATGTTGTTAAGGTGTTTATAGGCATATGTTTTACGATGGGGTCTTTGACAACTTGGATGGAATGACACATGTTAAGCCCGGTATGTCTTAACATATCAGATCAAATCTAGGCTTATATATGTGTGTGTATTTAGTGCCAAAGGAATGGTTTATGGTGAGTCTGAATCGCATTATTAATATATAGATAGTTATAATTAATACCTCTCACTAGCCTTATGTTCCTGACATTATGGCATTCCAAGAACTCAACTTCAAGAATGCTGACACATATGTCTGCACTGTACGGACGTCGAATTATTACTCTCATCACATCTAACTCGCTTCCAGGGTAAGCTCAAGCGCACCAAACCTTTCTATAAGGATCAATTCCTAGGATTGGCCAAATTTGTACCTACAGAGGCTAGTGGATTCAGTAGATTACTGGATATTTAAAGGCGTTAACGTTTAACTAATTTTAGGAGGTTAAGAATCTCAAATTGACCATGTGCGTTCCGCACTGGTTCCACTTGCGTCACGGGCCGTACGCGTAAGTAATATTACTCATAACTTGACAAGTCTTTGTAGTGCAAATTAAGACTCTTTTCCCAGATATCCGAAGGACGTCTACAAGGATGATGGTATTACACATCATAATATTTTAAAAGGATTGGTTCTGACTCCATCTCTAGCTGAATATTTTGCTGACATTGCCCAAGCATATCGTGAAGAATTAGCGGACCTCTATTCCGTGGGTTGCAGGAACATTCAATTCGATGACCCCATGCTCGCCTATTTCTGTGCCGAGTCTATGTTAAAGGGAATGGCGGAGGACGGTAGGTGCATATACAATTCCATATGCTTTCCGAACTAACGTAATTATTTACTAAGGCCTTGATTCCGACGCCATTCTGGACTTATACATCGATACCTACAATAAGTGCTTGAGTGACAGACCTGCCGATATGACCGTCGGAATTCACTTATGCAGAGGAAACTTTAAGGTCTATATACCAATTAGTATTCATAATTCTATCTCCTTATCACATGTTCTTTAGGATGGAAGGCATTTCGCCGAAGGTGGTTACGATCGTATCGCCATCAAGCTGTTCAACAAACTAAATGTTGACACATACTACGTTAGCATCTTCTTAAATTGGTACAACGAACTTATTATTAATGATCGTTATAGCTGGAATATGACACCGAGCGTGCCGGGACTTTCGAGCCGCTGAAGTTCTTGCCGCCTCACAAGAGTATCGTACTTGGTCTCATTTCCACTAAGATCCGCAAGGTTTATATGAAATCTCACCGTTGAAACAGTAATTAATTTTTTTTCTTGTCATTTATAGCTCGAAGATGAGGAAGAAATGGAGAAGAAGATCCGTGCTGCTGCTGAGACAGTCGCCAATGGTGACCAGAAGAGATCCGTTGAGGTGGCATTGAACCAGTAAGAATTGAACTTTATTGAAAAAGGTGGATGACTGACCTTCTTCTAGATTATGCCTCAGCCCTCAATGTGGCTTCGCCTCTCACAGTGAGGGTAATCAGGTCACGGAAGAGGATGTACAGCGCAAGCTGACTTTGGTAGCCAATATCGCTAAGCGCGTTTGGGGAACTCCCGCATAAAATATTATAGCATGAAAGGACATCTGCTTATTTACTCTGTATAAAGTTGGTATAAAGGATCCGAATGAAAGTGTGACAACGCGTCTTGTAACGTGTCTTAATTTATTTAAAGCTTGCGGATCACACGTGATTATCTAAAAGTAGCCTTGCCATTTCTCAACCGAACCGCCGGCTGATCTTGTTTCTCTCCTCACCCACCATGTCGTCGTTTGAAATTAAGAACTTATTCAATGTTAAGGATAAGGTGAGAGGTTCGTATGCTAAGTGTTGCGCTTGTGTTAAAGGGTTTAGGTGGTCTTAGTTACCGGAGGATCTCGAGGAATTGGCAAGATGGTATGCTTGAGTTGGCCATAATACGCTCGGTTTAATGCTACTGATTATACCCGGCTGCAGATCGCGACAGGGTTCGTTCGCAATGGCGCAAAGGTATGGCTCTATGAGGTAGAACTTACATCTCTACTCATTACTAAAGGTGCTCTCCAGGTTTATATATCTTCTCGAACCGCGAAAGAATGCGATGCGACCGCCAAGCAACTCTCTGAGATGGGCCCGGGACAATGTATTGCTTTACCGGCAGATCTTCAGAAATATCAAGAAGTCCAGAGACTTGTTACTGAACTGAAAACCAGGGAGAAAGGTATATTTTAAACGCCTATTCTGTTGAAAGTTTCATCATATAATTCTTTAACCCTTACAGCTCTCCATGTCTTGGTTAATAACGCCGGAGCTAATTGGGGTGAAGATATTGATGAATATCCTGTGAGTGTACCTTTACGATTCTTATAATAACAACCATCGGTTCACTAACCCCATAATCATCTGCTTAGGATTCCGCTTTCACCAAAGTTCTCACCCTCAACGTTCAACGAGTATTTACATTAACACAATTATGTCTTCCTTTGCTCCGCGAAGGAGCCTTGCAAGGTGGTAAATATGGCGACAGCTTTAAAGATCCCGCGCGAATTATCAACGTGAGTGAACTGATTCTTTATATTAAATTTATCTATATCGAGTTTCTTTCAGATTGGTTCAGTAAACGGGGAAACTGTCCCTGGTCTCCAAACCTACTCTTATAGCGCGTCTAAAGTATGCAAATGACTCTATCGATGAATAAGTCTCGTCATTAATACGCACTTTATCAAGGCCGCCCTTGCCCATCTCAGTCGTCATTTGGCTGGCAGACTGACACCTGAAGGCATTACGAGCAACACTCTGGCCTGTGGTAAGATATATCATTTCTTCTTTTCCTCCTCCACATGTTATTTTAATACCGTTTCCTCTGCAGGACCTTTTGAAAGCAAAAGTAAGTTTATCTCACTCTAACTTTCAATCCAGATTGATTCCTTACCCTTACAACCTCTTTAGTGATGGCACAAACCTTGGCTACAGCTGGTGATGTGATCAAGTCCTCTAATCCTTCTCAACGGATAGGGACACCCGAGGACGTTGCTGGAGCCGCATTGTTCCTCGCCAGCCGGGCTGCAGCCTACATATCTGGGGCTACGATAGCCGTCGATGGAGGCTCCATTGTATCTATGCGCGCCAAGATATAATCTCGTCATCCAATCTAGATTTCAACTTGGCTCGGCAACTTCGCGCTGTATATAATATATCTTCCAATATCAACAAGTTTCTATGATATTGCATAATGATATCGTGTGAGCATCGTCCTTGTTTTTGGTTTTGCAAGGTAAAGATAATTCTTTTTCGAATATTATATGGCAATATAAAGGAAAGCCAAGTAGAGGGTCAGGAATTCAGACAGCGAAATAGCTCAAATGGAAGCTGGAGATAATTGCCTTTTTCGGTGATACGCATAGCCTTCTTCGGCGGCCGAGTTCTCGGATGCCGGCCTTTGATCCTTGGTATGCCTTCACGCATATCTACGCATGAATTATGTAAATATTCATGCTATCCAAAACTGTTATATATATTATACAATAGTCAAAATGCAGGGTATATATTTATCCATAGTTACTCTTAAATCATTGTCAATCAGTCTTCTCTTCGAGCTTGACCTCGGTACTTGGTTTGGCATCGATTTCGGATTCAGTTTCGGTAGGCGTCACCTCATCCTTCAGCGGAGATCCCTTTGGAGCCTCCTTCACTTCCTTCGTTGGTTCTTGCGCTTGTTCTTTATCCTTATCATC
>KN837111.1:576314-601918 GCA_000827215.1 Sphaerobolus stellatus SS14 | reverse complement strand
CAAGTCTAAATATGATTAAAGAGCAATTTTTCCAGAATTGCACAATTCTATGCTTATCGATGATGCCTCATATTCATCAACACGAGGCTTTGCCCTCAGGATGGATTACTTCCCCTATTTGCCACGTTGCTTTCAAAGTTAGCATTGGAATCTTCAAACATCGTACCTTTTGCTTGGATATCTTGGCTTCTTGTTCTCGGTTCCATCCGACATCCAAGCCATTCAGGAGCTCAGCTGATTACGAAACGCGTTTTCGTGCCCATACAAAACAAAAGGTACTTACGGCCACCTTCCCTGAAACCTAAATTTGTCCACCATTTCATTTATTCCATGGCACGGACAGGGGGATCCCCGGATGATTCTGCAGACTGCACAGCAATAATAAAGCCTCTCTGATCTACATGGTTCCTACGTTGATTCTGTGCCACCTGTGCCCGGACCCAGAGCCGTAGTTGGTCCAAGCACGAGTCATGCAATCTCCATGATTTCATTTATTCAGGGACCAAATCAAGAATCAATTTCAAAGCTCGCCATACAGTCCTGCAATCGAAGCCAGGTAGGGTCATCGAGTCCGAAGCTATATGATGCAGAATTTATGAATTTGTGCCTTCGGCTAGATTCATCACGGAGGTCTTGGGGCAGGGTGTGATGCACCGAGAAGGCGGCTCCTGGTATCGCATAGCATCTTGCCATAGAACATGACGATGATTGAGCCAGACTAGCCCAAATGCAGGTCTGTCCCCTCAAATTCCCTGGCTTAACCAATTTGCAACCTCTCCATATGTGTTAAACTTTCCGTAGCTTGTCCCTTTCCTCTGCTAGGATGTTTTCTTCCACTTGCAGGTATCTATATGGGTCATATTCGGCTCCGAATATATCTTCTTCTCTCTATCGATGGAGTGGCAAAAATCGATAGATCTGATGTGACCAGCAATCCCCACACTTTGTATACATACCTACCACCATCAAGTACTGATGAGTCGCCTGCGATCGCAGTATTAAACAGCAAAGTCTGCGGATCTTCAACACTGTGGCGATGCAGTTAAGCAGAAGGACTTCGGAGAACGTGAGTTCCGTCAGTCAGGCAAAACAGAACATAGTGACAGTTGGCGCAAAACTCGTGGATCAGAAGTAAATGTATCAATCGCTGGCGGAGCTCCTGTTCTAATAGAATCAAGATGATGATTTGCTGAGTGTAGACGTCTAGATAACTCGACTGAGAGATTCGTTAAGGCTGTGGGTGTTAGTTTAAACATCGGGAGTATACCGGTGGTGGATCGTGGTTTCGGGTTGATAAGTCTTCAGTCTGATAGCCATTGATCCTTCCGTATCGCGAGAATGGAAAAAGAAGTTAGTTATCAGATATCCCATTCAGGTCGGAGGTCATACAAACATCATGGATTGAGAGAAGAAAAAAATACAAATATCCATCATCATCAGAAGATCTAAATTAGGAAAGAGAAACAGACAGACATATCATGGGCAAGTAGTGTACAAGTCGTAACGGAGCTCATTATAGAAAGGACCGGTGTAATTAATAGGAACCATGAACATGCACGAAGAGAAAAAGGAAGGGCTAGATGCAACATAATAAATCAACAAGCAGCTATGGAGAAGAAGTAGAAAAGGGTTCATGGTCGGAAAACTCGTGTTGCAGACGTGCTGCCGGCTCGCAGTCTACCCTTATCTTTGGCTAACAGTTCAGCCAGCGCCTCATCAGCTTCTCCTCCGGCACTTTTCCTGGCACTGGTTGAAGGCTTGCCTATCCGGCTCTGACCTAATGCACTCGTCCTCCCAGAAGATGGTTGCGTGGATGTTCGAGGTGGTACAGGAAAGGAAGTCGGCCGTTCTCGCGTCGATTTTGCTAGACCTTTCGAAGGTACGTTGGGTGCAGTGGAGCCCGGGAGAGGTGAAGCGGTTCTCTTCGATGTATCCAGCGAAGAACGTCGAGGATAATACACGGATGAAGCAAGTGAGCTAGGTCCTCCGCCAGTTGAGCGCTTGGGACCTGATTGATGCTGAACGGGTACGGGAAGGAATGTAGGTGTAGAAGGTCGGGGAGAATTTTCTGATCCAGCAGACAGTCGTGATGGAGGACGTCGAGGGATAGCCGATGAACCAGTTCGAGTGCTAGCCATGAGTTTAAATGAAGAAGGGGCGGGAGGATGACCTGAAGCGGTCGAAGAAGTTGGTGAAACGGGACTAGGTGCTCGCCATTCATCAGATTTATTACCGGGGAATGGCGAGTCTTCCTGGGTCTGGATAAGGACCCAACCAGGGCTAGAGCTACGATCAGCATCCCCAGAAAGGCTGTCGACAGATTTCCGGGGAGCTGTCACTCGACTACTTGATTGACCGATCGACGATCCTGACCTGCTGGCCGATACGGCTGTATACACAGATGGATTAGGGGCTGTGCGACTGGCATTGCTTCCCAGGCGGAGCCTTGGGATGCCGGGAATCAACCGTTGTTGTGTAGTCTGCACTCGACTTCTTAAAGCACTGATCATCTGAACTCCTTTGCTCTTCGAGGTAAGAGTGGGCAAGTTCGATGGACTGGCTGTCGGGCGTGCCACAGAACGACCCAGACCTTTAGGGGTGGCAATCCGAGAAGCCCCTAAATTGTTTGGACGTGGGAGTGCAGATGGTGAGCTGGGTATTTGTGTCGTAGGAGGAGCAGATGTAGTAGGGAAACCAGCACGCGATAAGAGAACGGACTGGCCCGTCGGGGGTCGCGGCTTGAGGGTGTCGGAGAGATTAGAGTCCTCGAGTGGGGGCAGTGAGGGCAGTTCCTTCTGGGGTTCTGGTCCGAGGTCTGAAAGAAGAAGATCGTTGGGAGGCGGTGTATCGAGTATATTATCTTCGAGTGATGGACGAGGTGACAGAGAAGGGAAAGTGGGCGCATCACCAGACTCTGAAGAAGTTGCCGGGGCAGACTGAGCCTGTTCGAGAAGCCTCTTGAGATTTGATATCTCTTCATTGCCATCTGATAGAATAATGAGTTGAGAACTGAGGCAATGAAGAGTGCAACACACCGCGAAGCTCATCCCTTAGGCGCTGCATCTGTTCTTCCAGACTGGCTTTGTCAATGAGTTCTTGCTCTAGAAGGATTTTCTCTTCAAGGACGCGAGAATACTTGGTTTCAATATCAGCAAGGCTGGACGTGACAGCGCGTTCATTTCGTTCGAGATCATCATTCCCTATTTCGAGCTCGCGAAGCTGAATCTTAGTGTTTTGGAGCTGCTGACGGAGGGTGTCGATCTCTTTCTGTAATGACGTTGATGTGGTATTGTGGTTCGTCTGGAGTGATATGAATTTCCCCTAGATCTCCGAGTTAGCAACGGGACATGTAAACAATAAGCAGTGGTACCTTCCATTCGTCTCGCTCAACTTCGAGCCGTGCCACTTTCGATTGGAGGTCCCGTTGGGAACGTTCGGTTCGTTCAAGCTCAAGGTTCATTTCCTCTTCGAGCTCCTTGCTGCTCTGCTGGAATTCCTCCAGGTCCTGCCGCGTTTCGGCGAGGGTTTCCTGCAGGTCGAGATACTTTTGCTGCCAATCTGTCTCATAGCTGCAGGCTGTTGAGAGGAGCTCTATGATGTTCACTGCAGACCACTTACGGGTCGTCATTGGGAGATAGTGTGTTGCGCGAGCGGACGGTGGCCATTGCGAGGAGGAGCCTCACTGCAACCAACTTGAAAGTGACGGGTTACGGGTGTGACCTGGGACGCGTGACAGCTAATTGTGAGCGCGTTTTCGTGCATTCTCGTAGGGCTGTACGCGCCATTGGCTGCGATGGAAACGGGTTTGAGAAGAAAAGAGACGGATCATGTGGAAGAGCGATGACAATGAGCGTATCTTTTTGTGGTTGAACGCGGTTGAACCACAAGGTGCCGAGATGTTGCCAGGTGGTGTAACGTAGCTGGTAGCTGTAACCTGTGACTTGTATCGTATCTCTAACATGCCACTGTTATCTACAATGTATCTGGCTTGTATCTGGATCGTCTCCGCATGCTATCCCTAGTTATCCCCAGTTATCCCCAGTTATCCTGATTCTCCATATCCCCCTCCCCCTCCCCAGGACCACGGCAGCGCCACAGACTACAGATGAACAGCGCCTGTTTAGTGGAAACAACAACGTGTTGATTGAGTTAACACTGCAGAAGATAAAAACGGCAAACTGTAACCGTAAATCAACATGGCTCTTCTCGTGGTGCATTAGTGGCCGGCAGACGCCCTCGGTTCCAATCGGAGACCACATCCTTGCTTCGATCTTATTGTCGCCCACACACAAAAAATTATTCTGTTATTCTGTTTATTTTCCTTTCTGTATCAAACACAAAAATCTTATTCTCCCTCTTCTGTCTTTTTTGTGCCAAATGTCTCTGATCTCAGATCTGATCGTCTCTAACACAAGTCCGCACTCGAATCCACCTGCTCCTCCTCCTCAAATCCCTTTCTGGCTTGTTGTCCCGATCTCCCTCGACGCTTTGCCTATAAAATCCCGCCTCTTTTCCTCCCAATGTCCTCAGCAAACAGCCTCCCATCGTTCTACAGCCTACTCCTCCAATGTCTTACTACAACTCCTCCTCTTCTGCACGTCACTCCTCTGGGTATGACTCCAGGCCTCGTGGATATCGCGTATGCGATAACTGCGGTGTCGAAGAATCATCCCAGAACCAACTCAAATTATGCAGCCGCTGCAAAGTAACCCAATATTGTGTATGTCACGCCGCTACTATCTATATCTCTCCGCTCACCCCTATGCCAGGGAAGGGACTGTCAAAAGTCTCACTGGAGGGCCCACGAACCCGTCTGCAGGCATACCCAGGATACCGTCATGGGTGCATATAACAACTATGACCCCCGCGAGTACCCCAGCCAGGCCGCCGAAGCTCCTGCAGATCTGTCAAAGCATCTCAGGAAGTTCACCTCTGCCCACTCTCAGCTTCTTGCATGGGCCGGATTCCAGGCTCTTGAGCTCAAGAGAGTCCCCGCCAACATCCGTAGGCATGCTCTCTTGATTGATCTTTCCTGGAGAGGTGGCCCCGACCCTGGTCGCAGGTCAGTATCTCTCTTGCCTAACCTAAACTCTATTTCCTTATTGTTGACTCTTTCCGCTTCAGGTTCGAGGTCAACGGCACCCGCCTTGTGCCCCTGTCCATCCTCAACTCTGATCCTGTCGTCGTTGCTGATATCCAGCGTCGCGAAGATCGTTGTCGTCGCTCTGGAGGCATCGGCGCCGCCGTCGTCCTTCTCCAATGCGGCCGACTCAGTGAAGTCATGCCTGTCGAGGTACTTGTATCATCTTCCTTCCACGTGCAAGTGCTCATCACCCCCGTTTTAGGTTGATTCCCCGGCCAAGATCCCATGGGCAACCACTTCGGAATGGGAAGATCTTCTTTCCCGCTGGATCGACCATGGCGCTGGTGCCTTCCAGCCTCCGTAAGAATATATCGCTTCTTCCCCACACAATAAGCTCATCTTTCCCTTATAGTCTTCGCCGCCATTAAATCACTCGCAGCCGAATCACTGTCCCGGACATAAAAGTTATACCCGTTTCTTATTCTCTCTGTTGTACAATTAGCTCTCGTCTCGAAAAGTCTCCCTCTTGTAGTCCCCTTGTGTACTAGTCCCCTTGTGTACAGAATACCCTAACTACCTCCTGACAACATGCGTCTGAAATCATCTTGCCCCTTCCCCCCTTCGGCTCCGGTTCCACTCGAAGTAGAAGCCGCTGGTTTCACAGCCACTGACGTTGTATTCCCCTTGCTCAAATCAAGCCCTTTCTTTTTTGAACCTAATCCGGCACGTGGTCGAGCTCGAGGTGCGAAAGCGAGGGATGACTGCACTGATTCCCGGCTGGATGCCGGTAGATCCTCCTCTGTAAACTTGAGCTCTTGATTGCCAAATATAATAGGCTCCGGCCTCAATAACAATTTCCCCGCTTCCTGCCAAATCAGCCTCGCGTTAATTTCCTTTTCCAGAACAACAAACAGCCAAGCAAGCCGCGTACCGCCGGATTATTGAACTCCACGATCGCCTCATGTTTCTTGCCAAACACCTCCACTCTGGTCACCTTTGCGTATTTCTCAAGCGTTTGTTGTAAGAGTCCCTCCTGTACGTTTTCGAGAAGGTTTCTGATACGGAGGGTACGGCTTCGACGTGCTTGAGCATCGTTGGTTCCACTAAATAAGATCACATCATAATTAGCGAATACATTCACCCTCCACTGTATACCCACACTTACCCTTGTTTGGCCCTCGTATCAGCCAAGGTGACAGAAATCCGCCTCTTCTTGAATTCCTGATTGTTCACAGCCAATGCCGCACTAGCAGATGCCTAAGTATACGACGTAACACATCAACAAACATCTCCAAAGCTACCATCAATGATCACCACGTACCGCGTCTTCAAACTCGACAAATGCAAATCCTTTGGCTGTGCCTTTATCATCCAGTGGCAGACGTGTTGCTTTGATCGCTCCGTACTGTGATATGATCGCATCATGAATATCACGAGGAAGAATGTTTATACACTTACTGATTGGAAGAGCTTCTTGATATCACTCTCCGTCACTGATTTAGCCAACCCCGCAACATACAGCTCTCGTTCATTCGCCGCTGCATCTGAGCGTTCCTGTCTTCTCTGTGGATCAGATATATATACTGTCAACTTCCGTCCTGGCTCGAGTGCGCGCCCATGTAGCGATAATGCCTCTGTTGCGGCGGTCTGTCAAAACGTGTCAGACGAAAAGCATCATAATCAGATGGACAAAAAACGCACGGGTGATGTATATTGGACATAACAGAATCTGCGAGTCGATTTATATTTCTTACTAGGCCAGCGAACGTCGAATATTTCACCGAACTGGATATCATCAGTATGGAACCGAAATTCAGCCACGCAAACGCTAACCTGGCCAAACAGCTCCCGGATTTTGGCATCGTCGGTATCTTCCGGGAAGTTCGTGACATAAAGGGTTGATTTCCATGCCAGGTGGACTGCAATTTCTTCGCCGTGAAGACGTTTCTTGTCTTTCGTCAACGCCGCGGGGACATTATTCTGTAGCAGAATTAGTATTAAACTGAAGAACAGAAGGCGTGTGCTTACTCGACTCATAAATTCAACTGTAGCCACGAGCGACTTGTCAGTTTTGGTGATCCTGACTTCCCTGATTTTACCACACTGATAAAGTATTAGGTTTTCGCTCTGATACTTAGAAATTATAACGTACGTCTTTGAACAGCTTTACGAGATCATCATCTGTGGTTCCCGCAGGTAATCCAGAAACAAATACTGTGGAATTCTCCCGATCTCTAAAAATCATGTCAGGAATATCCAGAATAATAAAAAGTCATTCTCACCTTTTCAAAAACGCAGGGGCTTTTTCATCTTTATATCGTGTAAGTCACTATGTAGATTCACGAGTATGAGCCCACTTACCCAACTTGGGTCGCTTCGATGCTTCCGGTTCTTCGGAGTCCTCCGCCTTCCGTTTACGATCAGAAGGCCGAGTCTCTTCAGCGACATCCACTGCCATGGGTTCAGCACTGTCCACGGCCATGGGTTCAGTAGCCTCAGCAGTAGCAGCAACAGGAGCAGCCTCCGGGACTGCTGCAGCGTATTGTTGTGAAGCTGCAAGCCAGGCTCGTTGGGCTTCCTCTGCCTCCTAAAGTGATATCAGTATAATTTTTTAAATGATGCTCACTGAGTACTCACTCTAGCTCTCTTCTTATCCAACCTTCCAGACAACTCCCTGACTTTATCCAAGCAACTTTCAAGGCTCTCCACCGTCCCATGAAGATACTCGTAATCTTTCCATTGCGTCCAAATGGCTTCAGGCCAGTCAAAGTGCTTATTGGCAGCGTCATTGAACGCTTTGCGGATTTCTTCTTCTTCAGCATTGGAACTAAACCGCCCCTTTTAGGATCCAACCATCACAAGATGATCATATAATACTCACATGAGAACATCGAGATATTTAGTCCATGCAAGATAACTTGTCTTGTAATGTTTGATGGCAGATTTCCAGACTTCGATGGCGTTTTGAGCTTCTGAAGGATCCCGGCTCAAATACTGAGAGAACTCATGAGTCAATGATTTTTTCTGTCAATTAATCGGACTTACGAAACCACTCAAAAATTTCTCGAGCGTCAATTGCGGATCCCCTTCCTTCGATGCTATGTTCCCGTAAGATTATGAAAAGGTGTAGATTGATTCGTTACATACCAGCTCTTACAAAGGCGATACCTTGTTGCAAGACTTCAATAACTGTCTTATAGCCATCCTCGTCTGAATGCATGTCAGCGCACATCAAAATCTAAAAGCAAAAAGGTATACCTTGCATATTACGACACTCATAACTAGCTCTAGCCAAGACAATCGGAAGAATTTGCTGGAGGTCCTGCTGAAGGAGAGACGTGGAAAATGCTGTGATATACACGTCTATGGAGAGACATGAGTATAATGAACGACGTATAGTCCCAAACACTTACTAGCGACGCTCTCCGATTGCTGTGCATCCATTTCTTCATCGTCTTTTCGACGAGCATCTGCTTGAGTTTCCTAAAAATATTCTTCAGTGACGCGCTAGGGAACATTGGGGAAGAAACCGTACCAAAGCCAGAATATATTTCGCCCATACTTCGCCAGATCCTGGGACACTTTTGGTTGCACGCCGAGCTATGGAAAGCGCAGCTTCGACATCTCCTCGCTGTCTCTGCCAACAAAGGTTTGAGTAACCAAAGGATTGTCGAGGGAGCAAACTCACCAGCGTATCCAAATATGAGCACCAGAAATAGCGCAGATCATCTTCTGCAGTTTTGATGACCTGAGCATCGGCGTTCTCGACCACTGACCGCCACCGTCGGCTAGCAAAATCGGCGATGGCTCGTTCATAGAGTGCGTTGATGAGCACAAAATTCTGCTTCCGCTGCCTCAATTCACTAGCAATGTAATTCATATAACTGTCTCGAGAAGGAGAGGAGCCCTAATATAAGGTGCATGAGCATCGACCAGTGATTGTCGTATAAAAACGTACGAGTTTGTCCTCATGCTGCTCCTTGAATGTCCATGATTTCGCAGGTGCGGTACGCAACTTTGAAGCGGCCACTAAACGAGCTTCATACTCTTCAGCATCGTAATACTTTGTAACATAGCTAGAATATGACTGCAATGTTTCCTCATTTCCTACAAGATAGTTAGTGTCTAGCAACGAAGATGTATGGCGCGTCACGAACCAGCATGCGGCTGCTTCAGGCGCTGCAAATGCAGAGATTCGATATGCTCTTTAAGCAGTTCTCTGTGTTATATGATGTTAATCCTTGATTTGGCTAATAAACGCGTCGCTAACCTTTCTGCAGATCCTGGCTCTTTCTCGTCCAAACGGGCCTTCTCCCAAGCAATTTGCAGGTTCCAGAGTTCTTGACCCTGAGGGCACGTATGTTAGGATAGGCATTGGATATATGTTTCACTAGCAAACCTTGGTAATATGCCAGGAGCCCTGTAGGGCAGCAGCACCTATGGCCGCGCGAACGACATCTTCAGCTAGCAAGGGTTCAAGCTCAGGGTTCGTCGACGCGAACGAGTGGAGAAGAGAGAAGAGTTTGATTTCTTGAATGAGAATAGGTATCGCTAATTGAGCATTAGCACACATAGAAGTGCACAATTATGCACACTCACATAAATAATCGTCTGCGGCCTTTCGGAACAACTCCTGGATATCAAGCAAGGCCTCCAAGGTAATATGTGATAGATCAAGTGTAGTATCCTCTGACCCTACTAGGTCGTCTGGAAGGCCCAAGTGACGCAGCTTATACTGCAAATAAGGCAACCATACTTCGTCTGTGGCGGCGTAGAATTGGGTCAGGAGCTGCACGGCTCCGTCCAACTGGTCGGCGAGTTCTGGTGCAGAAGCGAGCTGCACATGTCTCGCATGTAATTCTAGAGAATAAGGAGACTCAGAAATGGAGGTTAAGAGCCGGGAGAGAGTCTCGAGGGCATCGGCAGTGGACTGCATATTGTTGGACGCGTGACGTGCTGCGTGACACGATCGTCATGTGCGTCAAAGACAAGGGCTTGTGATTGCGTCTATTCCATATAATGCTCCATTTACGACCAAGGGCAAGTCTTCTCCTTTTGCTCCCGGAATTCTCTAATCTGCTTCTAACAGGTTACCCGCTATATATCCCGCTCAATTCCCTCGAGAAGTGCTCTCCGCGCTTTCTCCATTACCTCCATCTCCATGACTGAACAGGTACGCTTTGTCTTGACCGGGGTTTCTGATCTCTCCTCATATATGCACTGCAGAAGATTCGCGTAGAGAAAGACACGTTCGGCGAGCTGCAGGTTCCAGCAGACCGTTACTGGGGTGCGCAGACCCAAAGGTGAATTTTCTTTTTCTTCCCTCGGGTCCTTTCGGAAGCTCATGGAAACTTCAGGTCCCTGCAGAATTTCGACATTGGCGGGCCCACTGAGAGGCTACCGCCGCCGCTCATCAAGGCCTTTGGTGTCTTGAAGAAGGCTGCGGCCACTGTTAACATGACCTATGGCTTGGACCCCAAAGTTGGCAAGGCAATTCAGGAAGCTGCAGATGATGTGTGTGATGTTTGTAATTGTATCTAAGATTTAACTTGACCGCGTTATAGGTCATTTCTGGCAGCCTAATGGATCATTTCCCGTTGGTTGTGTTCCAAACTGGTAGTGGAACGCAAAGCAACATGAACGTCAATGAGGTGAGTTCGCCTCATGAAGCAATACCTTCGGTTAATTAACTGATTTTTCAGGTTATTTCCAACCGAGCGATTGAGCTCCTCGGTGGTGAATTAGGCTCCAAGAAGCCTGTTCATCCTAATGACCATGTAAACATGAGCCAAAGTAGCAACGATACGTGAGTTTAAACAGTTAATTCTCGGCTTGATTGGCATTTATGCTCCTCACAGCTTCCCAACGGCAATGCACGTCGCCGCTGTCACTGAAATCCGCTCAAACCTCCTACCTGCCCTTACTGAGCTTCGCGATGCCCTGGATGCCAAGGCCAAGAAATTCGAAAATATTATCAAGATTGGCCGTACTCATTTACAGGTACGACGTTTCCCGCTACCCCAGCTAATTGTATTTAGTTAATATTTATAGGATGCTACTCCTCTCACCCTGGGTCAAGAATTCTCTGGTTATGTCCAACAACTTACTAACGGAATTGCTCGTGTTGAGGATACCTTACCAAGGTTGAGCCTTTTGGCTCAGGGTGGAACTGCTGTTGGAACTGTACGTTATCTGGCCGTATTTAATTACTAATTTCCTGACTTTGCGATGACAGGGCTTGAACACCAAGAGGGGCTTCGACGTCAAGGTCGCCGAGGAAATCTCCAAGATCACCGGTTTCGAATTTAAGACTGCTCCCAACAAGGTACGTAATTTTCGCGAATATTCCTATTTTATTTTCTCATTCTCTCCCCAGTTTGAGGCTCTCGCTGCCCACGATGCCCTCGTCGAAGCGCACGGTGCTCTCAACACCGTCGCTTGCTCCCTGAACAAGATCGCCAACGATATCCGCTTCTTGGGCTCTGGTCCTCGCTGCGGTCTCGGTGAACTCAGTCTGCCAGAGAACGAGCCCGGCAGCTCTATCATGCCCGGAAAGGTCAACCCCACGCAGTGCGAGGCGTTGACTATGGTCGCTGCGCAGGTCATTGGCAATAATACTACTGTCACATTTGCTGGTGCGAATGGTCAATTCGAGGTGATATTCTAGGTTCCTCTATTCTTAGTAACATCTGATTATGCATTACTCCTTCTTGTAGTTGAATGTTTTCAAGCCTGTCATGATCAAGAACGTCCTTCAATCCATCCGTCTCATTGCTGATGGTGATTTTGCAATTTATTTCATCATTATTTCATCAGCTAATAAATCCATAATATATCCCGTCAGGCGCACGCTCATTCACCAAGAACTGCGTAGTTGGTATTGAGGCGAACGAGAAGAGAATATCTACGTTGCTGAACGAGTCTTTGATGCTTGCCACCATTCTTAACAGCCATCTTGGTTACGACAGTAAGTGATTTTACATCTCAATCTCATCAGGCCTGGCACTGACAGTCACTCAATTAAACAGACGTCGCCAAGTGCGCAAAGAAAGCCCACAGGGAAGGCACAACTCTCAAGGAGGCCACCGTCTCCCTTGGGTTCTTGACCCCCGAGGAGTTCGACGAAAAAGTCCGCCCCGAGTTGATGTTGTACCCTGATGAGCCGTAGATGTGGATATACTTAAAATCCACCATATTTTGTATTACGTTGTAAAAGAGCAGAGACCCAGTAGGTGTACATACATCTGGAGACATCTGGACTAAAATTCGCGACATCTCCAATGACGCCAGTTTAAATTAAGGAAACCCAGGAAGGAAATCAGTTTACAGGAAGGGATAGAGACCTCCGAATCTAACCATTCGCATACTAGTAACTAGTTCAACTTCATAAATCACTCGGACGGTGACGCATTCGAGCTTGCATGCTGCCGTTTTACAGCTTACTTGTTCCATCCCCCGATCTATTTGGATAAAATTTACAGGTCTAAGAATTCCCTACATACATATGGTTATCCTTCTTAAATAAACATTACTAAGTTGACGACGCGGTTCTGCTACCAGCTTAGTTCCTCTCGCCGTAGAATCTTTGGTGCGTAAGCACCCTATTTCAACAGGCTAAGTTGAAGCACGAAGCTAGCTGGAGTAGTCAAGACGCGCACTTTAGTTATTGAGGAACAGTAGAGTGCACGCAAGGAACATGTCAGTTATACGCACATGTCACCCCTATGGTTTACCGTGGCACCTTTATGTATATGTAGGCCACCCTGCGGGGCTACTGTTCCCAAAGTAATTCTTTTTTCTTCTTTTTTTTTTTCCCTGGAGGGTTAGCTATGACAGTAGATCACCTCATTTCGTTAAATTCGCGCTATTTAAATGTGGATATCTAATAATATAATCAACCATAATTTATATTACATTATAAAAAAGAGACAGGAGTGGGTGCAGCAGTGGGGGTGTACACCAGGAGATATCTGGACTATAATACAATACATATAACAAAGCCCAGTTCGTACAGAAAAGAAGAATCAGTTACATACATAAAAGAATACAGACATTTGAGTCTGATAGTAAGCATACAGATTATTACATTCTTGCTTCACGATTCCCCACTTATCGCAGCGTTATCCTTCCCATCCCCACCTGCGCCATCGCTCGCACGAGGCTTGAATTCGAGGTTAAGCGCAATTACGGGCCATACTATCAGGATAAATAAATTAGAATGGTAATGAATATGGGGTAACATCGCGTCTCAGTACATACCTTCCTCAAACCCAGGGTGCCTCCCACAACGAATTTGCTGCCATACATTATGCATGGTATCTGAGCCTCGAATGTCGGCCCAGTGAGAGAGGAAGTATTCTACTTGGACCTAAGAGGGTCAACTATTGGTTATATATTGTACATGGAACGGTATTAAGTATGCGCATACCTTTCGGACGTCCTCAAATGTAGCGGAGAACGACGAAAACACCTCGTAAGCGACGTTGTTCACCGTTAACGATTTGACGATGTGCTGCATTTATAAGTCAGGGAAATCATTTTCATGGAACGGTATATTAACTCACCTGGAACGCTCGCGCTTTGAGTTCTTTCAGATCCAATTCTACCAGAAAAAACGTCAGTCTCAAAAATCCCCAAACTAAACATAAAGACCTACTATCAGCAAGCCTATAAACAGCCTTCGCAGAACAAGGCATCACGCGACCAGGATTATTCTTCGCCCACTCTGTTAGCCATTCCTTCCTCGTCTTCGGCGCCGGTGGTCCGTCATCTTTTTTCTCATTCTTCGCGGTGACGGCCTCTTTAGTACCTGGAACGAAGGAGAAGGATTGTTCGCCTGCTGCGCCGGGAGTTAGGAAAGAGGCTTGGGAGCCGCCGGGGTGTAATTGTGTGTAGGGGATTGGGGCGGCGGTGAGAGTGGTTGGTTGGAAGGAGGAGGAGAGGGGAGCGAAGACGATGTTGTCGGTATATAGCTGGTTGAGAGCTGTTAGTTATCTGTTTCGCGAATTCCATACGTTGCTTACATAGTATAGCACAGCACGATAAGTGGGATAGGCGACGTCTCTAACGACGACTCGGGTCTTCTTCGGCCCAGGGAACTCAGTCCTTTCTAACGGCTGCTGGACACTCCTCGGAGTTGAAGAGTGGGAAAGCTTAGGGCGGACGTTTCGCCCGTCCGGCAAAGTTGTGCTTGATTCAGTCAGATTCTCATCGTTTACCATATCTGTGTCTTCATCTTGATTGATCGTAACATGTTGAGTCTTTTGCTCGGTAGGCGATTCGACTTCGTCGGCACCCATGTCATGGTATTCTGAGTCGTTCGCATCGAAATCAGGGGAAGTGCAGCCTATTGTGTCATCATCGTCTTCGTTGTCTGAATCTTCGAAATGGCGCATGAGCTAAGGCAGTGTAAGTTAGATGTTGATAGCATGTTGGATATGATACATACGACATCATCGCTGGGTGTGTGAGCCCTCATTGGATCCTCGTCTGTACCACTGACTGAGAGGGTGAGATCGTCATGGCTGGCTTCAGCAAACCCAAACTCGAACACTTGGAAGGAATTAGGTTAATTCGCATACGGTTTGCAGTAGGAACTCACTGGCCTGGAAGTATTCAGCTCTCCTGAGAATGCGGCGAGCAGCAAAAATGCTTCGAGGTTTGGTCTTCGAATTTCGGCTTGGCAGAACGAATTCGACATCGGAATATATGGGATCATCCAGCAAGTTGCCAACGGCATCGAGTAGGTCCTTTGGGACGCTCTTCATGGGACCCGCTGCGGGTCGAGTCGGTGGAGTGGGGGATGCGGCAATTGTACATATAATGACGAAAGCGTCTTGGCTTCTCACAGTGGTGGCTTGGTAAAATACTGCATCTCTGCGCGCGAATTGAGCCCTGTGTGGACATGGTCAATGAAAGGTGGTCAATACTTTGATCGATCTCACCATCCCCAGTTAGCGGTCTGAGGAGAGGGTCAGCGTCATCGGTCTCGAGGAATAGAGTAACCATACCTTGCTCGAAAATGAATGATCAGTGGCTTCCTTGCTGTTGAAGAGGACATTCCTGCCGACACTGCCGACGATCAGGTTCTGCGGCCATAGAGCCCACGAATTGACTTACTTCCGCAGCTCAAAGGAGAATTTGAACAGGCCCTCACGAACCCATCTATAGAACTCAGGACATCATTCACGCGAGTAACGGGTCGCAACCTACTTTCCATTGATGGAGTTCTCCTTCTCGTCGAGAGTCGGCTACAGCGGGATCAGCGGTGCACCCTGGATTCCTGATGAAATTGGCACTACCGACCTCGCACGACAGATACAGAGAGATGTACGAGCCACCATCTGAGCCGGAATTTGGATAGAAGAGACACTGCCATTTGCCACCTCCAAAACGTGCGCTCTTGATGACCTTGGACTTTGTGTCGCCCTTTGTGGACTCGAACAGATGCTTCAGGTCGCGGACAGTCCACTCGAATCTATGCCATTGTCAACAACGCACAGAGCAATGACAAAGATACGCACGTCGTCGTCGTCGTCTCTGCGTACTCGAGCGAGTCCATGATGTGATGGAGAGGAAGACACTTGCCACGTGATCCGCATAAATGGCGCACGCATGCCACGCCAAATATAGCAAGCTACTATAAAGGCATACAAGCGGCATCGACTTCTTTTCTTTCTCTGTTCCCTTCCCTCCCCTTTGCTTGCTTCCTCCTGCTGCCTCGACGGCCAGCCCCTCATTCCTTCTTATTCACGCTCGAATCGCTTGCGATTTCTTTGACGTTATCTAACAATGCATTTCCTTGCTTTACTTGCCCTCGCAGCTCCCGTCGTCGTCTCCGCCCAGACTGTCCATCAGATCGTCGTGGGCAGCAGTTCTGGTCAAACCATCTTCACCCCGGAAGCCATCGTACGTCGCTTTTCTTTTACTTCCGTGCACCGCGCTAATAGTCGTCTAGGCCGCCAAGCCAGGTTTGTGTATCCCCTGTCGATCGTGATTGCGCATCCTCTGATATCGACAATTTAAGGTGATATTGTCAACTTCCAGTTCCAGCAGAAAAACCACTCCGTCGTTCAGTCGTCGTTTGCCAATCCATGTGGTCCTTCCGATGGAGGTTTCAATTCAGGATTGTAAGGGAATTTTATCTCGAAAAATATTCTTCATCGACCCAATTTTTCAATAGCATGCCCGTCCCGCCCACTCAGACTTCCGATTTCCCTGAGTTCAACATCACCGTGCAGGACGAAACTCCAATTTGGGTCTATTGTGGTCGTATGTTGCTTGCCTACATTTAATGTCATAGTTATTGATGTATGTTTCAGAGAAAAACCCTGTCTCTCACTGTGGTCTTGGAATGGTCTTCGCCGTCAACTGCGGTGCTGATGGTGCTCCAAACTCGTTCACCAACTTCAAGAACGCTGCCTTGGCCATCGGTGCTGCCGCTGCCTCATCTGCCTCTGCTGCCTCTGCTTCTGCCACCGTTGCCGCTGCTAGCCCTGCCACTGATGTAAATCCTGCAAGCGTCACCATCCCTCCAGCCCCAGATGCTTCTACGGTTACCGCTGCGATCACACTCGAGAGTTCAACCTGGACAACCACATATGCCTCGTATCCTGGCTCACCCGCCCCAACGCCCGCCAGCCTCGCTGGAAGGACCATCCAAGTGACCGTCGGCGGCAATGGCACCCTCACCTTCGATCCCCCAGAAGTTCAAGCGTGAGTATGGAATTGGTATTCAACATTTAGATACTGACACCTCGTGTAGTGCTCCCCGTGATACCATTGTCTTCCAGTTCGTGAGCAAGAACCATACCGCTACTCAGTCCACTTTCGCTGCTCCTTGCAACAAATTGAACAATGTAACCACCGGTCAGGTTGGCTTTGACTCTGGATTGTATGTTCCTGTCACCCTGTGTTTGTATCACCCCTAATTTTCTTTCAATAGCATGCCCGTTGCTGCCAACTCAAGCGACTTCCCTACTTTCAGCGTAACTGTTAACGACGTGCGTCCAAACTAAATTCCCTTATTACCTCTCTGACACGTTTCATGATAGACTGCCCCTATCTGGGTCTACTGCAAACGTGAGTATATTTGTCATTCTATTGTTTGAACTATTGCCAATACTAAGTAATTTAAAATAGAACGCATCCCGGTCTCGCACTGTGGTACCGGAATGGTCTTCGCCATCAACGCGGTCGACTCCTCTCCCCGTTCATTCGATGCATTCGTTTCTCTTGCGAAGCAAATCAACGGTACAAGCACCAACGCTACCACAAGTACAAATGGTACCACTTCCAGTGGCGGCTCAGGCTCATCTGGGTCGCCGACTGGATCGCAAGGAACGAGCTCGGGTGCGATAATGGCGACCGCGAGCACATTTGGCCTTCTCGTTCTCACTGGAAGTCTGATGGTGTCCATGCTCTGACTTTGATCATGGCCTAGAACTTTTTTTTCGACAACGGACTATTTACTTCTGCACATGGATTTTATCATAAGTAGCAAGGCTATCTTTTTCTTTTATTACTTAGGGGCCTAGATGCCTCGTCTTTCATTTGTATCCAGGGATACTTAGCTGAATCTGTCAAAATAATAACGCCGCTTCGCTTGATTCCGGTTACAGCTTGCCTGGTTTGATTCTACTCTGCGCCCGTATGGATCGAATAATTGTTGCCATGGCAATAAGACGTCGATGTCGATGTCCCAAACTAGCGGCACTTTGATGCCTCTAATTATAGATGCCTTTTGTTGTTAAGATTAACTAATTGCTAAACATGTAAAATACATACAGTAAAAATAGCTATAGATGGAACCATGGGAGTAAGTAATTGAGGTTTACTACTCTTTTGCGGCTTTGGCTGCCTTCTTTGCAGCTTTTGCAGCCTTTTCCTCCTTCTTTTTCCGCTTCCTCTCAGCACGCTCCTCTGGTGTCTCCTCATCGCCGTTCTCTGCATCCTTCTTGCGCTTCTTGCGCTCCTTCTTGTCTTCCTCTTCTGCATCACTGTCTTTCTCCTCCTTCTCTTCCTCGCTCTCGCTCTCTTCCTTCCTCTTACGCTTCTTCTCCTTCTCCTTAGCCGGAGATTCAGTGGCGGCGGGTGTGGCAGCAGCGGGGGCAGCAGATGTTGAGGGTTTGGCGGTCTGTAATGAAATATAAGAATATTGTTCAAAAGAGATAAAAGAAACCCTTACCTCGCCACGTTGATAATCAACATAATCCTCAGCCCACTCCTTCGGTGTAACACCCTCAAGCTTCTCACCGTGCTTGCCCAACTTGCCGGTTTTCTATTGCAAAAGTTCAGCGACTCGTTTCCAAAATATGTATGCCGAATATACGTACAACCAGCTTCTTCTTCTCCATGGCTTTTGGTCCAAGTCCCCATCGGCGAGGATAGGTATCCCTCTCCATGATGCATCGCTTCACTTTGGCAACAACACCGTGATCACATGTCGATAACTCAACGGTAGACATCTGGGCAATACCTAAAGCGATGGCCTCACCTAAATAGAAAAAATTAAGTAATCAAAATAACAACTTTATATGAAACGCGATTCACCCTTGGTGGTCATAAGGACAACTTCCTCTCCCAAGTTTATATCCTTCTCATAGCGGAGAAGACCAGGAATCATAAGCTTAGCGCCATAGCAGACAGCATTGACTGCTGAATCCTTGACGACAATACGCTTGTACGGTGTTAATAAGGATTCAAGGGGTCTAATGACGCGGCGGAGGTAGGATTCTGGAGAGGAAATGAGTACCGGGTAAACTAGAAAAAAATTGAGGATGCATGCTAACCATCTCTTGTGCTGTCATATACCCATTGGGCATCGAGAACATCATGCATGGTCACCATCTCGTCGTTTTCACCCATCGCACCGGATCGAACGCGACGCAGTTCTTGCATGTGGCCTCCAACGCCGAGCACCAGGCCCAAATGGACGCACAATGTTCGGATATATGTTCCTATACTCAATAAGTATACCGATTCGCAAGGAATAAACTAAAGATGTTATTTACCTGCTTCACAGCTGACATGGAAAACGGCCAAGTTTCGCTTCTCGTCGAACTCTAACAAGGTGGAAGAATGAATGGTACGAATACGGAGTTGACGTTTTACGGCGGATATTAATGGGGGCCTTTGGAAAAGAGCTCCAGTGAGGGTTTGCAAGGCACGGGGGAGGGCAGTTGCTTGTGGTAGAGGCGCATGTAGTCGCAGGACACATACGTACTCCTTTCCTAAAATTCACCCGTTTAACGGCTAATTTTATAGGGAAATAATAATAAAAAGCTTTACCTGCTCCTTGCTGACTCTTCACCAGCCTCGTCGCCCTGTCAATGCAAACGATTAAACAACCAGTGACTTTGGGATCCAAGGTGCCGCTGTGGCCGGTTTTTTCGACGCGCAGAATCCTGCGCAACCACGCAACGACTTCGTGACTGCTAGGATTACTGGGCTTGTCCAAATTAATGACACCAGATCTAACATAGGACTGGATGTCGCGTTTTAAGGGAGAACAACCATTAGGGATGGGAGTAAAATGCGCGGAGCGGACGAGGAGTTGGTCATAATTTTTGAGGAGAAGCGGCCACTGGGAGGTGTCGAGTTTCGGGGTGGTGTCCTCAGACTTGATGGCGTAGTCCCCGGAGAGCTGGGCAGCAGCGACCTGCTCTTTGGACAACGAAGGCATTGTTCGCTGAAATTTACTGTGGGAAAAGCAACCAAACTGTACAGTGGGCGTTTAAAACCTTAAGCTCCCGTGTCTGTCATCCTCCTTCCTCACACCCGCCAACAAGACTTTCTCCCCACTTCTCCTCCTCGTTTCTCCAATGGTGCGTCTGCGTCGATGCTTTGCTGAGTGACCTTCTCAGTAGGCTAAGTCGCTTTTCTTTCCCCTCTGTTTTAGGCCCCCAAGTCGTCCGCCGCCAAGTCTGGCACCAAGCACCGTTTCGTTGTTGACTACTCCAAGCCTGCTAACGACGGTGTTTTCGACGGCCCCGCTTTCGAGAAGTTCCTCCATGACCGTATCAAGGTTGAGGGCAAGGCTGGTGCTTTAGGCGACAGCGTCAAGATCACCCGTGAGGGTATGTATGCATGCAAAATTTTGCGTGCTTTTTTTCTGACTTTTTTTTCGTAGGTAACAACAAGATTGCTGTTGTAACCACCATCCCCTTCTCAAAGAGGTACCTTAAGTACTTGACCAAGAAGTTCCTTAAGAAGAACTCTCTCCGTGACTGGATTCGGTATGTTTGCCATTTTGTAGCATTTTTAGCCAGAGCGCTCACCTTCCCTCCTTAGTGTTGTTGCTTCTTCCAAAGACAACTATGAGCTCAAGTTCTACAACATTGCGTACGTTTACTCCATTCTCCAAGTAATTGCATTCGCTTACATCCCTCTTCAGTGGCGCTGGTGACGAGGAGGAAGAGTAAACTAATAGTGCTGTTCCTCAGTTATGATGATGTATGGTTATTCTTGATATGTACCCATGCTCGCACCAAAAATATAGCATCGATTGTTATGCA
This sequence comes from Sphaerobolus stellatus SS14, assembly GCA_000827215.1. Lineage (NCBI taxonomy): Eukaryota > Fungi > Basidiomycota > Agaricomycetes > Geastrales > Sphaerobolaceae > Sphaerobolus > Sphaerobolus stellatus. The sequence goes on along the minus strand of KN837111.1, from coordinate 581,320 downwards.
CTCTATATCAACCAACTAGCTTCTAAGATTATTATACATTATTTACTGCGAAGTGTATAGACTAAATACAAGCATGATCAACTCGAAGAAATAACGATGGACTGTCCAGGTCCTGAGGACTCTTCTAACAATGTTCGACTCAAAACCTTTAACCCTAGATCATACCACTTCTCCTGTGTCTTATTGAGAGGCATTTTGCGCATTTTCAATGAGAGGATGGCACTGAATTGCTCTCGTAGGTGTTTCATCGCAATGCACGACTTAGCACCGACACGGAACTTGATCTTGCGGTCGAGGCTGATGGTTTCAGATGGTAACTGCACAATATTCAAGATATGCTGAAAACGGGATTGAGACTGTTCACGTACTTTGAATTCAGAATCACCGCATAATAGCATTAAAGCCAAGTTATCTATTGGCCCTGTTTCCCAAGCATATAGCTTCTTGGATTGCCTGAGAAGAACATCAGTTAATTAAAACATAGAATAATCATCTGTAGACTTACATGACAGTGAAGTATGCCAAATAGCTGACGCCGAACTCGGAGAGCCGTTTTCCAGCATTTACGGAAGAGGGATGGAAGGACACCGGTTGATTATTCGCAACAGTACGCATTTGTCCACTAGAAGGCTCGATGGTAAGGACTTTGGGATACAGTCCTGCGACCAATGCGGCGTTGATTAAAGAATTGTCTTTGGAATTACGATCATATTCTGCAGGAACATCGACGAAGCGGGTCTTATTTCGATTATATCTTGCACGCGACAGTTCGTTTATGACTGACTTCGAAACTTGCATGAAGCCAGAATCAATAAGATATCTGTGTTCAAAGTATTGGATATGAGACACGGACGAAATTCAACAACATACCCAAGGAATTGCTGGCGCAGCTCTTCGATTTGTTGGAGGTTCTGGGGGCGAGATTTATGAGAAAAAAGACGAGCGAAACAGCAAGTGTTTATATCTACCTGGTGGCTTAAGAAATTCTGTTTGCAGAACTTCCTCACAAAGCCCGGACCATTGGCAGACGTCCTTCTCCACGATGAGAAAGCGTTATGGATAGTCAAGAAATCCGAATTTTCTATATCCATGAATGAGTTGATGAAACAGCAAAAACGCCTGATAGAGGCATACCGGATTGGAAAGACCTTCTCGCTCTATCGGCCTCTTGTTCGTGGCCGAAGGGAGTGACAAACGGCGATTTGGAATTCAGTGTTGCAGCAATGGTTAAAGCCGGATCCAAGCAGCCGAATATTGTAGCAATAAGGAGGAATTTACCCAAGTGAACATCGGTAGGAAGCTTGCTTAGAAGTCGACCCATCGGAGTGATATCTTGCGTAGGTGTAAGGGCTTTGACCTAGATGGGCTCGGAATTTAGCAATGATCAACAACTGGAATGACTATACATACCTCGACAAGAGCCTGCACAGCACGTTGGACGTTGACTTCTAGCGGAGGATCCAATGCACGGGACAGTACTTCTTCGATTGAATTACCCAATTTCACCTTGAGAATCTTGATCCTTAACGCAAGATCTGAGAGGCTTAAGCGTAGCATTTCGGGCAAAGGGCTCTCCGCCATCTATAAACAAAGTCAGCCAATCGTACAAGTGAATAATGCATCTACGAACATATTCATGTCGCGAACGGGTGAATAGATGATAACATATTCCTGCTTGAACACGACCAGCACGACCTCGACGCTGGGTAGCATTGCTCTTGGCGATTAAGGTTTCAATGAGTCGACTAATTTGTCGCTTTTCGTCAAACCTGCGAAAACGAAGCTTAGTCTTCAAGTAGAGAGAGGCGCATGGAAGAACAACTCACCTCATCTCTCGGTGTTTCCCAGTGTCTATAACACATGTTATATCTGGGATTGTCACACCGGTTTCCGCAATATTGGTAGCTGTATACCATAAGACATAGGCGGAAAGAAATGACAATAACCACGCACATATGACAATCTTGCGCACCCCGGGAGGGGGAATCTCGAACACGGCTGCTTGATTATCACTGGAAATCGTCGAATGAAGTGGAAATATCCGGAAATTTGACGGGTCGCCGAACAGGGAATGTTCAGACAGCATGTCATGTAATCGTCGAATCTCCGCCAGACCTGGCATGAAAATCAAGGTAGCGCCGGAATACTGGATAGACGTAACATCTTCAAAGCATATTCGTTCCAACAGTCGAGCTATAAGGTCATATGGGATTAATCGGTCATCCAGCATATCAACCGTAGATTTAGTTGCTGCGGAGTAACGTTTCTCGAGCTTGACTTCTTGGTGGGCGATATCGGCGTCGTCTTCATCTATATCCGCCGCGTCTTCACTCCAATCTGTCTTATTCTTGTTGCGATAGTATTTACCGTCAGCTAAAGGTTTCGTAAGTACTTCCTCAAGGAGCGACAGTCACTTTCACCTACCTCTTCTGGCATAGGGGGACCCTTCCTTAATTGTCCATCCGGTGTACTCAACAGCGTCTTCGAGGAAACGAACGTCCACAGGAAAAGTTCTTCCTGGAACATTTAGGACCGGGCATCCTCCGAAAAACTCGGAGATCTTCTGACTATCCAAGGTGGCAGACATTAAGACAACCCTGAGGGACAATTGTTCAACAACTTATACAGGGTACAAATATATATATATACATAGGAATACGTACTTCAGATCCTTTCTGTGCTCGAGTAAGCTCTTCAGGACAATTAACAGGAAATCTGAGTCAAGGTTCCTTTCATGCACCTGAAAAATAAATTAGTCAAATTAATTACCCCGTAATTTTTAATGTTAGCGAACCTCGTCAATGATAATATGCTAATTGATCTGTCAGTCACGGTATAAGGTAGCTTGATTGTGTAAGTTAACTTACAGTTATTTCATCGAATGCAGTGCCCTGTCCACCAGGCCCGCTTCCGCTCTCGAGCATCCGCAATGCAATACCATTCGTCACGAACGCCAATCGAGTATTCCGAGTAGTATTGCTTTCCAATCGTATAGCGTAACCAACCAACGAGGATAATGTACCAACGCTTCCGGGGGCCTCTCCGAGTTCTGCGGAAACCCGCTGAGCGAGAGAGATCGCTGATATCCGTCGCGGTTCCGTACAATAAATCTTGCAGTGCTTTCCTTCACTTAGGTAATGCTCCAGGATAAAAGAGGGCAGCTGAGTAGATTTTCCACTGCAGAGTATTCAATAAAGGAACGAAGGCGGCACTACATGATAAACTTACCAACCAGTTTCACCACTCAGCACCATCACTTGATGGTGTTCCAGAGTATTAATTATATCGTTACGATACTGAGCGATTGGGAGTGTATTTCTTTGTAACTTATGTCCAAAATGTCAGAATAGGTATAAGACATAAGATACAAAAATGTGACGCACAAGCATTTCCTGATAAGCATGAGATGATTGTCGAGCCATGAAAAAGGCCTTCAAATCCTCATTTATATTATCTCCATTAGAGTATTGCAGATACGTAGGTGTGTTGGGAATCTGATTTGTTGAAGGTTTCTGTGACTTCAGAGCATCCTAGAAAATCTCTAAGTAAGTATGTGATTTGATCAATATTGATCGCTATACTTCACCTTTTTCTCCCCTCCAAGTTTCCCTTCAACTATCTGTCGTAAAGCCGCCCAAGTTGCTCTATTCGCGCTATCCTCATTTTCTTTTCGCTTCACTTCCAATTCGTCCCATAGATCCCTAAATGGAGGGGGCAATAGCCTAAAATACGTATTTCCGCTGCCTGATGAAAGACCATTAACACCGCCAGCAAAGCCTTCTGACCGCCCGAAAGTTAAATCGTGCAAAGCGACAGTGCTTATATATTGTTCGGCCTGTACCTCATCCCAACAGCTAACGTCTTCCATGCACCATTCCCCAGATTTTGTACCTTCCCATCGGACACTGACTGCTGCTCTTTTTGCGCGGCCACTCTTAACACCTGGGAGGATACGGTAGGATACTACTGCTTGTCTGTCCACTTTCTGGACGGTTTCTAGGAGGAGAGCCTTCGGAGTTCGACCACTCCAGGTTTTCGGCAGTGACATATCGCGAATACGAACTTCTACTCCATTCGTTACCTCGGATTCTGGCATTGCATCCAATAGTGTACCGAATATACAGCCTTCTTCATCGTCTGTTTTCTCCCCTTGAGCACTATCAGCATCTGGCAGTTGCGTAGAAGGCTGCTCGTCGGGAGGCTGCTTCACTTCTCGTTGGGGTGGCGGGGCTACGAGTGGTGGAAACTGAGTCGTATTACTGGCCTTTCCTTCCAAGCGCTCCTTGAGAGCCTTCATGTCAGCTTTCCTCTTTTCCTCCTTATAAAGGGCTTGAGCGTCTCGCATTTTGAAGAAATAATGGGATTTTAGAGTCTCTAGACGAGATCGAATTTTGGCGGAGCGGGCTGCATCAACCTCGACTCCCTTCGCCTTGCGCTTCATTATCTCCAACTCATCGAGTTTGACTCGAAGCTGAGCATATTCAATATTCGGGTCCTCCACTTCTTCATCGCTCGAGCTCTCGTTTGAAGAAGTCCCGTAAGTGGCCAATATACGCAATTTTTGTTCATGATCGCTTGATTGTTGACTAAATTGAGTAGCAGGCTGAGCGGGGGGTTGAATATTCTGCTGACGACTGTCCGAAGGTGTATTTCGAGGTTCAGGTTGTTGAAAGGTAGCGTTTGGATTACGTGGTGTACGAGGTGGGGCAGGTTCTATGGCTGGTGTGCAAGTAGCAGCTGAGTTAACGGACGTGATTATGCATCATGAGAAAGAACATACGTTTATCAAACACGAGTTCATCTTCTGTACAATGGAGATACAGCTAACGAAAGGTCAGAATTCTCTCCATATAAAGAAGAAAAAATGTGCCTACCCAATCGAAAGCTTCTTCCAAATCTACACCTCGAATATTTTTCAAACACTCCAGCACTCTCTCCTCTTGAAAACCCAAACGACGAAGCACGCCGTAGGTTATGCCTAAACGGAGTAAGACTTTATCTTCAGG